>ML681995.1:3869244-3900752 GCA_007922195.1 Podocnemis expansa | reverse complement strand
TGTTTCGAAACAACTGTGCGTCGTGTGAACATGTTTTATTTTGTTTCAAAACAACGAGGTTGTTTCGAAACAAAAGTGTCGTGTGAACACAGCCTTACAGAAATGCAGAAAGTAAAGCACATAAGTAGTTACCAATTACATTAAATTTCTTTTTTTTTAATTTGTAATGGCCTAAATCAGTGTTGTTATATGCCTAGTCAGATTTGGGGTTTGAAAATTTTTGCTGTTATTTCCAGGTTGTTTTAAATGTATAGATAAACTTAAAATGTGGCTTAATGTGGGGTTTATTTTTCTAAATTACTCGGTACAGTGCTCATGTAAACTAAATTTCTAACTTATTACTTGGAAAAAAATCCTAGAGCTTTCAGGTGCAGAAGTGGCCCCTAGAATCATGGCTAAAGTTGCCCGATAACTGTTGCAGGTGCAGAACGTAGCTTTTTCTGATTAGACTTAGTATACTAGCTGTTCTCTCCAATGAACAAGACACACTGTGCTATCTGCTGACTTCCATGAACTTATTACTGAACATACCAAAAGAAAGAGTAGAAAAGTGAACTTCTAGATTGGTAAACCACATTTAACAGCAAGAAAAAAAATTTATTTTCTCATGGTACAGTAATTATCTTTTATAGGTACATTATATACACCATCTGATCATTGATCCAATTGATCACTGATCATTCATCACCTGGAATACCTATATTGATTTCAGATGTAATATGTGGAATTAAAAAAAAGTTATGCTTTAATTATGTGTTTAGTTACTATTGGGGGGGAGGGTGGGCACAATGGCTTGAAAAGTGTTTTGTGACTTTCCAACACAAAACTACTTTGGCGAAGCATCGTAAACCACCCAAAGCATAGGTCAGGGGCAACACAGTTTTCCTTAGTCCAGAGTGTATCCTGGTATATCACAGATGAATAATCTACCACAGTCCTAGACAAGTTGTTCCAGTGATTATTTACACTCTCTGCTAATAAGTTGTATCTTATTTCTGTTTATAATTTGTTTGGCTTCAGCATCTAGCCATGAATCTTGCTATGCCTTTATCTGCTATTTAAATGAGCCCTCTTCTATCAAAATCTGTCGATTCAAGTGCTCCCAAAAGTCTGCATTCACAACAGGAGGTTGAATTGAAGATCCAGTGAAAAGCAAATCTAAAATTCTCTCTCTCTCTCCTCTTTCCTGTCTATTCAGTAACTGCTTTCTGTTGATTTTTGTCAATACAGGTTTCTCAGCATGCGAGGCAGAAGAACGATTATTTCAAAAACTTTTCTCCCATTACAACCACTTCATTAGACCAGTAGAAAATGTATCTGACCCTGTAAGAGTGCATTTTGAAGTGGCGATTACACAGCTTGCAAATGTGGTAAGTGTATTTTTATTAGATACGTGGGTGCTGCTCTTAGCAGTTCATAAGCATGATTGCAAGCACATAATTCGCATACACAATTGCACTTGTTGCATGTGTAATCAGAATAGCACGTGCAAATAGCTGTGTACAAGTCACATGAGTTATATATCAGATTATGTGTGCAGATCTTACCATTTTCTTGTGTAGCCACAGTTCTGTAATTTTCAAGGCTCAGATTGTAGGAAGTTTCTTGAGTTCATGGTTCAAGTGAGAAAAGTTTAGAATAATAAACTGCAACCTTGTGTGTATGGAAGTGGGCTCTTGATCTCTTGTCCCTGGTCATGTGTTACTTTTATAGCAGTATCTCTTACCTCTGGTCTCTTATCTCTGGTATCTTTTCTGAATTTCAGGAGTTTTCCTGATTTCTTTTTCGCTATCACACACTGACACCTGTGCACGCACACACACTCACAGACCAACCTGATTGCCTTCTGTGATGAGATGACTGACTCTGAGGATGTGAGGAAAGCAGAGGATGTGATACACCTTGACCTTAGCAAGACGTTCAATACAGTCTTACCCCATATTCTTAAAAGCAAGTTAAAGACATATGGGTTGGATGAATGGGCTGTAAGATGGATATAAAGCTGGCTAGATCATCAGACTTAATGGGCATGATCAACAGCTCAGTGTATAGTTGAAAACTAGTAACAAGCAGAGCACCCCAAGGAGTGGTACTAGGACTGGTTTTCTTCAACACCTTCATTAACGATCTGGAAGAAGAAGTGAATTGGGCCTTCAGCAAGTTAGCAGATGACACTGCGATCGAGGGAGTGATAGATGAGCTAGAGGGCAAGGAGACTGACCTAGACAAATTACAGGATTGGGCCAAAAGAAATCTGATGAGGTTCAAGAAGGACAAGTGCACATTCCTGCACTTAGGACAGAAGACTCCTATACACTGCTGCAGACTGGGGAACTGACTAGTTAGGCAGCAATTTGGCAGAAAAGAAAGTAGGAATTACAGTGCACAAAAAGCTGGATATGAGTCAACAGTGTGTCCTTGTTACCAGGAAGGTAACGGCATATTGGGCTGCATTAGTAGGAGCATTGCCAGCAGATCAAGGAAAGTGATTATTCTCCCCTATTCAGCACTGGTGAGGCCTCATTTGCAGTGCTGTGTCCAGTTCTGGGTCCCCCACTACAGAAAGGACATGGACAAATTGGTGAGTCCCAAGGAGAGCAACAAAAATTATTCAGGAGCTGGAGCACATGGCTTATAAGGAGAGGCTGAGGGAACTAGGCTTAATTAGTCTACAGAAAAGAAGAATGAAGGAGGATTTGCTAGCAGCCTTTAACTACATGAAGGGGATACTCTGGGAGCGATGAACTAGGCTGTTTTCAGTGGTAGTAGATGACAGAAGGAGCAATGATCTCAAGTTGCAGTGGGGGAGGTCTAAATTGGATATTAGGAAAACTGTTACACTAGGAAGGTGGTGAAGCACTGGAATAGGTTCAGGATCAACTCAAGCAGCTGTGGCGCCCTGAGCAAGAAGTCACTTTTGCACACACTCCCCACGTGGAGCGATGGAACTCAGCCTCAGCTCTAGGCCAGTTCATCCCACCCCCAGGGCAGGGAACAGCCAGCCCAGGGGCAGACTCTGTTCTCCCACCTCTCCCCTGGGCTGGCTTTTCTGCCCTAGGGGCAGGGAGGGCCAGCCCAGAGGCAGGGCAAGGACGCAAAGTCCACCCCATGTGCTGGCCCACTCCACCCTTCGGGGTGGAGTGGCTAGCTCAGGGAGGAGCAGGAGTTTGGGGTCCAGCTTTTGGGTCAGCCTGCCCTGCCCCCAATGTGGTGGCACTGCGCCTTGAGCCAGGGCCTCATTGGTTATGGGTAGAGCTGGCCCTGAATGGGTTACCTAGGGAAGTGGTAAAATCTCCATTCTTAGAGGTTTTTAAGATGTGACTTGACAACGCCCTGGCTGGGATAGTTTAGTTGGGAGTTGGTCCTTCTTTGAGCAGGGGTTGGACTAGTTGACCTCCTGATGGCTCCTGCAACCCTCATCTTCTATGATTCTACAGGGCTAATTTGAAACTATCTCAGGATGCTGTAATTAATTTATGAGAATGAAAAGTGTACATTTATTTATTTACCTCTAGGATGAAGTCAATCAGATCATGGAAACCAACCTGTGGCTACGACATGTAAGTGTCAGTCTTGTGCAGCCATATGTGTATTGCATCAATGCTGTGCTTTGAATATGTGCTTTAACATCTGTTTTGTAACAGTGCCTTTGGAAATACAAGGTAGATCTATGCTAACTAAGAGAATTTTTTCATTGACCAACAGGTGTGTATGCCGGGCTTATATCACCTTAAGTACATCACACAGAGCATGAAATTTTTCATAACCCTAAAACACGTTGTTACACCTACCTAACTTTGTAGTGTAGACCAGCCCACAGATAAAGAGAAGTCAGTCTAACCAAGGATACATTTGAAATGTCTTATAGCTTAAATATCCTAATATTTGGGTTGCCCATATTTCCATTATGTATTATTCTCCACCAAGTGCTTCGCTGTGCACTTTCATCCCTTAATTTTCATGTCATTGGCCTGGGCCTCTGCACAATAAGAACAATTAAAAATACCATTCTGCACACAGATAGGAAGAGCCTCACTTTAAATACCTAGTTAACATGGAAGCCAATAATTTTGGGTGCTTAACAGAGCAATCAAATTTTCTCAGATTATCCAAGCATTCAGGGAGATATTAGCTTGTGCCCACAATTGCACATGCTCACAATTGCAATATAGGTGAATAAAGTGATGTTGCTCAACACCACCCCCATTCCTTCCTGTGTAAAGCTACACTTTTATTGGACTTATATCTTCCGCCAGCCTCTCTGCCCCTTTTATTCTAACCAAAATAACCTGGGCCACCAAAGAGAAATATTTGCTCCACTGATGGAATGCATGAGGTATCATTTACCTGTATGCTTTATTATCAAGGCAAAAACATCTTTCATCTGTTCCATGTTAGCGTACATGTGCACGTGTACAGAGGAACAGTGATTTTAGAGGAGTTAGAAGCCCAGGTCCAACTGAAATTCAATAAGGTTTGGATGCGTAATGCATTTATGCTGCTTTGAAAAGCTCCGACATTAAATTTAGTAACATTTTTTTTGGGGTCCAGGCAAAATGCTCTATCCCCCTAAATAGGAATAAACAGGAGAGGCACTAGTATTCCCTGTTCCTAAAAGGTGGTGTGCTCCAGTAAGAGGGCACTAGGCTAGGACTCAGCAAACCAGGGCTCTATTCTTAACTTGTCCACTGAACTCCAGGGTGACTTGAATAAATCACTTCCCTCTTTGTGCCTTTGTTTCCCCTTCCTCACTTTGTCTGCCTTGTTTCTGTATGAAGAGTGGGCAAAATGTGGCCTGTGGGCTGGATCCTGCCTGTCTAACATTATTGTCCAGACTGCCATGCAGAGGTGAAACCAAGCCCACCCAATCCGTGCTTCTGCTAACAATGCTTTGCTGAAGCTATCCTGGAGCGTCAGGCAGCTTTCAGCCAGTTGCTACACAAACTTCTGGCTTTGAATCACGTGACCAGAAGCAGAAAGTTTGGGAAGAGACCAGTCTAGAATCACTATGTTGCCAAAGGCTCCATTTGCCAATGTAGCATTGGGCAGCATAGTTTCTCAGCCAGTCACTTTGCAGACTTCCAGCTTCCTGGAGCAGCAGCAAGCCAGAAGACAGGCCTCATGACCTACAGTCATTAGAGCCAGTAGCCCTATGCAGGGAAAGACAGAGTAAACCTGAACAGTACTCTTGCATACTGTACACACTGCCGTTATTAATTAAAGGCATTGCTTTGCATCCCAAAGTTCTCAAAGTGCTGAGCCTTAGATTTGTAGTGGCACTACACCTTTTCCGTCCCAATCTTTGGCCTTGTACAGCATTATTGTAGAATAAATTGTCTTATTGTAGAAAACCAAGCCCACCATACACACTTGAATGCTCCTAGTTGCGATACAAGTGCCCTGTTATACCAGAACAATAATACCACCTGTGTGAGAGTCATAACACCTATTGTGGTACAGCTCTTGCCCTATAAACTGTGTATGAATGATGACAGAATTTTTTTCCGCAATAAGTGGCCTCCAGAAACGTCCCAGAATTCCATCCCTGACCCCTCTGGTCTTCTTCTTGGACTCTGCTGCTCTGACGTGACTAGCCCCCTCCATCTTATGAGTCCCAGGAACTGTTGAGCTTTTTCCTGTTTTCCTGGGCCAACATCGAAAAAGGGGCATGAGTTGCTGGGAGTTACAGTGAATGCTGACAAGGAAACACAGTGTCCCAGGCTAACTTGTAAATTTACCCACAGTGGTCAGCGCTGTTCTTCTACCCACGGTTCCTAGAGGTGGAAGCTGCTGAGTGGCACAGTGAGATAGGTGCCCACAATTCAATGCTCTTTCTTGCCGAAATGCAAAGAACAGTGTGGACGCTCCTTTGAATTATAAGAAGCATGGTGTGAATGCACAATTATGCTATAAATACAACCCCTTTATTATAGTGCAAAGACTTATTGCAGAACAATTTTCTAGTGTAGGCTCGGCCTTTGTGTGAATTGAAAGTGCTTGGCTTAAAATAACCATTTTTTTCTTCCTTTAGATTTGGAATGACTATAAATTGCGATGGGATCCAACGGAATATGATGGAATTGAATTCGTGCGGGTGCCAGCGGATAAAATTTGGAAACCTGATATCGTCTTGTATAACAAGTATAATACTTTTTATGTTTGCTGTCTTTCAGAAATTGCCATTTTACATTATCCTGAGAAGATGTTGTTTCACTTCCTCGTTCATATTGTTCATAATGTGTCATTTGTATTTCTAGTGCTGTTGGGGATTTTCAAGTTGAAAGCAAGACTAAAGCTCTTCTTAAATATGATGGGATGATCACTTGGACTCCACCTGCTATTTTTAAGAGCTCCTGTCCTATGGATATCACATTTTTCCCCTTTGATCACCAGAATTGTTCCCTGAAGTTTGGCTCCTGGACATATGACAAAGCCAAAATTGACCTCCTTATCATTGGCTCCAAAGTGGATATGAATGACCTTTGGGAAAACAGCGAATGGGAAATCGTTGATGCTTCTGGCTATAAACATGATATCAAATATAATTGCTGTGAAGAGATCTATACAGATATAACATATTCCTTTTATATCAGAAGACTACCAATGTTTTACACCATTAATCTGATCATTCCCTGTCTCTTCATTTCATTCCTAACTGTCTTAGTCTTTTACCTTCCATCCGATTGTGGAGAGAAAGTGACCCTCTGCATTTCTGTGCTGCTTTCTCTGACTGTATTTTTGTTGGTGATCACGGAAACAATCCCATCAACGTCTCTGGTAATTCCACTGGTTGGAGAATACCTGCTCTTCACCATGATATTTGTGACCCTGTCAATTGTTGTCACGGTGTTTGTGCTGAACATCCATTACAGGACTCCGACCACTCACACTATGCCTAAATGGGTAAAAAGCATCTTTCTCAAGCTGCTGCCCAAAGTCCTGATGATGACAAGACCTCTGGAGCAGCAGAACATAGCCAGCTCTAAAAAGAGTAAGAAAGGGTTTGTCAATAAATCCGGCAAGATGAAGCAATATGGAGATGTTAAACCACACAAAGAGCAAGGATGGTGCCACTGTGACAAGGCAAATGAACCTGCTACTGGCAAACAAAGACTAAGCCATCAGCCGATGAAATGGACAACAGAGCACATTGAGTATTCCCCTGAAGTCAGAGATGTAATTAGCAGTGTCCAGTTTATTGCTGAAAACATGAGGAGCCAAAACGAAACTAAAGAGGTAAGAGGGTAATTCTCGATGCCTGACACAGGGCTACTCCCCTCAGGGAGCAGTTATGTGTGTGAATAGTCCCGTTGAAGTCAATGGTGCTGTTCTGTAACTCTCCATAAATCTGTGTGGTGTATTTATGAACCCATGCTTAGTGTTTGGTCATTGTCTCTATAGGCTTAAGACACTAGAGTAGACTAGCTGGACCCACCAATTTACATATGTTCAGACTTTCCAAGTAGTCTCTTACCAGTGCTTTACATAGTTTCTCAGGCATATATTCTCCTCAACGACTAGTGATTTGGGGAGCCCCTCCATTTTTTTGGGCCCATCTTGAGACACCTTCAAATGGGCCTGATTTTCATAGGGTTGGTGCTGGCCACTTTCTGAAAATTAGGCCCCTTTGAGGTATTTCAAGTTGGGCTCCCAAAAATGGAAGTACCAAAATCTCTAGTAGCTGTTGAAAACTATGCGACAGAGATCTTTATTTCTTTGTGGCTATGCAACCCTTTTCTCTCTTGTAAAGGCATCCTAGACTTTGCCACCCACATCCAGTGGTGGAATAGGGGCCTCTGGGCCCCTGGACCTCCAGCACTGGGGCCGCAGCGCTCCTCCAGTCTATGACCCTGCCCTCTGCAGGAGGGCTGGCACTTGGTGGGGGGGCTGGGGCCAGAGGTCAGCCTCAGCCCAGCTAATTGTTCCCCCCAGAGTGGCCAGGCCAACCAGCACACACAGGACAGCTTCCAGTGTGGTTGAGCCATGCCGGAGGATGTACTGCGGAGCACAGCAGCCAGCCCTGCCTCCGGACTGGCCAGCCCGGGGTGGAGGTGGGAGAACAATTCAGAGCCCAGCCTCCAGCACCACATGGTGGGGGGCCCCCCACATCGAGGGGGCCCCTGGGTATGGGCCCCCTAGATCCATGCGTTAATCTACCCATGCCCACATCTCTTAATAGCATATCTGTTTTCTCTCTAGTGTATCTTTTCTTGTTGATTTAGTTGTAGAAACCCTTCTTTTCTCTATAATCCCTCTAAACAGCACAGTGTTTCTCAGTCTACTATTTTGTGGCCTGTGTCTTTCCCTGCAAGCTTTAGCTGACACTGCAATCATGTGTAGTGGTCTCAAAATTTCTCCATTTCAAGTTCAAGGCATTTTTCTTCCTAGCAAGTTGCTTTTGCAGCGATCTGATAACAGATAATGCTTCCTCCTCCATCCTTCACTTGGTTTTATAAAGTGCTGAGAGAAAGGTTGATGATGATGGTGCTGAACTAGCCTTTCAGAATCTTGATTCAGTTCCCACTACTACCATAGACTTCCTGTGTGTTCTTGGGCCAGTGGCATACCAAGGGTCTCCATCGCCCGGGGACTAACCCTACATTGTGCCCTCCTCTGCACAGCTGCACAGGGCAGGAGGTGTCCTGGTACCACCCCCTAGCTGCCCTGAGGAGGGGATCTGTATCTATTGAGTGGGACGGGGGCAAATAGGTGCAAATGCTGGCTTTGTTCTGACTCGCCCCATCCCCTGCTCTTACCCAGTGCATGATGATCACTGCTCAGGCAGGTGAGCTTTCCAGGGCCAGTTTTGTTCTGTAGTTTTGCAGGGGAGGCAGTGTTAATATAGATGATTCCTACTGGTAAAAAAAAGTGCTTGTCCTGCTTTAGATTGTTTTTTAAGATGCAAAGTCACATTTGAGGATTCAGGAAATGTTTTTCACCTCTCTTCCCCATGGGCAGCAGTGGCCACTTCAGAGATTGAGGGAGAGGAGGGTGGCCTCAGCCTCCAGCTCTGTCCCTCCTCCCCAGCTTCTTCAAGGCTGGAGGCAGCTTAAACCCCCAGCAGAAAACTTGGGCATGTTCTATCCAGCCTATAGCCTACCCGCCCCTCACCCCCAGTTCCAGGGGTCCCCCTGGCTCCCACTCTCCCTTACTTACCATGTTGCAGTGCTGAGAGAATTCCCAGGTAGATCCGGGAACTCAGAAGTCCTGGCTGCATGTAAGCTGGGGTGGGTTCCCCGTATGTGCAGCTCGAGGCTGGAGGCAGCTTTCAATCTTAGCCCCTTCAGCAAGAAGCCTGAATGGGCAGCCCCATGGAGATTTAAAAATCTGACTAGAATCAACATCAACTTGGCTTTGCCCATGGGGAGACTGGTCCCTCGAGAGGGCACACTGGGGACACTGGCTGTTGGGGGAGGAGGCAGTTCTATGGGACTCCCAGTAGGTGGGAGGAGTTGGAGGAACCAGGAGGATGCTGGCACCTCCTTCAGATGCTCACAAAGTGCTCACCACCCAGCAGGTGACTGAGCTGCAGGGCCACGGGAGAGCATGGGGGCCCCCTTCCAGAGGATGCAAGGGAGGGGCTTAAGATATGGAGCTGTGCTGCTCTGTTATTTCTTTTCATGGCCAGGCGGCAGTGAACATTCCCACTGCATGCCATGCCACAAGCGGTGACAGGAGAGCTGAGCTAGGGCTGAAGAGGCTGGAGTGCAGCTACCCCTTCTCCCTGACTTCTTCATGGCTTTCGGAGGCAGGTTTCTCAGCATCACTGCCTCAGCTTCTGCAGCAGCAAGAGCCCCCACTCCAGCAGGTTACATTCGTTCTAGCCCTTAGCCTGAGCTCTGCACTCCCACAAGTCCTCTCCCCACCTCCCTTACTTACAACAGTGCAATTCTGAGAGAATGGGAATCCCTTTGAGACTTGCCCAGCCAGATAGATTAGGGAACCTGGAAGCAGTCACTGTGGGTCCCCTATGATCAGCTCTAGGGGACCAGAGGAGAGGGTTCAGCTCCCAGCCTTGCCCTCCCTTCCCCTTCCATCAGGGCTGGAGGCAGCTTTCAGCCTCAGTGCGGTGGGAGGCTGGGGGCAGCACCCTATCTCCCACTTCTAGGCAGCCGAATCCAGGCCAGCCATTAGTCCGCACCTATGCCTGGCCCCAGGGATTCCTCACCTCCGCTTACCATATTGCTCCTTGGGAATCCCTCCTCCCCTCTCCTACTGCCTGGGAAGAGTCAGACACTCAGAGGGGAAGGGGCTCTTGCTCCAGCACCACAGTCACTAGCCCAGCCGCTCAGAAGAGGATATTTCCAGACACATCAGAAGTGCTGTCATCGCCCCTGGCCAGGCCAGCATCTGGGGGCAAGGTCCCTCCCCGCCCCCTGGGTCTGTACACCACTGTCTTGGGCAAGTCACTTGGGGTTAGCATCATAAACAGATAGGTGTAGTGGTGTTGAGCATTATTATGCCTGAAATTTAGGTGTTTGGGAAATCACTGGGAGTCACAAAGCCTAGATTTGGTGCCTACTCTCCCTGTGCAATGAATAGGCAGAGGTGGGTGCCTCAGGATAGATGGGAGTCATGGACACCATCATGCTAAGCGGCTTCTCACCTAAACTACTCATTGGGAGAGGCCAAGCTGAGGAGGAGAGTTAAGCCCTGCCCATCTCTGACATAGGTGCCTAAGCCTGGGATTTGCAAAGCCTCTTTTGGCATTAGGTGCCTCTGCTGGTTTAGCCAGGAGTGGAAGAAGAGCTAGGCTTCCATTGTAACTTTTAGCCCGGTGGTTAGGACACTCACGTGGGATGTGGGGAGACCCTGGTTCAAGTTCCTTCTCTGCCTAAGAGTGATGAAGGGCTTTAAACAGGGTTCTGCCCCCTCTCAGGTAAGTGCACACCCACGCCATGGGTCGGTGGGGTTTTCAGATGTCAGGCTGCCTCACGTTCCTGCTGAAGGTGTTTCATGGTGGAGAAACAGTTTAAAAAATGTCATTAGAGCAGGGGGTGTGGATGTGGGTCCAAGTAAGCCCTCTATTATAATCAGGGCCGGCGCTAGGCGGTAAGCAGCCCCTGCGCTGCAGCAGGGTGCCAGCATTTGAGGGGCACCAAAAGGGGACAGCGCCGTTGTTCTCCCCTGATGACGTCACTCAGATGCGCCAGCATCGCTCTGCTGCAGGGGGGCACCACAATCCCCAGCACCGTTCCCGATTATAATCAGTCATTCTCATGCCTGCACGCATGTGCTCTTTCTCTCTCTGTCCCAAAGCAATTGTTCCTTCATTATTTACCCACAGTGGGACAGATTCGACAGGCGAGAGAGAGAGAGGAGCACCACTCCAGGCAGAATACCCCATCTCAGTGGCGAGGGAGTACCCCCAAAGAGTCTGCAGAGCTTTCTTCAGATCCCTTCTCCTTCTCAGGCAGATGGGAGCTTCAACCCCAGGTCTCCCATATGCCAGAGGATCATGCTAACCACTGGCCTAAAAGTTATAAGGGTGTACTCTTCCTGGCCACTTGATCTAAGCTCATCTATCAGGACCCAATCTAGTCACCTAGCTGAAATCACTTGCAGTTTTGCACCTTGCCAATGAATCAGGTGGAGGAATGCCTGTATTCTGCCTGTCTGTGCTTCATCGCAGGGTTTAGGTGTCCCAACTCCTAGTGCAGGGCTGCAGTGCACAGGTGAGCAGGCCAAAACATAGTCACCTATGGAAATTTTTCTCTAGTTCCTGAGCAATTGTTAGGAGCCTATTGTGTTTGGTGACAGCTATGTGGGGGTTTTGTGAACGCCACTGGGGCCTGATTCTGAGATTTTAGGTGCCATAAGTAGCAGATAAGCAACTAAGGCCTTTTGTGAGCTCCAGTTTCCAGTTTGGAAAGTAGGGATAATGAGCATTCCTTTGTCTGGTGTCTGGGAAGACTTGCTGAGTGTAGCAAGGGACTCCCTGGCCATGGTGCATCACAGCAGATCTAGTCCACCAAACAAATCCAGCTCAAGTGCAGACTGGAAGCCTGATAGATTTGAAGAACTGCAGCTCTCCTGCAGGGACCTTTCCGAGTTGAATTTGTTTTTTGTTTTCAGCCCCAAAGTGAAAACTTTCTGGCCTCCAAGTGCTCCGGTTGTGAACAAAAAGTAAGATTTTTCTGTGAAAAGCTGATACTTCTCTCAAAAAATTCCTTTGGCCAAAAAGCCAGTTTTTCCACTGGAAACCCCTTTTTACAGAAAATGTTCAACCAGCCTGAACAGCAAACCATGTTAGGTGAGTGTCGGTCTTTGTCCCTGCCGGTGGTAGAGCTCCATGAAAGATTTAGCAGTCAAGCACTTTGTCTAGCCCCAGAAATGAGCTGCCTAACTGATACATTAGCTCTTTAGGCTTTTAGCACCGTAGGCCTTGGGTTCAAACCCGAGAGATGGGATTGATTGCCCTGAGAGGAATACTGAGTTCATTGAAGAAGTGTCTGCTGATCCCTTATTTTTCTCCTGCTTTTCTATAACGGTGTCCTTCCTCTTCAGGATCATCTGTCCTCTGCAGTGACATAGCCTCAGTAGCTTTAGTTCACAACATCACTGCACAATATTAAATAACTAATCATGAGCTCTAACATAGCTGCTGTATTATTCAGAGCCCAGCTCACTCTGCTGTGCTAGGGGGCTAAAATCCAGCCCTGTGCGGTAGGGCAGCACCATTTCAGTCCCATCTGTGCCTAAACTTGACCAGCCACAGCACTTTCATTATGCCTAGCCCTTGTGCTGACCCTTCACACTTCGGTGAACCTCTCCGGAGCGCAGGAAGCCAGTGGGGATGGAGGCTGAGTGGAGAAGAGAGAGAGCTGAGGACACTTTGTTGCGTCGAAGAGGGTTACTCTAGTGACACTACAGTTAAGTTGGAGAAGGGAGTGTGATGGGATATATCAGGCCTTTTGAGGCCCTCTGCTGGATGCCTTGCAGTTGTATCACATCCCACCCCAGAAAAAGAGCAGTGAAGGTGGGCCTTCCAGATCTACCCTAGAGAGGCTGCCAAGAAACACCAATTGGTCCCCAGCAGACTTGGATAAAAGGAGCTGCAGGACCTGAGCAGGTTAGCTCCTGGCTGGGGCCAGAGAGGAGAGGAAAGCTTTGGCCAGAGGTGCTTGAAGGGCTCCATTAGCTAAACCTGGCAACAATAGAGTTTGTGTTCTCAGGTAACAGATAGAGGTAAAAAGATCAGAGGGGAAGAGGCCCAGGGGATGTAGCAGTAGCCAAGTAAAGAAAGCAACACATGGTTGGGACCCAGGACTTGTGGGTCAACCAGGATTTCCCCACCAGCCACTGGGGAAGGGGCTTAAGCCCTGAGAAAGGCATATGACTTGTTTAGAAGCCCAAGAAAAGAGCCAGAATTTAAAGGGCTCAGGGATGGGACTGACCACCTTGGTAGGAGCAGACATAGTGTCTGGTGAGCCCTTGGTAACCCACATCCAGGAAGTGAGATTGAGCTGGAGAGATGACCCGGCTGGAGATCTAGGGCAGTGAGAACAGGTGAAGATGGGATCTCCAGGGTGAAAGCCCTGGGAGGCAGTGCTCTATAACAGAACAGAGAAAGGTTTAAAATTAGCCCAGAGGGGGTGGAGAACAAAGCCCAAAGACCCTGTTGAAGACACTAATAAGGGTGCAGCAAGCAATAGTCCTTGTTAGACCTTGGTTACCCCGGAAGAGGTTTGTTCATGCATAAAGACTGTATGTGACTTGGCCAGAGGGTGAGCCACTGAAGACCTGCTAGCAAGGTTGTCAGCCTACAGCAGGTGCCAGGAAAAAAGAAGATTGTAGCATGATACACAGCTGACAGGAGGCCCTCATGAGAGATGAATGCACTGTCCCTGGGATATTCTCAGCCTATGGTAAATTTGATAGAGATTCCTTTCAGGTAGCCATGCTCTGTGCTTTTCCTCAATGTGGCATGTTTGTTGGTTTGGGTTTTTTGCCATGATTTGACAAACTGTGGTTTTACTTCATCTATTTTTTTAGTTCCAAGAAAATTAATTGTGTTTTGGGGAAGAGGGAGCAGTTAAATAATTCAAAATAAGGAGGGTTTTTAAAGACAAGACTCCGTGTTCAGGTAATGGGTCTGCTTGTACAAAATAATAAATCTTTCATCCTGACTGAGACAACTGTCCAAAGACATTATGCTCGGAGTGTGCAATTTAGAATTCCAAGAAATCAAGGGCCAGATCTTCAGCTGTTGTAAATCAGAGCCGCGCTACTGAATTCAGTGCAGCTTCATTGATTTATACCAGCTGACCAGCTGACCACTAGCATCTGCAGAAAATGATTCTTTTGTGTGTGTTCCAGTTCATCTTCCGGATGTGTTGCCCAGAAATATCAAGAGACTAGTGCAGAGGCTGAGACAGCAATGCAGAACAATGCACCAGACAAGTATTAGGCCCTGCACCAGCATTGCTGCTGCTTATTATTACTGTATTAGTGAAAACATCAAATTGTAAACTCTGCAGAGATCACATAGTGCAATATTTTAAAGGACAGCAGGATCTGTTTGTTGTGCACTCTGTGTACATCTCTTAAGAATACTGAAAGCATGTGGACCCTGATTTAGGGAAGCACTTGAGCACATGCTTTGGTCAGCAGGGCCGGTGCAACATGGTGAGCCCGGTAAGCGTTGCAGGGGTCGCTGACATTTGAGGGGCGCCAAAATGGGAAGCATGCCATTGTGCCACACTCTGACATCACTCATCTGCGCCGGCGTCTGCTGTGCTTGCAGGGGGATGCCAGAAATGCTAGCACCATTCCTGTTGGTCAGTCATTTAAGACCTCTGCTATGCCTTACGGGTCTGGTTCCTCACTGTGCTAAAATTCGTGGAATTTGTCTAGGGTAGTTGTAGACCATAACAGTGGTGAATCAGACCCCAGATGTGAACTATCTCTTGTATCAACTGTTGGGCCAAATTCTATTCTGTTACAGCAGTAGAAATCTGGAGGAGCTAACTCTATTTGCTTCATGGGGTTTACAGCAGGGTAAGTGACAGCAGGAATTGACTAGTTGCCTCTATTTTATATTTTCTTAGTTGTTGCAATCGTTTTACTCTTTCCATTTGTGTGGGGCTTTTTTTGTTTTGTTTTGTTTTGTTGTTTTGATCCTAACTCTAAACTAATACACAAGATTCTGATATCCCATGTATTTTCCCTGACTTGAAGTCCTGGAGTTAGATTCTGCTCACAGATTCATCAGAATTATCCTGGATTTACACTGATGTACCTGACAGCAGAATCTGATGCTACTGCCATCAGCTAGCATGGTTCTGTTTGCTGCTGATGTGCGTATTTAAAAGAGATGTTGCAAACTTGACTGAGAGTTTGCAGTTCTGAACAAGAGCTTTCAAAAATCATTTTTGACATCTGAGTGCCCAATTTTAGTGCTGAGCATTCACTCTTGGAAAAATCAGGCCACTTTATGGTGTCTCAAGTTAAGCATCCAAAAATTGGGGCAATCATTTCTCACTTTTATAAAGTTCATAGTTTGTACATATTCGTCTTCCCAAAGCTCATGAGCCACTTGTAGAGTATAATAATTTCTAGCAGGGGATCAAATTAACCCATCTCATGCACAGTACACTAAATATACTAATTTAATGTGCTTTTTCCTTTTTTTTTCTTTTTTTCTGCACTGCAGGTGGAGGATGACTGGAAATATGTGGCCATGGTGATAGACAGGGTATTCCTGTGGGTGTTCATCGTTATTTGTGTATTTGGGACAGGAGGCTTATTTCTGCAGCCACTATTAGGAGAGATGTAACCCCACCAATGCTGGTTTGTTTTTATTTTCTCAGATTCCCCACTTTTTTGGAAACCACCCATACTCTTCCTTTCTCATTACGCTCAGCCTATCCTTAAAGGGTCCAGTAGCAAAAGGCTGGTGTTAAGGTGATGTTCTTTCTAGTTAAGAGGACAGGGTGTGGCTTTCTCTCTCATCTATCTAAATCCTATCAACAAGAGCAGATGGGTAAAAGAGGGAACGTAAAGGCATTTCACCCCTTTTGGGGACCTCTCTGGCATTCCCAGCAAATCTCCTGCTGCTTATTATCTAAGGGGATATTTTTTAAAGCCGTCAGTGTTGGCCTAGTTTTGCCCCCCTTGAAGTCATTGATAAAACTCTTGCTGACTCCAACAGAAGCAGAACTATGTTGATGGGATCTATGCCTTTGCCTCAGTTGAAGCCAGAGTGCAGCAAGCACTGGACCCTTTGGAAAATGCCACGCCTAGTGTACATTAGCTTGCTTTCTTCTGACCATGACTGCACCCTAAATGTTGGGTGTGTATATTTGCTCTCTTCATACCCATTTGATACTCTTTTTTATGGCACTTAGATTATGCATGACAATCGTGCTGAAGGTGCAGATGTTGTTTGTTGTAGTTTTCCGATGAAGCCATCAAAATGAATAACAGTACTATAAAACCCAAACTGTGAAACAGCCTCTTGTGGACCCAACTCAGTAAAAAAGCTCTCTGTCTTCTGCATGGCTGATACCCAACTTAAGGCCCTCGTTCAGCAAAGCATTTAACTGCATACTTTATTTTAAATTTATGCATAAATTTATCTGGACTTAAGCACATGCTTAAGGCTTCAGTCCTGAAAAGACCTATGTGTGTCATTTTTTGCACTGCAGATCAACCAGTTGAATTCAGTTAGACAATTTACATGTGTAAATTGAGCCTCAGTCTGTTACTAATGTGCAGCCAGGGGGGTTTTAACTCCTTTTTTGTGATTTACCAAATATATTTACATCCATATTGTCCTAAGGACTCTCTCCTGCATTCCTTATTAAAAGACAAAATGCCCATTGAAGTCAATGGATATTTTTAGCTGAATAAGCAGTGAAAGAGCAGGCCTCTTTCATGGGAAAAGGGCTTAATTTGTTAGTCTTTAAGAGTCCCACAAGACTTCTTGTTTGTTTTGCTGAACGAGACTGGCACGGCTACCCCTTTGGAACTTGGCTTCTAATGATGATATGGGTTCAGTAGCCATGTGGTGTGATTGATGCATGTGATATATAAATCAAAGTTCTGATTGTCACGTTTTCTTGTGACTCACTAACATTGTTTCTTAAAAATAATATAATACAATTAGCAGACACTTAAAAACTGGAATTATTAAAAAGCATTTAGCATGTGTATTTCAGAAATCAGTGAGAAAAGGGGTTTGATTTATGCCAGATATAAACCATGCTATGGAAAGAATATCATTTTCCTTGTGTAATATGTGAAATGGGGTGTAGCAGGTCAATTTTCTTTAAAAATAGTAAAAATACAAGCATTGTTCTTGGTGATGCACTTGAATGTCATACAGATTTTTGAATTTGCATGGCTCAGCTCATTAGCCTCTTCCTGAATCAAGATTGGGAACATGCCTTCTACTAAGGGCATGTCTGGTGGGGGAGGGGGGTTAATCAGCCCAATACCATAGTACAAAAAGGATCATGGCCAAATTGAACTATTTTCATTCACTGAGGAGTGAATGGGAAAGGTGGGAGATTGGGACCTGCTCTCTGCTACTTACTGTTGTCTGCAAACAAACAGCATTCAGTTAAGGAAAGATTTGCAGTCGAAAGTGTGTTGTAGAGGAGGCTGGGGCAGGGAAGCTAACACTCCATAAACAATGATAAAAATTCTGTAACTTGAAAAACGATAACAAAAATTCTATAACTTTAAAAACACAGGTCAGAATTTCTGGAAGAGTTCAGTGAAGGGATCCAACCGCTCACTTCTTCATTACTGTGTCCCCCCACACCAAACTTCCATCTCTTCTCCTCTTCCTTTGACTGCATTTTCCAATGGAAAAAAAAACCCAGGAAATTCCCAGCTGCCACTGACTGTGAAGATCCTGGAAACTCTCAGTAAAGCCTACAGGGGATATTTCTCTACCATGAGTTTACATTTTGTGTTTGAGGGGGGAATTGAGAATAAAAGCCTTTACTCTCCCATTATCTTTAGACAGTCACATGAGCTATGTTGGACCTTTTCATAGTGTGGAGCAGGGGTCTCAAACACATGGTCCACGGGCTGCATGCGGTCCCTAAAGCTATTTCCTGCAGCCTGCAATGACACTATCGTTACTCATATTTGCAGTGTTGTTCTATGAAAAGGTTTCAGTGGTGTGGTCCTCAAGCTAATTTACCAGTCCTCTTGTGGCCCTCATGGTGATTTGAGTTTGAGACCCCTGGTGTGGAGACAGGCTAAGCAGTTCTACCCAACCTAGAGCAAGGGAAAGGCAAAATGTAATATATGATACAGATCAGCAAAGCAGATAAACTAAGCACTGGCAGCTTTATCAATTGCATCTCCATCATTTGAATTGCCTTAATGAAGCTATCATTAACAGAGTGCCTCTTAATTAGGTCACTGCTAATTGCAGAGGGATTTCTTATTTAGCTTCTTTAAAAACAACAGTAAAAAATAACCTCTACAGCACAGAAGGATGAGAGAAAAAGAGTTTAACAGTGTGGTGTAGTTTTAAATAGTCTTGCTGTCCTCTCTACTTCAGTTCCTTAGGCATTGTAAATGTGCAAGGCACCATCTCAGCCTCATGGGAGCTATGCTGATCTAAGGAAGGGTGGGCTTTGTCCCAGGAACCTGTGGCTATGTTATTGGTCACCCTTTTTGAGGGAAAGGCAATACGGAAGCACCTTCTGCTGGGGCTATGAGGTAGAAAAGCACTTAAGCAGATGTTTTATTTTGGTGCCAAGATGCAGAAATTTCCAGGAAAAGGTCTGGGACAAAGGAATGTTACCAAGGTGCTGCAAACAGGTGTTGGTTTATCCGAAACACCACTCTTTAGTTTCTGCATCTATATTTCCCATCAGTCAGCACTCATTCCAGGTGCCATTCACCCATGTGCAGCAACCACTTTGCAGAGGGGTGACTTTCTGAGAGGACGTGAAGGGTATGTTTACACTTCTCCTTCATACTGAAGAACAGCGTTGCTGGATCAGTATGAGCAGCAGCCAAGGGGCTGTGTGTCCTCTTCTAACAAGAAAATAAGAGCGATGAGGGACTGTTCTGGGGATTACAAACAGGGAGCCTAGTTTGTTGTTACAAAAAAGGACTTGTTTGTTTTGCTGAACTTGACGAACACAGCTACTCCTTTAGAACTTGGACTGGGGATTGTGCCTCTGAGCACATCCGCACTATGCTTAAATGTGCAGAGACCTGGGGCAGCTGACTCAGGCCAGCAGTGCTTTTCTCACATATTTTTGGATTCCCCAACAAAAGGGCTTTTCCAAAACTAGAGGCTTCTGTTAGGTGACTAAATCAAGAATTAGGTACCAAAGTAAGTGATCTAGTTTTCAGCAGTGCCAAGCAACCAAACACATGATGGTTTCCTTTGTTAATGGAAAGTCACATTATCATTTCTGTGAGACAAGCTACTGGCAAGTGCAAGGATTAGGCAGGGATTCGGACACCAGCCTCATACTTGGGAGAAGGGTGTTCAAATATCTGACCTGCCAGAGCCTTCTTCTGTGGCCTTGGGCAAGTAATTTAGCCTCTCTGTGCCTCACTACCCTCTGGGACTAATAGCATTGCCCTAGCTGACGGAGGACATGACATAATACATGAAAGACTGAGGTACTCAAATAAGACAGTGCTGGAGGCAGAGTATTAAAATATTCATAGCTAACTGGGTCTAAACACACCATGGTCACTCTTGGATTTTCCGTTCACCTTCCTGCTATAATGAAGCCATTGCAGACATGATCTTCAGCTGATATAAACTACTACAGCCCCCATGACAGCGTCAGCTACTTTCTACTGACAAAGGAGCTATCTCTTTTTTACATCCTTCTATGTCTAGTATCGAAAGCAGCAATCTTTTTCTTTCTTCCTTTGTGAAAAACCCATGCTCAGTTTGCAGCTTTAGTTTATGTATCAGTGCCTACCAACTCATGCAAGTTATTGTGAGCCACAGTTCATTAATCAGTATTGTTTTATTATGAACAGTTACACTAGGGAACAAAACATTGTGAAGGATCAAAATTCAGAAACCGGCTAGCATGTATCTACCATATAGACATAGAAATATACTCCAATATTTTAAGTAATGCCTAATTTTTCAGCTACAAGAGATTTGCCAGGTGGCTAGTGGATTTGGCTGTCAAGGTTCCCATTAAAATTTGTAGGATGTGGACTCTCAAATGGTAAGAGGGAGGATATTAGTAAATCACAAGGTGCTAAGCCACTGCCAACTATTGTGCTGATCTATCAATTATTTTGCTGTTTGCTTATTTCCAAGACAGAGGTGTCAAACGTACAACCCATGGGCCAGATCCGGCCCACAAAAGGCACTGATCTAGCCCATAGAGCTGCTGCCTGGGCTGTGCCCAGGAGCTCTCTGCAGCAAACAACAAAGACAGGCTGAAGCAGGCAGAGCAGTGCTTGTGTCTCAAATCACATGAGTGAGTCAGAGCAGAGGGGAACAAAGGACGTGCTCCAGCCAAACCTGGCTCACCTCTGCTATGGTCTGCGGTCAGCTCCCACAGAGCCATCACACCACCGCCCACCCCAACTGCTCAACGTCAGTCAGTTGGCATGATTGACTGCACATTGCATGAATCACAAGGAAAAAAATACCAGGGGCCCATGTGGAAATGAGCCAATCAAAGGCCAGCCAGAAGAGCGCCAACGAAAGGCCACCATACTGTATGACTGACAGGGAGTGGGCGAGGAGGGAGGGAGCAGGAGCATGGCCTGCCTGTGGCTGCAGCTGAAACTGATTGCCTGAGGCCAGAACGGTGGGAGACGTGGAAAGGGAAGGAAAAGGGGTGTCTGGGAGCAGCCAAGCAGGGGAAGGGGGGTCTGGGACCTACACAATAGGAGGGGGAGCAGGGAGCCAGCGTGGTAAAGGGGAGCCCACAAGGCAGGGGACAGGCAAGGTGTGGGAGAGCCTGCAGGGTAGGGGAGGGGAAAAGGGAGCCCATGCTGCTCTGAACATGGCAAGGGAAAGAGTTGGGGAGTTTGTACGGACACATGGCCCATGACAGGCATCCTGCCCTCCAGTGTGCCCCCCCCCCGCCCAAGCACACATTAAATGAGTTTGACATCCTTGAGGACTAGTCATTTAGTAGATATTCATTTGTGTGACCAAAGGCAAAGCTAGAAGCAAGGTGGGGGGGGGGGGCGGGATGAACCCGATGCGCTGCGCCCTGTTCTTTGGTCTGTGGATGCAAAACAGGTTGTTGGATTATGTTCACACCCGCCAGACTGACAACTCGAAACCACACACCCTTACCCCATTTTGACATACCTTGTAGCCTTTGCTTGCCAATTGTTTTCATTTGATCAGCCATGTACTACTTTTGATTGACATGGCTCTGCAGCCTTTGGGTTAGAAGAGAGAGAGAACACATCTGACTCAGGCAGATCATTTTGTGTACAGTGAAAGAGCGTCAGGCCCAGCTATCCAAAAATTTGATAAGCACCTGCAGTCTGCTTCTGCCAGGTGGGACAACCCTGAGTGGAGGGCACAGTAGACCCTCAAAGACACACCACCCACCAGCGTCACAAACTGCCCAGTTAGCCGACCACCATATGGAACCAGAAGTAAGTACTCAGGCAGCAACTGGAAAGCCTGTATTACAGCTTGACAGGTGGCACAGCTGGGTTTTCCATCCCCACCACTATGTGAAAGCCAACCGCTGACAGCTAGAAAGTGAAAATGCTGATGTTCACAGCCATAGCCCCCTGGCCCTTCTGCAGCCCAAGGCAGCTGTCTGGCGCACCCAGGGCAGCAGCAAACCCCCCCCCCAGGAGAAATGCGCTGCTGTTGTTGCAGCCAAATCCTGGCCTGGAGTGACAGGCAGAGACTGAGTTTGAAAGAGCACAGCCTGTACACTGCTGTGGCCAAAGCTTTGGCCATGGCTGCATGACTGAAGACAAAAGGGGCAAGGAGGGAGGGGTGCTGACAGCAGGCTGGTGTCAACCCTGTCTCCCGCTGCCTCTGGAGGCCAGCCGGCCGTGCACAGAGCAGCATGAACCCTGGGGAGAAGCAGCTGAGCGCTGGGGCTTGTGGTGCCAACAGTGCAGGAGCGACCTCCCAAGTTCATGCCAAAGGCCAGAAACAAAAATAGGGCAGAGAGCTCTTTGCGGTGCTAGTGGTGCAGTGAGCTTGCCCAAACTCAGCCGGAGGATACTGACTGCAGAGTACTGCACTATACTGTTTCATTAAGCGTTACGATTCAACAACCTGCAGCCTCGCCCTCCCCCAGCTGTTTGGCTGGTTGGGGCTACTGTGCTCTAATAACCTATTGCATTTGTATGTGTGCGTGGATTAATCCAGGGAGACCGCCACTGAAAGCATGCTAATGGATATGACCAGAGAGCAATAAAGTAAAGCATCAAACTAAGAGCACGTGATTTTTGATTTCTCTGTGCCAGCCATAGAGCAGGTGGAGATACTGCATTTCCTTTACTTTTATTTCCTGATACCACCTTGAAGCAACTAAAAGTTACTGGGTTGAGGAGCCCTGAAAACAAAAATTTCCTAGAGGGTGAAGAGGAACAAGCAACATCATCACTCAGAGCCCTGGCTTATGAGGGAGGGGAAGGGGAAACCAAGCAAGTAACATTGCTCTTATTCACCCAGCTGTTAGGAAAATCAGGGTCAGGCAAAAGCCCCCACCACCATCACCATGCCCTACCTAAATGGCACCCTTGTGTCCAGCATAGGGGGAAAAGGAAGCTTGCTTCTCACCCCAATGCCACCTGTGGAGTTCCTGGGAACCGTGGCAAAGCCCAGTAGCCCTGGCCACTTGCAAGAGTGAGTGGGTGGCTCCTTCAAGGAGGGCCCAGCCAGCACCCCCCCCAGGCCAGTTTGTGGGGGCAACCCCCTCCCCCCCCATTATGCCAGTGTGGCATTGTGCTGTAACAATTTATGAATGTGTGTTGATCTGGTTGTTGAGATGCTCACTATATGAATATGGTAGTTTAGGTTAATGAGGAAAACTAGGCAGGAAAGCAAACCAATGACTGTAAAGACATATTTAAAACAATGCGAGAGCCATTGACCCTAAGATGACTGGCTCAGCCTCCCAGTGGTCCCAGCAAATTGCCTTTGGAGGGCAGTTAAACCCAGGAGCTGAGGGTACAAAGTAAATGGATAAGACGAGAGGAAACTGCTTCTGAGGAACTGGGCAGAAGAATAAACTGCCTGACAGTGAGCTCGCTTCTGATGAGATCTGAATCAGACAGATCTGGCAGTCACCACCACAGAGGGCTAGATGTGACATACCTGGGATACACTGTGGACTGATAAACCATTGTGTCCCCCTCCTTCTGCATCCCCCGCCTTGCTTTCTTTGGCCACCCAGGCTTATGCAAAAGCAATGACCAGCATAGTCATTCCTACTACAGCTTTCAAAGCTTTAGCCCACAGACTTTTTTTTTTTACATTGGCAGTGCCTATACACAAGAAACGTTCATGAGAAATGAGCATCTTCAACCCATTTTCCTCTTACCCATTTTATTAGGGCACACATCTTATAAAAATATGCACTATGACTCATGCCACCTCCCCTTTTAAAATGTCTACATTTCAACCTAGATGCTTCAGGCATAATTTGAAATCTTTGTAAAAACAGCTGGCTTAAATTTAGAATATGGTAAATATGCCTGACTTGGCGTTTCACTAAATACATCCAATACTTTACCAGCAAATTTTGCAATCAGTTTGGAGACTTCCTTGTCCTCAAGAATCTTCTGAATGCCACACGTCTCAAAAGTGTTGTGGGATTCCTCAGTGCAGTCGCTGTACGTGGGGTGCAAGTTGAGGGGTTCTTGAATGGACAGAGATGCTGGTCATTCTGGTATGCTTCCATGTTTTTCTATGCGGATCTCATTATATTTCCTCTCCTTTTCCTTTTCTTTTACTTCCTTCTCTTTCAGACTTGTGGAGCTTTTTTGGGCAGCTTCCACGGCTCTTCTGTAGGCAGCATTCTCAGTTTCCCATGCACCAGCTGCGTCTTTCAATTTCATTTCTGTCAGCCATTTCTTCACATTCTTTCTCTCTTTTTTCTGCCACCGATCTGCCTAATTGTAGCTTTGCATCTGTTTTGCTGGTGCTTGTTTTCATCTTTACTGTTTCTGTTTCCCCTGTCTAAAATAAAGCAAAGAGCAAAACAATAAATGAACCTCTCTTTTGACTGTTTCCAGTCACTACACTTGAGACTCACTTAAAATCACACTGAAAGTGTAAACTTCATTTAAAATAACAAGCTGTGCATATATCCTGCCAACTATAACACTGTGATAAACCCAGGTACAATGTGGACAGCTGGACAGCAGTGTTCCCTCAATTCCCCTGTCAGGGCTGCCTTTCATGTTACTTTGCTGTGAAAGCCACTATGCCTGGTCATCTCACACACAGCTTCCAGCAGGTAGATTACTCCTATAGTGTATGTGTGCTCTAGCCAGCCACTCAAGAATTATACTGAAGAGCGAGCAACATTGGCAAATTCCTAGTCCCAGACTTTTCCCAGAAATGTGCATCTTGTTCTGCTCAGCTTAGCTCTCTCTCCTACACAATACAGGCTCATATAAAGCCTATGATGCTGTCTGGGTCTAGGGGACTGTTTATGATTATTTTTATATGAATGTCATATTTACAATAATCCATGTGATATGACATGTCTGGTATCAATAGACTGGCTGTAATCTGCTAGGAATGATTATATGATTTATATGTAGGTATCATATTTGTATTAGAAATTAGGAATCTTATTTGTTTTATGTGTGTTCCAAGTTGCTTGAGCTGAGGCAATCCCAGACTGGGCCTCTGCAAACTATTGTCATATTAATGGCCCACTGGGAGAAGTTCAAGCGGGAATGGTCCTAAGAGGAAACCTGTCTGAACAGTTACCCAGACTGACCATGTGGCCAACCTCCATTTTGATCTGGCAAGGACTCTTGAGATAAAAGGCAGGGAACCCATCTCCATTTTGTCTTTAGTCTTCAGTCTTCTGTCCGTCTACAACCAACACCCCTCTGGAACTATTTTCCTGGGACTGAACAAAGGCCTGAGACCCACGCAGCTGCTGCTGGGTGCACACCAGAGGAGTGGGACTAACCTGCAAACTACAAGATCTTCAAAGATTTGCTTTCTAAGGCCTCTAAATCATTTGTATGTATGTGATTCACTTTGACCCTTTAACATCTCTCATATTTTGTTTGTTTTCCTTTTATATTAAACCTTTAGTTGTAGTTACTAAAGGATTGGCTGGCAGCACGGTGTTTTGGGTAAGGTCCAAGCCTATATTGTTCTGGGTGATGTGGCTGGCCCTTTCGCGTCAGAAGAACCTATTTCTTTGAGAGACCCAGTGGCTAGAGGGGACAATAGGAACTGATGTGCAGCAAGGGGGCTGCTTCTGTTTTGTTATGCTTGTGATGACCAGAGTGGGGAATCAGGAGCATGTTTTGTTGTTGACTGGGGGCCTGGTTTAAGTACCACCCATCAGGGGTTCAGGGGTTTGGCTCCTGGTTTTGCAGCTTGCCCTGATTTTGGCACATTCAGAAGGTTATCTCAGGAGGCCTGGGCCACAAAGCCCATCATTTTATTAATAGAAAATGATATGCACAAATCTTGTTATTCCAAATAGAGGTTCCCAAACACACCACTTTCAAACACACTGACTTAGATCAAACAAATCAACTAATGATTAATTTTTAAATGAATACAAGCAATGGGTGTAAAAAATCAGAGTCAGTTACAGGAACACTAGAAGTAAAATGTGGTTCTTGCCTAAGTATGAATTCAGAGCAAAGCTCTCTCTCTCTCTCACCATGTTTCAGCAGTCTTGCTAGCTGAACTTCTTCCAGTCTAGAGCTCAGCCACCTGGCTGCTTCCTTTGTTCTTCAAATTTTGTGCATGCTGTGGGTAGCAAGAAAGGGGGATATAATATGTGGCTTCTGTTCTCCCATCTTGTTCAAGAAGAACCACAAGCTGATGTTCAGGAAACAGAAAGTCTGCATAGACAGGAACCCCCAAGATGTTTCTTTGTCATGATGTAGTTTTTTTTGCCAAACCCCTCCTGCCCAACAAAGAATGGCCACTTATCCAGGGGCTGATCTATCTGATTTCACTAACACCTTGCTGAGACATCAGTGTGCCTTTTGTCTGAAGAACTTGTTTGTGGCTGCTCCTCAGACATAGAACAGGTCTTTGCATTACCATACAGTGGAATCTGATAATTTTACACAGAACATTACGACTTATATTTTACCAGGACAATCTGCACTGATCATGCACAGGACAATGATCAGCAAATTACAAGTTTTCCAATGGTACCTCACAAGGTGTGCTCTGTACAAAAATTGTCATAGCACTGTAAAAGGGTTGCACACAAAGGTATAGATCAGCGGTGGCCAAACTTATGGCACTCAAGAGCCGCACAAGTCGATTATGAAACCTTCGAGAGCCGCACTGAGGCATATAACCTCATATTTTTACGTACTACAAAATTACTAAGCTTAAAATTCATCGCACACTTTAATTTTATCATAAAAAATTGGGCAAATGCTGATCTACTAGTGTCAGATTCTAATAATTATTTAAGATTACCACAAAACTAGGCCTATACAGTAAAAATTTAGCTGTTGCTAGATGTAGAACATTACAGGCTTGTGGCAATTTTTTTTTTTTTTTTAAATCTGGTCAGTAACTTGTCAATGTAGCAGGTAAAAACTCTCTGAGATGCTGATCTCTAAGTATTGCACAATGTTTTGAATTTCATTGTGGAATATGATGCTTCACAACAGTAAGTTGTGCCAAAAATTGAAAACAATCTACGTTTAGTTTTATACTTTTCTCTTTTGTATTTTCATTTCTTAGTATTCCACATCATGTTTAGGACTTGTAAAACATGATTTTATTTTAACAATGAGTAAGTTGCATTAGGGCCCATGAGAAAATCTAAACATGCTATGGCTTCGCTGACCATGTCATGCTTCTCCCCCCCACCCCCTGTTGCCGCTTCCCTGCCATCTCTTACCACACTGCTGCTTCTCTGCTCTTCCCAACCATGCCACACTTCTGCCTCCCACCCCATCCCTGCACCTACCATGCCCCCGCTTCCCTGCCAATATTTCTGTCAGTAAACTTGTTCACTAAAATACTCATGGACAGTGAAGACAAAAGATCTGAGGACTCAGACACAATTAATTTTAAAATGAGATTAATAGTAAAGGAAAACACTGCTCTCATCTTAATCCTGTAAAGAGATGCACACAGGGACACCTTTCAATTGTTCAGCGTCACAACAGATCGATGAGAATTTATGGGGACAGAAACTGCAAGATCAGAGCCTGTTTCAGTAAGTGCTTTGGAGTCCATGCACAGACGATACTATGGACAAAATCCCATTGAGTTTATTCAGTTTGGGGGTCAGGCCTTGTATAAATTCTAAATATCAATATTTGGGTTTTGTAATGCAAAGTAAAATCTTTATTGGTGAGAGATTTTTTTTCAGAAAATTTGCAACACCAATTTTTCCGTCCTCAGCCCGTCACAACAATTACTCTTGTCTAATGGGCTCAGATACCCATAGAGTCATTCATGAAGACCGCACTGAAATATAAATAGATTTTTGACTATACAACAAAAAAAGAATTAATACATGTTGAATGCTATTTAATCAGTAGAAGTATAGTGCTGCTATTGAACTTTGCAGTGAATGTAAAACTATCTTGGCAATCGACTTAGTTATAGTAATCAAAATTTTCTTGTAAAATAAATGGACTAGCAGTTCCGTCTGCAAACAGATGATGTACCTATGTCTCAGGCACACTTGTTCAATGGACTTAAGGAATTTTTTTTTTCCTAAAGCCAGCTTTCAGTAGTGGTGGTCAATCCTAAGTCTAAATCATTTTGCATGCTGAAAATGAACCATGATCCATAATAAGTACTTGTAACATTCTTTAAATAGAGGTTTTTTTTTTTAAATAACCTTTTGACAGTGGTCAGTGGTTTTGTATGTAACATTTGTGTCAATTTTCAGTCATTTCTGATGATTCTTATTTAATTCTCAAAATAGAATACAAGAGAAATAAGTTTGCATTGTATTACAATATCTGGAAATGCCAGGTGATTTTTAAAAAAGAAAATTAATTTACAATTGCTTTTCAGGTTTGGTAGATTATCATCCCTTAGCTGTAGTTCATTGTAGACTTGTTCTTGATCAATTTATGTTGCCAGTTTTAAAAATATTGACCCAGAAAACAATATCGAAAAAGAAAAGTATTTAAAAAAATCATGCATTGATGTCATTAAAGACTGTATCATAATGCACACAGATAAGGAGGGTAGAATTAATAATGGGGGTGAACTGGAGAACCTAGCAGATCCTTGCTCTGAGGGCTTCTCTTTCCACCTCACTGACGACTTGCTTCTCCCTGCTGGCTCCTCTCACAGGGCTGCCCTTCCCCTCCCCTCTCGGCTCTTACCAGGCTTCTTTTTTCTGCCTGTGAGGCTCTCTCAATGCTGCGCCTCCCCACCCTGCCTTTCCCTTCCCCGCTCTGACCAGGCTGCTGTTTCCTGCAGCTCTCACAGCCCCGCTCCTCCGCTGCCAGCTCTTGCCCTGCCACCGCTGCCTCTCTGCTGGCCCTGACCCCTGCAGATTTCTCGCCCCTGGCTCCTGCCATGCCGCCCTTCCCTCCTGCGCTCTCCTGGGTGCCGCAATTTTTCTTTAAAGAGCCATATGCTGCTCGTGAGCCGCAGTTTGGCCATGTCTGGTATATATCATCACAGCAGGGATTTAGAATGCCAAACTGTCTTGTACACAGAAGTTTCAAAGTCCTATTTCTTTTATGATGTGTGTGGTACAGTTAGGATTAAACACTACTAAGGCTATCTGGTCACTATATGTGGTTAGCAGCGGTTCCTGAGGACTAGAGAAGGAAAAACATAAGATCGTATCATCAAAAAAAAGGAACAAAGGGGATGCATGGATTCTAGACCAATCATTCAAACTTCAATACCCGGAAAGTTAGCGGAACAAATAATAAAACAATAACTTTGTAAACACTTTTGGATTACAAGCTTATAAGGTATAACCAGGCAAGAAAAAATCGTACCAAACCAACCTTATCTTCTTTTTTGATTGAGTTACTGGCTAGTGGATAGGCGGGAAGCAGTAGATGTGATATATCTTGACTGTAGTAAGGCTTTTGATACAGTCTCACATGACATTCTTATACAGTAGGAAAATCTAATGCACAACTGATTGAAAGACCATAGTCAAAGAATAGTTATCAATGGGTCTCTGTCAAACCAGGAGGGTGTGTATATGCTGGTGACCAGCAAGAGTCATCTTTGACTGGGTACTATTCAATATTTTCCTTATTGACTTGGATAATGGAATGAAGAAAATATTTACAAAATTTGAAGGTGACACCAATGGCTTTGCTGGCACTGGGCACAACCACTGAGTCCCAGCACCAGTGCCTAGTGTCCAGCTCAAGCCCTCGGTCCAGCCCGGACCCTGGCCAGGGACCCAGGGCCAGGGCACCAGCTGCAGGGTCTGGCACCTAGGGTGACACAAAGCTAGGAGGAGTTGCAAGGACAGGATTAGAATTCAAAATGGTCTTTACAAATTGATTTTTAGACCAATGCTCCAACAAGAGAGGTTTTTTTTAAGAACAGGTTGGAGAAGCAGCTGCCACGGATGGGTTAGGTTCACTTCTGACTTGTCTATACTGGGGGGCAGGATTGTAATGTGATCTTATGCTGCTGAAGTACAGAATCCTCAGGAAACTGATCACATGCTGCATATGGCTCTAGGCTCTTGTGTCCCCAGTGGTCATTGTTATGTCTTCCTGAAATGCATTGCACTATGACAGCTATCCCACAGCACAACTAGGAGCAAGGACTTGTGGGGAGGCAACACACTTGCCCCCCCCTACTCCTGTCTCTCCAGAAAAAAAAAAGAGAAAAAAAATTTCTTTGCTGTCTTTCTCAATTTCAAGCAAAGAAGGGGATGAATTAAAAGCTTCCTGAGGCTGTAGGCAGGGGAGGAGCTATGTGCTACTTATCTGCCATGATACAGCACAGAGGAGAATCAAGAGCAGCAAGAAAAGAAGAGTTCTGAGACAGATTCCCAGGGCCAATGAGGTCGAATTTCACCATTCTCTGGCTATATGAACCTAAATTCAGATTGTAGATTTTGATCTCAGTGCTGCACTACTTGTGGGGGTGATGTTATCAGGTTGAATTACAGAACCTTTTAATTCAAACGTAATGTTCTGACAGTGGGGACACAAGCTGCAGAAGGTCAAGGTAAGTGGCATTACATCGAATTTCTCTGCCAGTTTACACAGGGGTTAAAGAATGTGGGAACGCCTAGGAACACCATTCCAGGACCCCAGAAATGTGACAGGCCAGAGTTCCGGGGCCCAGAAACTAGAAAAATTAGGCAGAACACCCCACAGTCCATGCGTGAAGGGGTCCCAGCCAATATGGGAAGGGGGACCCAGGGATTAGGAAGGCTCCTGGCCCCGTCAAATTTTATTTTAACCACTGATTTAGACCAGGGCTTGGTCAGGCCTCAGAGTAGGGGACTGTACTTGATGACATCTCAAGGTCTCTGACAGCACACATTTCTGTGATTCAGATGAGAACAGCCCACTTTTCCCACTGGCTAACCCCCATGTGCTGTCACACTTAGTCCCTGCTTTCACATACCTGAAATTATACAGAAAATTCATCACAATCTGTAAGTCTGGAACACAGGCAAATACAAATTGTACAACATTGGACACTTCATGGAAAGCCTGATATATGTGTAATTTATATTTCCAACCCGTACAGCACCAATGGGGAAGACAGAAATCAATGTGTTAGTCTGGAAGCAGTAGGAATATGCCCTCATTTCTTGTAGACGGAATTAAGACATTCCATTCCCACAAGTCTGCAGAACAGAGTTATGGCAAACACTTTGGAAAAATCCCACATGTAATGTGTTTATATTTTCTAATCCACAGACACATGGCTTGCAATAGCCCATTCTGAAACATATATTGATAGGTATATAAAACATCTGTGTTTTATTACACTTAAAGATCACAAGTTGGACCGACAAAAACTTGGTGCATCAGTGCCCTGTAGATCCCTAAACTATTTAATTTTTCTTTGACCTTAGCCCATTTAATATAGGAGGATCCCACTTGTTAATAGAATATTTGGATCAAAAAGAGATGGTCATCTTTTTTTAAAAAATGAAATCATATTCTAATATAATCAGCCTTAATAGGATAAATTATTAGTTGTGCACACCTTGCTCACACTGGTGAACACTTATACACTGAAGTAAGCGCACTGATTTCAATGGATAAATAAGTACACACTAGCATAAGGGTTACACAGTTGAGCCCTTGATTTATATAGCAATTTGGAGATGTAAAGCGCTATCCAAGTGAGAATTCTTATTAACATCATTTACTGTAACCAGAAGGCAATATCTGTATACTTATTAACATCATTTACTGTA
>ML681995.1:3794235-3843824 GCA_007922195.1 Podocnemis expansa | reverse complement strand
CTCGCAGCCGCTGCCCCCGCTGAGCCCAGGGCCGGAGGGGCCGGCGGGACCCGGCTCCCCGTGGCTGCAGCCCCCACAGCAGGGAAAAGCCAGGGCCCTGGCACCCTGCCGTGGGGTTTGCCACCAGCCCTGGCGGCAGGGCGAGCTGGGTGCCCCCGGACCCCACTGTGGGGTTTGAGAGCAGCCCCGGCAGCGGGCAGAGCGGGGAGCCCCCGCACCCGGCCGCAGGGCTTCTGAGCAGCCCCAGCAGCGGGGAGAGCGGGGCATCGGCACCCCTCTGCAGGGCTCCCCGCTGGTCTTGGGGGCAGCCCCCCGTGCCCTGCGGCTTGACTCCCCTCAGCACCCTGGCCAGGGTGCTGAGGGGTTGACTATTCCCCCCAGGGTGCTAAGCACCCTGGGAGGAATTTCAAATCATGTTGTTTTTTAGAAATAAAGCTTTTATTTTGAAATAAGTCATTTCGGAATGACTTATTTTGAAATAAAACCTTGTGTGTAGACATAGCCTTTGTTCTGTTTGTATAAAAGATACATAGTTGCAGTGAACTGTGTCCTTCAGGACAAGCTCATTATAAAATATTGGTGAATTTGCAGAAATCCCAGATAATTTTAATTGTTTTGGAAATTTGTCAACTGTTTGTTTTTTGCTGCTTGGTTTGGTTTTGCTGAGGAAGGGACTTGGAGGCAGCATTGCTTATGACTAGAGGATAATGCAAACCATGCTGAAGCCCTCTAAGAGCGAGATACAATAATCCCTCAGGGATGCTGTACTGCACACTGAATTCTATGGCCTGGCTTAGTTCTCTACAGTGGAGCAAGAGGTTGTTCTAAAATACAGCTGACATAAGCCCACTGCCTGGAGAACAGAACAGAAAAAGGAGATCTTGTGAGTGTGTTTACTGATGAGTAGCCAAACACTGGAAAAAAGGTAGGCACTTAGTCCAGAATCGCCATTCCTCACAAGCCCCTTTGTGCCACTGTCTGAGGTGGTGTGAGTAGCAGAGCAGGAAACCAAAAGTTTCATGAAGGGCTAGACTGTCACAAGCCTTATTCATCCTTGTATAGAAGTAAGAACCCCCCGTACTCCCCTGAACAAATGATGAGTCCAACCACAGAGTGGCAGAAGTGAGGGTTGCTTGCTTGATGTTCTGCCCTGCTACCAAACAATTCAACATGTTGTGTAATCTAATGGTTTGTTTCAGGGGTTCAAGTAAGGAGGAACACACTGGAACGCCATTCCAGGACCCACTATGTTTAGGGGCTCAGCGTTCTGGGGCCCCTAAAAATAGAACGTGGAGCTGGAACACTGCGTTCCAGAGCCCACCATTGAAAAATAGCAGGCTCCATAACTCTGCATTCGGGGGTCCACGTTCTATTTTTAGGGGCCCAAATCCTGGGCCCTTAAAAATAGAAGGCCCCAGAGTGGCGTTCCGCTGCATTCCGGTGGGCAGGGGAGGGGGCAGAGGCTTGGGGTGGGGGCTAGGACAGTTACTGGGGGCTCAAGCCCTGCCCCAAATCCCTCTCCTTCCACTTCTCGCCCCCAGTGTGGGGCCTGCAGCATCAGCCCCAGACGCAGTGCCTCCGGGACATGGGGCCTACCACCCCCACCTCCCCAGCCATGCCACCAGTGAGTGTGGGGGAGGCCGGCTTGCACTGAGGGGGTATTGGGGCAGGGGGTGGGGTGCTGGCACGGGGGGAGCAGGAGCTCGGGTCTGGGAGGGGCCACCAGTGTGGGAGGGGGGCCACCGGAGCAGGAGGTGGGCCCATTGGTGGGGGGGCCACCAGTGCTGGAGGGGGGGGGCCACCAGCACGGAAGCATTCCAGGACCTCCAAAATTATACTTTAACCCCTGGTTTGTTTTACCTGTTTCAGCCATACATTGGTTGTCATCAGCTGATTCTTTTCATCCTAGGGTGACAAGAGAATTGAAATTAAAAATATTCAGAGAAAGTAAAAGCAGCTGACGTGCAACTGTTTGACAACTTTATTATGAGTCCTTTATTATAAGGTGAAAGGTTATCTTCTAGATAGCAAAATGATGCAAACACTCAAAAATTCTTAACCACAATATGAGTTTCCCAGGTGTAGATTTTCTCTTTGTTAAGGTTGTACACGTTACTTACCACATCCACTAGCTGAGATATCTTTAATCCAAAATAAACTTTTATTGTGTCATTGGAGTTTTCTACAGGTCGGACCCATTTCTGGTACCCATGAAATAAGTGCCTCAGGAGCGCATCTTCATTTTCAGCAATCAAACGGCGCCCAGCAAAAGCTAAAAGGAAATGAAGAGAATGTGGTATATGTAAAAATACAACACAAAGTGCCCTACAAATTGACACGAACAGGAGAAAAGATGCACACAAGAAAACCTGCCTCAGGCAAAGCCTTGCCAGATAGGGATTAAATTTACAGTCTCTCATTAGAGACATTAGATTAGAGATATTAAAGAAGGAGGAAAGAAAGATTTGTCAATTCCAATGGGGATTATGGGGTGGGGGGATTTTATTACATTTATGTTGTATTCAGTTACCTGATTTGATAAGGGGTATATTGGTGTATTTTTAAAAGATCATCAGGGTGCCTAGAGCATCGGATGGGGCTCTCACTGAAGAGCAGTGAAAATCCAAATCAGCAAGTATTGACTTGGGAAGACATCACACTTTTTTGTGAGACATGACTTGAGGCCAGATTCAACAGTGTGTCCTGGTCATTTTGTGATACTCCCTCTAGGCAGACTGATCTGCGACGTAGAGACATTTGAGGGGCTTACAGACCCTCACTCTGATTTTGTTCACATGGATCCTTTGAAACAGAGAGTGTACACTGAGTGATGTTTTTGTGGTTGTGTTTTGTAATGAGTCTGCTAGGCAGGACACTACCATTCCCATCCATCCCACATGCTGCTTGGAAGTTCGGGCTCCCCACTAGTACACATTCCTTCTGCCAACTGTCTCCCCACCAAGGGTCCCCACATGGGGCGAAAAGGGTACACTTTGTGGGACCCAGCACAGGCAGCAGCCCCTATTATCAGGGGGCCATGTTAAAGGTCTGTACTGGGCCTGAAAAAATTATGCTTGGGCCCTGTCTTCCACTAGAACCTGCTTTTCATCTCCAGGCAAGCCCTGTTTCTCCAGGGGAAGTTGGTAGACAAACAGACAGCATCTGAATCATATAATCACAGGACTGGGAGAGACCTTGTGAGGTCATCTAATTCAGTCCCCTGCACTTATGGCAGGACCAAGGGTTATCCAGACCATTCCCGATGGGTTTTTATCTAATCTGTTCTTAAAAATTTCAAATGATGGAAAGTCCATAACCTCCCTAGGCAACTTGTTCCAGTGCTTAACTATGCTAACAGTTAGAAGGGTTTTCTTAATGTCCAACCTAAACTAGTCTGGCTGCAATTTAAGCCACTGCTTCTTGTCCTATCCTCTGAAGTTAAAGAGAACAGCGATTCTCTTTCCATCTTGTAACAACCTTTTATGTACTTGAGAACTGTTATCCTGTCACCTCTCAGTCTTCTCTTTTACCAACTAAACAAACCCACTTTTATCTATCTTCCCTTTTAGGTCATGTTTTCTAGCCCTTTAGTTGTTTTTGTTGCTCTTCTCTAGATTTTCTCCAGTTGGTCCACATCTTTCCTTAAATGTGGCGCCCAGAACTGGATACAAGACTCCAGCCAAGGCTTAATCAGAATGGTATAGAGCAGAAGATTTATTTCTTGTGTCTTGCTTACAGCATTCTTGCAAATAACAGATTTACACTCTTGACTCATATTTAGCTTATGATTCATCATGACCTCTGGATCAGTGTCTGTAGTATTCTTTCCAAGGGAGTCGTTTCTCATTTTGTACATGTGCAACTGACTGTTCCTTCCTAAATAGAGTATTTTGAATGTCATCCTGTTTACTTCAGACCATTTCTCCAGTTTGCCCAGATCATTTTGAATTTTAATCCTATCTTCCAAAGCTCTTGCAACCCCTCCCAGCTTGGTATTGTCCACAAACTTTATAAGTGTATCCTCTATGCAAGGGGTCTCAAACTCAAATCACCATGAGAGCCGCATGGGACTAGTACGTTAGTCCAAGGGTCTCACCACATATGAGGACTAGTACAGTAGCCCAAGGCCCACACCACTGAAACCTTTTCATACAACAGTATTGCAAATGTTGATAGTGATAGTGTTATTGCAGGCTGCAAGAAATAACTTCAGGGGTGCGGGCAGCGAGTTTGAGTGTCTATGTCAGGGGCGGCGAAACTTGTGGCACTCAAGAGCCACACAAGTTGATTATAAAACTTTCAAGAGCTGTGCTGGGGCATATAGCCATATACTTTTACCTACTAAACTGATTTGCTGACATTCTCCCGAGACCCACACTTTTTCATTCAAGAGCCACATGCAGCTCCTGAGCGACAGTTTGGCCATGCCTGCTCTATGTCATTATCTAAATTACTGATGAAGTATCAAACAGAAGGAGACCCAAAACTGAACTCTGTGGGACCCTACTTAATATGCTCTTTCAACTTGACTAAGGACTGCTCTCTGGGAGTGATTTTCTAGCCATTTATACACTCACTTTGTTGTGCCTCCACCTAGATTGTTTTTTCCCTACTTTGTTTATGAGCAGGGCACGGGAGACTGTATGAAAACCTTACTACAGTTGAGATATAGCATAGATGTTGCTTTCCTCCCTGAAGGAGAGACTGGTGTTTCCTTGTCCTCTTGAAGACCCATGTGGCAAAATCCCACCCTGACCTCACGTTGCATTAGCCCAACGGGTGGTGTTTCCTGATCTCCCCACTTAGTCTGTCCAGATCTACTGGTTGCAGAGAGTTCCAGGCCCCCACAAGCATTAGGAAAGAGCAGTCACGGTACAACCCTTCGTATGGATGTAATGCAGCACCAGGGGTTGAACCTGGGATCTTAGTACATGAGCCTCTATTGAGCTAAGGGCTGTAGCAGATTCAGCTGCCGCTGGACAGAAATGGAGCACCACACTGAGTAGGTATAGGTCCTAGAGGTATTGAGACAGTCCCCAGCCTCATGTAAGGTATACCAAGACACAGAGGGCATTCTACCCTGAGCATTCAGGCTGCAGCCAGGCTTAGCTGGGCAGCAACTGGGAGAAAGTGCTCACTAGGTACCACAGAGACATTTAAAGAATGGGAATGTCCACATCCCCACAGCTGGCACCAAAAAGTGAGTCCTTTGCATGGAGGTTAGACAACAGTATAGCCCTGAATAGGAAGAGGAGAGGCTGAAGGACTAAAGGTGCTAATTATCTTGACCCCTTATACTGAAGCAGACAGCGGGGGCCACCTCCTGGGTTTGACCTATCAGCATCTGTTACGTAGCCTCTGAACGAAGCGGGGGGGTGCTGCTCACTATTGCCTCTGCCCACAAGGAAAGAGAAAGAGAAGTTGTTTCCCCTGCCCACTGCCAAAAGCCTCATTGAATCTGGCTGCACCAAACCCAAACTGCTCCCACTGTTCCCAGGGACCAGAGTGTCTGGTTGCCCAGCCCTCCAGCTTTCCCCTGATGAATGCTGCAGTTGTACATTACCAGCCAAATCATGCGGCAGAGGGACGGCCTGGGGAGGCAGTAAATCGAAAAACATCCCAAACAGGGGAAACATGCTGGATTTAACCATGAAATAATGAAACATTCCTTCTCCCTTTCCAGATTTAATGTAATACAACCCTCCCCTGACCCAAGCTCAGAAATGTCCATATGGCACAAAATTATTAGAGAAGAGGGAACAGCTATGAAAAGTTTGTCAACTGTGCCACAGAGAATATGGACCTGTCCCTGACCATGATCTAGGGGACCTAATGGAAATTTGCTGGGATGATTCTTCTGTGTCTTGAAGAGCAGGCACCACAGAGGAGATGCAGAAAAGGAAGAAGTGGGGACCACAGAACCAGAGCCACAAAAGATCAAATGAGCAGGTCAGATGGTATAAATGATGACATCAGTTATCCACTGGGCACAAACTGGTCCCCATTGCAAGAGAATAGGGCAAGGAAGAAACAATGCTATGGCCCTGCCTTCTCCATACACACGGGGTGGAAAGGCTGCATCCGACAAAATCACAGGCTTGCTTCTCCTGGTGCAGGAGCTACATTCTACATGATAAAGAGTCATGTGGCACTTTAAGACTAACAGATTTATTTTTTGCATGAGCTTTCATGGGAGAAAATCCCACTTTGTCAGCTGCTTCAAAGACCACCTTCGAAGCATTTGACAAAGTGGGATTTTCTCCCACGAAAGCTCATGTGAAAAATAAATCTGTTAGTCTTAAAGTGCCACACAACTCCTTGGGGTTTTTTTTGCTGGACTAGACTAACACGTCTATCCCTTTGGAAATTCTACATGATGCCTCCAGGAAACTAGCTGTCACCTTTCTCCAGACTGTGCTACAGGATCCCTTAAGCTCTAAAAATGGGAAAAGGCTGTTTATGGGGTAAAACTGAGCATAGAAAACATGTAGCCTGAATATCTGGATGAACATCTTTCCAGTGAGGTCTAGTCTGCCAGGCTCTCATTTCCCCACAAAAATATGAGAAGACTTTAGGCTAGAGTCTTTTAAAGGGAGACTAGATGAAACAGTGGTGAATACACTGAAAGAAGCAACATTGCCCTTGAAGAAAGATGAAGATCATCAGCTGCTGTAGGTCAGACCTGTCTCCAATTTCATTGATTCGTGTATATAAGTTTCAGTGCCCCTCACAACATTCACGGAGGGCAAGATTAAATCATTGCACTTGCTGTACCACTTTATATCTCTCCTCATTAACTTTTTCTGCTTTACAGTGTTTGTGCCTTGTGCTTTCTGGTCCCACCAGTAAAAGAACTGATAAATACATTTTTAAAAAAGCTTTGGCAAGGATTGAGCCCTGAGATTTTTACACATGATGTGCACTGTAAGAAAGACATCAATGGTACATTTAGCCTTTCATCTTGTCATTCGAGAGGCTAGGTGTTCATCTCAATGCTGGGGACTTCTCTGTACGGTATCTCTCTTGCCAATAACGCACTCTCTCCCTTTGTCTCATACACCCATAAAAACACTACTTTTCTTCTCAAGTGTCATATATTTTGTGGAATTGGGTACTAAACACAAGATGCACTTTTCTGAGTAGAAAGTGGCTCTGCTATTTTACTTACTTTTTATTTCTCATCTGCTACAATAAATATCTACCAATAACTTCATTGCCTTGTGTTTAAAAGGCTTTTATATAGGAACAAATATAACCACATTTTACCACTGAGCTGTTTTTTTTAAAGTAGACTAAATATTATAACAATTAATGTTAGTGCTTAATTTCAGCAAGCAGACACCTAACTGTGCAACAAAGAAATCTGCATTTCTGATATTTATGTTGGAAAAGGAAGAAATCACACTTACCTGAGTTGCTTGCACAAAGAATGAGGGGCACTATAATAAGGTCTAGCAGTAGCAGCATGGCAGCTTTGTTAATCTTTTGTTTTCATGAGCAAACAAATTCCATCCTAAAAACAGGTTAACACAAACTAATTGGAAAGCATGAAGGATAATAGTGCCTGCAAAGGATAGTGCATTTCAAGTCTAATCTTGCATCACTGTGAAGCTTTTTTTAAAATACACTTCATTGATTTTAAGTCAGCTGTCACATCCTGTAAGGCTAAATAAAAAAAAACCTCTGGGTCCTAGACTCTGACAAATTTATTCTTTATATTATAACCAGTGTTCACCTGCTATAAATCAGGCGATAGCATGAATTCAGAAAAAATATAAGTGTAGACAGCCAAGACTGATCATATTACCAATATTACACAAATATATCTTTTACCAGCAGACCATAAACATCAGGGATGGAAAACATCTCACTTTACCAATGCAGGAAACATTGAAAGAAGGCATATTTAGTCTAGAAAAAAAGACTGTAATGGAACATGATAACTGTCTTTCATATGTAGTAAGTTGTTATAAGGGAGGAAATGATCAATTGTCCTCAATGCCGAGTGAAGGTAGGACAAGAAGTAATGTGCTTAATCTGAAGCAAGGAAGATTTAGGCTGATAACTGGAATAACTATCTGACTAAGGCTATGTCTACACTAGCAAATTAGTCCAGATTAAGGAGGCTTAATCTGGACTAATTTCATCCCTGTCTACACAAGGCTTTGCCTAGTCTGAACTAAAAGCTTAGTTCAAACTAGTTAGTTTGAATGGTTAGTTTGAACTAACTGCTTAATTCAAACTTAGTTCGAATTTGCATTTGAACTAGTACGATGTAGCCATGCTAGTTTGAGCTAAATAAGTTTGAACTGAGCAGTTAGTTCAAACTAAAAAGTTAGTTCGAATTAACTTTTTAGGTTGAATTAAAAAAACACAGATAGTTCAAACTAAAAAGTTCTGGTTAGTTCGAACTAACTCGGAACTGCTACTAAGCAAGTCCAAACTAAGCAGTTAGATGTAGACATAGCCACAAGCATCATGTTCTGGAATCAGTTTCCAAGAGAGGCTGCAGAGTCCTCATCGCTGAGCCCCATTCTGTACTTGCCACATTTCTCGGTGGCAGTTGACAGGAGATACATCAGGTATTTAAAATACCTTGCCTATCTCCTGACAACTCTCTAACTAGCTTGAACACATTAAGGTAAGTCGACCACAAATGGCTTGCAGTCGGCTTACAGCAACTCCAGTTATGGGGCTGGAGTCGCTATGGTGACTTCTGGCGTGCAGCAGCGAGCTCATACTCACTGCTGAATTGCGCCTGGAAGATTGCACTGATGGCAGTGATTTTGCCACCTTCAGTCTAGACATACCTTGAATGTTTTTAAAAACAGATTACGCAAACACCTGTCAGATATGGGCTAGGTTCACATGGACTTACCTCCCCACAGAGGGCTTGACTAGATGACCTCTCAAAATCCCTTCCAACTCTACATTTCTATTAGCCTAGGATTGTTTCCTACTTTATCCTCCTCTGACCCTCCCCACGCCCCCCCCCCCCCCGTATGGTCATGGTCTAGTCTAGTGATAAATAAATGGATAGGACTTATAGCAGTTCCATAGGGGAGACTACTGAACAAATTTCTAAATTTCATTCTTACAAAGTCCTTCCTACTACTCCACCTGATCTACTAGAAATCAGTGATTTCAAATGGCCTTTGGATCAGACCCATTCAGCCTAAATGTTTGTCTTCCCACCCCATTCCTTTCTCAGGAACCCTCACTGGAAGTCACATCCACATTTATCTAGCAAAAAGGGAGTTTAAAGTGCAGAGTTTTGCCCTTGCTATAGCCATGTAAAAGCTCTTCCCTCTCTGGTTTCTCTGCACTGTTCCTTGTCTCCAAAAATATTCTCAAGTGCTGCAGCTTCCTCTTCAGTTCTCCACTGAAGTCCTCCATGTAGAATAGAGAGATGGAAGCAATGATATCACTCTACAAAGCACATCTGGGATACTGTGTACAGCTATGGTCACTCGTGCTCAAGAAAGATTCACTTAAACTGGCACAGAGTCAAAGAAAAGCAACAAGAAGGATCTGGGGAGAGGAGAGCATATTTTACAGGAAGGAACTGGAAGATCTTGGCTTGTTTAACATAGTAAAACAAAGGCTCAGAGGGGATATGACTGCTTTCTAAAAATCCTTGGGCAAGCAGCAGAAGCTAAGAGATGATGCTAGACCAAGATGAAATGAGTAGAAAATTGTCATGAACAAATTAAACAGGAAATCTAACCATCAGAGGGGTAATGTTTCTGGACCAGCCTCCCTATAGGAAAAGTGAGTGCAAACACATGAACTAGTTTTTAAGTCAGAGTTTGATAAATTTACAAAGGGGATTATATGATGGAGCTGCCTGCCATAGCTGAGGACTGGACTTGATGACCCAGGAGGTCCCATCCATCCCTATGTCCCTAAATTACCAAGGCTGAGGCGGAGAAATGTTGGTGACAGAAAATGAGAGACACGACAGAACCTGGAGGATGGTAGGTGACAGCTACAGGAAGAGCTGGCTGCAGTATGCTGTAGCAGTATAGGGACAGGCTCAACAGATCCAGTCCTGGGTCACACAGGACCTGGATTCGGATCTAACGCTCAGAGCAGGATACTCCCTGCACCACTCACAAAGGGATGGGACAATCTGCAGACCCAGAGACAGAGAGAGGCCCTCAGATTGGTGTTTGGGTAGGGCTAGCAGATACCAAAGCATGGAAAGGAGGACAGGGAAATATGAAAAGGAGGGCATTGGAGGACACAGGAAGAAAATGTAACATTAATGGAATATTCTTCTCATTTTAGGGGGCCCTGGAACACTTTCCCCTAAAAATAAGGTATACTGTGGCATTCCAGCATACTTAACCCCTATAAGTAAAAAGCCTGACAAAAATCATGTATTTTAAAATGCCTGCAGATGGAGGACATGAAGGTAAAAAGGAGGACATGTCCTCTTTTTGCCTGACATTTGGTAACCCTAAGTTTGGGCTCAGCAGCCCCTTATGGCAGTGACAGCTCAGGGAACAATCCCAGAAATGGTAAAAGCAATGGAGTACTTATGGGGAGAGCCAGTAAGACAGTGACAGCCCCTTTCTCATGAAGTTTGGGGACTGAGGTTTGATCCCCCACCAATACCTAGAAGAGCTGGAGAAGAATCTAGTTCACAAAACCAGTCCGTCCCCCCCACCCCTTTTGTCATAACTCCTGCCCCAGGGACATCCATGGCCACCCCTCAGAATCAAGGCTGCTCTGGACCATTCTCAGCCAAGCACTAAGGCACTTCTTGACTGAGGCCAGGTCTACACTGCCAGCGGCAAATTTACTATCATCAGCTTGATCTTTCCAGTTTGATTAAGCAGTCACTGAAGACATGTTCAACTGATCTGGAAGATGACACAGGAAGTCCATGCCCAGTGGAAGCCCATGCCCCCAGGAGCTGGTCTGGCGGGGGGTGAGGAGGGAGCTGCTGATGTGTCTGTAAACATCTTCCTTTGGGCAGCTGTGCTCCTTGTTTGTTTTTCCCTTTGAGTGTGTAGCTCTCCCCAGGCAGCAGGAGACACAGGATGGGAGATTCCCTCAAGAGTAATATGGTAATTAAGAGAGCTGGGGAATCCCTGGGGCTGGGCATAGGTGCAGACTAATGGCTGGCTTGGATTCCCTGGAATGGGCTGCCTAGAAGTGGAAGAGGGGGTGCTGCCCCTGCCCTGAGACTGAAAGGAGAAGCCCTAAAGGAGGAGGAAAAGAGAAGGCAAGGCTGGGAGCTGCAACCCCTTCCTCTGGCCCCCTAGCACTGAACACAGAGGAGCAGCGCCCAACCCACCTGCAGTGAGAGCTTTCAAGATCCCTAATCTACCTGGCTGGACAAATCTCAAAGGGATTCCCATTCTCGCAGAACTGCATTGCTGTAAGGTAGGATGGAGAGAAGAGAGTCAGTCAGTAAAGAGAGATAACAGAGCAGCACATTTCCCTAGCTTAAGCCGACCCCCACCAACATCATTCACCCCCCCACCCATGCTCTCCCCTGGCCCTGCGGCTCAGTCACTTGTATGAGCGGTGAGCACTCTGAGCATCTCAGCGTGAGCCTGTAAAACAAACAAGGAGTCCTGAACTAGCTAACACAGCTGCCCCTTTGGAAAGTGAGTCTTGTGAGTGTCATGCCAGCGTCCTCCTGATTCCTCCAACTCCTCCCGCCTACCTAGAGTCCCATAAAACTGCCTTGTCCCCCCAACATCCAGAGACCCTCAATGTGCCCTCACTAGGGAGCAGTCTCCCCTTTGGCAAAACCAACTTGATGCTGATTTCAGTCAGATTTTTAAATCTCCAGGGGGCTTCCCCTCCAGACTTCCTGCTGAAGGGAAGAAGGCTGAAAAGCTGCCTCCAGCCCTGAAAGAGATGGGGAGGGCAAAGCTGTGATCCCCACTCCCAGCCCTTGAGCTGCACATAGGGGGTCCCACCCAAGTTTAGGTGCAGCCAGGACTTCCTAGTTCCCTGACCTATCTGGCTGGGATAGGGAATTCTCTCAGCGCTGCAATATGGTAAGTAAGGGAGAGTGGGAGCAGAGGGACCCCTGGAACCGGAGGCCGTGGGGAGCTATGGGCTGGATAGAACATGCTCAGGTGGGGGTTCCCCAAGTTTTGGGGGGGGGGGAGTTTGAAGCTGCCTTCAGCCCTGAAGAATCTGGAAAGGCAGGGAGAGCTGAGGGAAAGCTAGGGTCTGAGACCACCCTCCCCTCCCTCAGTCTCTGAAATGGCCACTGCTGCCCATGCCAGGAGAAGAGAGGTGTTAAACATTTCCTCTATCCTCACATGTGAGTTTTCATCTTAAAAAAACAATCAAAAGCAGGACAGGCACTTTTTTACTACTAGGAACCAGCTTTATTAATACTGCCTTCTCTGCAAAAATACAGAACAAAACTGGTCCTGGAAAGCTCACCTGCCTTAGCAGAGAGCACCATGCACTGGAGAAGAGCAGGGGATAAGGGGGAGTCAGAGCAAAGCTTGAATTTGCACTCATTCTCCCCCCATAGACACAGACCCCCTCCTCAGGCCAGCTCAGGGGTGGTATCAGGACACCACCTGCTCTGTGCAGCTGTACCGGGGGGACACACAAATGTAGGGTTGGCCTCCAGGGACCAGAGACCCTTGGTACTCCACTGTCAACCCCCTTCAAGAGTAGTGCTGAGGTGAAGGAAGTGCATTTCCCTTCAGCTCAGGGTAGTGGAAATGCCACAGTAAATGGGCATTAGGAAGTTGAAGAGAAATACACACGTTATTTATGTAGCTTGCATATCTCCCTTTGACTGACATCATATTCCACAGTCAGTGTAGCCCTGGCCTGCCTGCATCTTCCTGGAAGCTACCCCAGTTCCAGATCAGTGAATATTTCCATCTATTGTGCAGAGACAAAGGAACAAGCTGCTTTCCTACCTCATAGCAGCCACATTATTTTAAAAGCAGGGGTCCCTTTTTCCCTCAGCTCCCTTCCATAGCATGATGGCCCTGTGAGCTGTCGTCCAACAGTGTTCCACCTCCAAGAACCACATCCCTTCTAGAGAGAAGGTTTCTTTCAGCAGGACTTGATGAGGCTCCAAGCTGCAGCTGTACCAGAGCACATCCTACAGGGTCTATGAGCTCTAGGCAGCAGAAGCATTTTAAGCAGCTCCATCTGGAGATATGAGGAACCATTTATTTGTATTTGTATTTCCAGAGATAAGGGCTGAGACTGAGAAGAGGATGGGGTGTTGGAGGGTAGTGTTAGGATGCTTTGTGTTGTCAGCTGTCATTGTATGGATATTGACAAGCGGACCTCTTGGGTGGTGGTTACATTCTGGAAGCTATCCTGCAATTTCCTTCCATGAAATTCAGACGTGTTAGCCCCACCCACTGAGGCACGGTCATGGGTAGGTGCCAGGTTTCCAGTCAGCCAGGGGTGAGCAGGCTGTTTGGGATGTTTGGGTTTGCCATCTATGACACTGGGAACTTGTCTGGGGTCTGGAAAACTGTGCAGAGTCTTTTACAGATCCCCTGATGGTCACTCAGATACCAGAGTTGCACCATGGAAAGATGGCTCAGAGCACAGCAACACTTCTAGAAATGTAAGGACTGAAAGTCAGAGATGCAGTGGGAGCCATTGAGCCTGGCAAGGTGGTGAGGGAGAAAGAACCCTTCCCCACATTTTGAGCAGGTTATTACCACCTGTTATTCATACCACAGATTCAGTCCCAAATCCCTTCATTTGCCCCACAGCACTTGCTAATGAATTCCTACATATGTACATCTCAGGGCCACAGGCAAGGCTGTCCTAACAATGGGCATCTCAGTCTTTCAGACTTGCTCCTAGCATTGGTCTAGAAGAGTCTAAGACTGTTGGTCTTCAGGGAACAGTGTGAGACCCACTAGCTTATGTGGGACTGGGGGCGATTTGTAAAGAGCTGTACCCTGGGTTGAGCAGCTCACTGTTAAGGAATTATTATTATGAGACAGACTGTGTTATTGGCATCACTGTGAATGTGCCCAGAAGCAGGGCGATGGACAGCCTGTACATCTAAACAGATCAATCACTGAGACAGAGGCAAACAAGAACCAAACATACAGGTCACAGGTGCTAACTTAGCCTTCAGTCATGATCAGAATGGGAAAAGACATTGGCTGTGCATTACTCTGTCTCCGGCCGCATCTCCTACAATGGCAGCATGTCACGCTGTAGCAGGGCACCTTGTTTGCCTCAGCTATAGCGTTTGAAAGCTAATGTATACAGGACTGGATAGCTATCCCACCTCCCTCCACAGACATTTCTACACCCTCTCCACTCCCTCATCTTCCATTCACACTCTCAAACCCCTTATCCTGTCTTTCCACATACTCCCATCCTCTATACATGCGCTACAATCCCTCTTGCATGACCATCACTGTGAGACCCCCCCACAGACGCTCTCTCCACTCCTGCATCTCCCCCACACAATCCTGCCTTCTCTCTGCTTCTGTCCTTCCCTCTCCTACCATCACACAGTGACCCTCATTCCCGTACACACTATCTGTTCCTTCTTCCCCAGGCACCTACCCAAGCCCCCAGCTCTGTCTTCTTGTCCCTCTCCAGAGACACCCCACCACAATCACCACCATCCTTCCCCTTTCTTCTGTGTCTCATAGCACTGTCTTTCTTGCTCCCTGTTATTTTCTCAACCTCCTTTTCTATTTTCCCTTTCCTATACCATTTTTCCCCACCTTATTTGCTTTAGATCAGTGGTTCCCAACCTGGGGTATGGGAACCCCCAGGGGTACGGGAACCCCCAGGGGTACGCGGACATGTTGCAGGGGGTCTGTGGAGTCTCTTTCTACTGGGGCCGGAATCCAGCTGCAGCCCTGATGTACCCTGCCAGGGCTGCCTCTCCTTGCCCATGGTCAGATCTCAGCAGGGGGATGGGGCCACAGTGGGCTTCCTGGAGGACAAAGGCAAGGGGCCATATCCCCTGTGGCTCTGCTCCCAGCAATGTGGGTCATGGTGGTGGCAGCACAGTTCACTGGCTGTCCCAGCAGTGGCGCCAGAGTGGCATGGGCCAGAATCTGCCTGCACGGGCCAGATTACATAGTCAGCCGGGGGGGGGGCACAAAAATATTTTTGTTAAAAAGGAGTCCCCAGCCTGAAAAAGGCTGGGAACCACTGTTTTAGATGTTTTCCTTTTTCTTCTTTAGTGCAGCTGCTCCGTCACCTGAAGGCAGGGTTGGACCACTGCAGACAGCAGCTCCTGGAAGTCAACTGTAATAGCTTTTGGCATCTGGCTGCACACTAAGCCCGTATGCTGCTAGCCTTGTGCCACAATCTTTCCCACTGAAGTAATCGCTGAGTGGCACAGGAAAGTCTCCTGCCACAGAGGATTGCAGACAACCTGTAGGAAAGTTTTCTTGAGCTGTCCACAGAAGATTCATGAGACATCCCAGTGCACATACAATGTTCTAGTGAGTCCCCCTGGCCGATCTCTAGAGAGAGATGGGAAGTGGATAGCAACTTTACCTCTATTTGTTATTTCACTACTTCTTCTAGTGTAAATAAAAAAAAGTAAATCAACAAATATGTCCTAGTACTGTGGAGTTTCCATATCTGTAATTCAACATTTACCAGATGTTTCTTCCCCTGCTTCAGGCTTGCCTGAGCAGGATGGTAGGGACAAATACGTCCTTGCCTCATTGTGCAGCTGGATCCCCTGGTTGCCTGTCCCCCATACTCCTCCTCCTCTTCCTCTTCCTCATTCAATGCGTCCTTCTTGCTCTTCATGATGGAGGCCTCCAACTTGGGCTCCTCTGAAGTATCCAGAGGACTCTTGCTGGTCATGGTGGGATCTCCATTGAGGATGGTATGCAACTCTTTGTAAAAGCAACAAGTTGCTGACTGTCTGTTAGCCTCCGTTGTCTTCTTTGACAGCTGCTGCTGCTCCATGGCTTTCACACAGCACTACTATTTGTCCCTCTTTGTAGCCCTTCTCATCCATTTCCCAAGCTGTCTGCTCATAGATTTCAATGTTTCTATGGATGGATTGGAGCTGTGCTTCTACAACCTCTTCTCCCCGCAGACTCAGGAGATTCAACATTTCATGTTTACTCCACACAAGAGCACACCTGCAACATGGAGTCAACTGGCCAGTTGCTTAGTGTACTTGAGAGTTGCTAGGTGACTTCTCCAAACCAGGCAAATAGGAAATGCAATTCCATACATTTATGAGGATTTAAATTGCAAGGGCAGCTTCTTGTGTCCCTGGTTGCTGAGCTGTGGAGTTCAAATGTTGACCAGAACAATCAAGGTGGGGCATTGTGAGACACCTCCTGGAGGCCACTAGCTGCCAATATAAATAATTCAGTGTTTACATTGACATTGCATCAACCTAACTACAGTGACCTCATTTCTGTGCTGGTTACAGAGATAAAGTTAGTAAATTGCCATAGTGAGTGACTTACATCAGTGGAAGCAAAAAATGGACACCAATATTGTAAGGTCATCATAAGCTGCCTTGCGTTGACCTAACTCTGTACTGTAGATCAGGCCTTGGTCCTCAAAAGGCCGGGACGCTTTTACTTAGCAGACTAAGGCCCTGATTCTGCAAATCTGGGTGTGTTTAACTTCCTGCCCATGACTGGTCCCATCAACTCAGTGTGAATATAACTGTAATTTGGGAATCTGACTTTAGGCACATAGTTTTGAAAATCTGGGCCTAAACTGATCTTTGTGTGCAACTTTTCCATGTTGTGGATAGATGCCAAAAATCTGCTAAAAATGTTTTCTGCAGGTACTCTCCATTTTGTCAAAGACTGAGAACTTTGCACATAAGTAAGCCCCTGTTTATGCCAGCAATTCCAGCTCAAATGGACAGAGCTATTATGTTTTATATATTGGTGATTAAAGCAAAGTACTGGAATTTGAAGTAAAGTGAACATGGAGATTGGCTCAGCAAGTTCTGCAAGGGAAATGGGGACATCTTGTGGATTTCAGATGACATTACAGTGCCTGCCAATCATCGTTAAAATAAGAAATTCCTTTAGTTGCTGTATTATTTGCCAAACTTATGGCATGTGACATGACCCGTGTTATATGATTATGAAATTAAATGAATAAGGCAGACATGCAGAAGCACAAATAACTTATAATTAGTTGTCTTCTTGTTAATCAAAAAGAGTAAGTTCCAAAGGGGTAGCCATGTTAGTCTCGTTCAGCAAAACAAACAAGGAGTCCTGTGGCACTTAAAGACTAACAAATGTATTTATTGCATGCGCTTTCATGGGAGAAAATCCCACTTTGTCAGACATTTAGAAGATGGAGCACCTGACAAAATGGGACTTTCTCCCATGAAAGTTCATGCAACAAAATAAGTAAGGTTGCAGGAGCATTATTTTAGCAGGGAATATTAAATAATGTACCCCAAAACTATATGTATATCTTGACTAACATTTTCAAATGTGAGTGTCCAAAGGTAGACACCTATGCTGGAATTTTTTAAATTCAATGGTATTTGGGCATGTACTCCCTTAAATTCTTTAGAAATTCCATCCCAAAAATGCTTATTTAAGAAGTTACATAAAAGTGGTCTGATTTTTCAGAGTATGCACAACTTCCAGGGCACTCAGCATCTCTAAAAATCAGGCAACTTTTATGTAGGTGCTTAGCTTTAGGCCCCCACGTTTGAAAATTTAGCTCAAATCATATAGTCTCTTTTTAAATGCTGATGACATTAGAAAGTCACTTAAACTTTATGTTGGTTGAATTATAGACATCGCGCCCGATTCAAAATCCTTCCATGGTCTTCAGCTGGTTTTGGAGCAAGCCTGTTTCCCCTTTCTTTCTGACAACATTTTCACTGTTAAAAAAACCATAATATAACTTTATTTCTTCCAAAACTGGTTCAAATCTGGAAGGTAGCAGGAAAGAGTGGTGTAAGTGAGTAGCAAGTCACCCAAAATATCGCTTATGCTTCTTTATTGAACAATTTTACCCCCAAAAAATCTATCTGTTTTAAATTTTAAAATACAGGTCTTTAGAGAAAGGCTGGCCCGGGACTTTGGAAACCAGAAGTCACTCCCCTGTTCTGCTCCAGACTTACTGTGTGATCGTGACCAAATCACATAATCTTCCTGTGCCTTTTCCCAAGCTGTAAAATGGTGATACTAGTACTTCCTTTTCTCCAAACTTATTCTGTTTAAAGTATAAGCTTTTTGGAACAGGGACTGTCTGTTATTTTTTTGGGCATGACAAAACCTGGGAGTCAGGTCACCATGGTGACTGAGATTTGTACCCTGGCTCCTAGCTCCTCTGCAGATATGCAGCAGAGGTGTGCCTTCTGGTGACCAAAAATAAAACTGCTGGCATGTGGCTGGAAGCCAATTTTGTTAAGCCCTGTTGTACTCGCATAAGAGGGCTCCATTCTCAGCAGGGAACTACAGACATCACTGTAATAATAATATCAATGAGATAATTGTCTAAAACAGTGGTTTTCAACCCATGTGCCATTGCATACTGGTGTGCTCTGAGACCTGCCAAGTATGCTGTGAAATTCTGTACAAAGGTAATGAAAAATCAATGTAAAACAAGCATTGGTTTGTCTTAAACACGATTCTATCCAACCAAAAGTACAACTTGTGAAAATTGATCATCAAATTAAAAGCAAAGTATCAGTATTTCGATTTGAAAACATGAACATTCTAAATGCAGGTGGCCAAAGGGCAAAATTGAGATGATGTGTATTTTTTCCGGTGGATTTGAAATAATAATGCATTTGACCTTTCTTTGTCTTGTTTTACACACTATGTTGCAAACCACGTTAGTAAGATCCTAACCGTAAAAATGTAAGTAAATATGACATTTAAGAGCAATCTAGTCAGCTGAAAAAAATGGGTGTGCCATGAAATTGTTTGTTGCATTGAAGTAAGCCATGATACTGAAAAGATGGGGAACCACTGGTCTAAAAGGCCGTGTAACTGACCCTGCTTGGCTAACCATTGGGACTGAGCCTACAAACTTTGGAGCTAAAACCACGAGATGCTCTCACTTAAGCTAAAGCACATGTTAGAAGCAATACTAGCTTCATAAACCTTTGATGTGGGCCAGCCACTAGTGGGGGATACAGTAGCAGCTAAAAAGAGAGAGTGGACATTTGTCTTGGGGTTAAAGTGAGGGTGTGACAACTGGGAGTGTCTGAGACAGATCAGGAGGTAGAGGGATGCATTCCTATGACAAAGTGAGCAGATACTTATCTGAAAATGTAGCAAGAAGGCTGGGATGCCTGGTAAAGGAAATTAAAGAATGGAATGATAGTTTCCCAGAAGTCACTCAACAAATCAACCTTCACATTTAAAGAAACCCTTGTACAGTGTGATTCAGGTACCCGTTTTTATTTCCTCTTTGCCATTATTACTAAAGAGCGTTTAGATTGTTTTCTTTCTCTACCATGTGAATTTGAACAAGAATTTGAGAAGGCCTGAGATCCCAGTGACTTTTGACAGTGTAGAGCCCCCGTGTCCCTCTGCACGTGTCTTGTTGATATCCCTGCACTACTGCATTAGGACTGGAAACTCGTATGGTTATTGAGGGTCTTCTAGAAGCTGGCACACCCTTCACAATGGTGTTTATGTTAATGCTTCTAATAGATGGCGCACTGCCCTCTGTGTTAGTGCCTTTGCTTTCCTTACTAGTTTCCTCCTTTACTGACGAGTCCTGTTCAGGTTCCTGCACTGGGTCTTTTTGCTTAGGAGTCAAGGCCTGAATTTCTGCAAGAGCAGCTGCTTCTAACATAGACTGCTTCACACAGTTCCCAGGACTGTTTTTATAACCATTAGAAAAAGACTGGCTCTCTTCTGTCCTTATCTTAGTTTGCTTTTCTACTTCCCTCATCTGCTTCCTGACTTGATACTCCTTCCATGCAGCCTGGATTTGAACTGCAGCATGACAGATCTCTTGCTCTTGTGTCCTGCTTTCACAGACTTTTTGTGTAGGTAAGACCCTAGGAAACATTAAACCTTCCCTCTTGATTTCGAGTGAAGACTCTGCTGTTGGAATAAATAAGATGCAGTCTCTTTTGTTATCCTTGTGTTGGCCTCCTACATCATCATTTTTGGTAATATCGTCTGATGTCCTGGAATCCCAGTTCCACTGCTGATCATACCCTAGTGGGAATAGCTTTTTCTTGCTTTCTGTTCTCCTTTTCGTATTTAATTGTAGGCCTTCATCCTTGCCACGTGTATTAAACCCAAGAGGCAATTCCCGTCGTGTTCTGTAGCCTCGAAAAACTGCCTGAATTTTGGCTGCAGCTTTATTCATCCCATCCATTGCCCTTCTGACCTGATAACCTCGCCAGGCAGACTGAAGGATTGTTGCTGACTGGTTTTCTTTTTGAAGCTGCTGTTGTGTTTTTCGCTGTCTGATTCTGTGCTGCTGCGATGGTGCCTCACTTTGGCATGCAGCATTGAAATTCAAAAACTTGGCATAGCTTAGAAACTCTTGCTTCTGTACAGAATGACTAGTTTTATAATCTTCTTGTCTCCATATTGTCAATAGCCTGTGCCTTGCATCCTTTTTACCTGCTTTAGCAAATATTTCTGACCTGTTGGTGTGTAGTTGTAGAGAGCACCTGGCTGGCAGTCTTGTATTAATTCCTTGTGTCCCATTTGCTTTAGGAACATTTGCTGTTGTGCATGGAATATATTGCTCATCTTGTCTATAACATGAAAATGTAACATATTTGCTGGCAGTGTCTGAAGGCTCATATTCTGGCATCACATGCCTCTTTACAGGACTGGATGTTTTGTTGGCATTTAGGCCTTTCTTCATGATCTTTTAGCAACCAGAAATCCAGTTTCTGTTACAGCTTTTCCTGTCATGTTTCATTCCTCTTGGAGTCTGCTTGGATTACAAAAAGAGAATCACATGCTTTATTTACCCTTACGGAGGAATCAGTGTGGATCTTGATAACTGCAGTAATGTGGCTACAAGGCTGCAGTAGCAGTAATTTCTGTGTTCAGATCCACATGCAGAGCTTACCTCAATCAACTCTGTTTTATGACTGCTACCTCCTTCTGTTTCTTTTATTAATGTTGCAGTCGGTGTGGGCTGCCTTCTCCTGCTGCTTAAAAATAACTTCACCAACAAACTATCTTCTACTTATGCAACGAGCCTAGCTGAACCAGAAATGCATGTTTCAGATACTTTCAGTATTATGGGCACTAGTGACCAAGGAGAACACACCGTGCTGCAGCTCTCTGCTTTCAGACCAGCTCCTCAATATGACATTTCAGGCTGTTGGCGGGATGTTCTGTGCCATTACCTTTGGTGGTGTGAAGTGGATTGGAGTGGCAGAATAGGGGGAGTTAAGGTTGTAGTAACCTTGGGGAGGAAGGGGTTAACACCCTGGTCACTGAGTCCCAGGAGAGCCAACTGAAACAGAGTACAGGGTTTTGAATTGGAGAAGCAGCCTTGCCTTTTCCTGTCTGGTGGCAGCAGAGCTCCTGGAAGAATCAGGATGAGGCCAGGGAGAAAGGCGTGGAGGATCCAGCAACATCTGTGCTCAGGATAGGCTCAAATCTATAACTTAGCAAGTGTGATTAAAACAGGGAATGTTTAGCTAGACATGGTCAGGTTATTTCTTTGGTTTTGGTTTGTTTCTGGATTCCTCTGTGCTGAGCACATGTACCCCCTCCCACTATCCTGTAACTACCTAAGTTAAGTCCCAAAGAAGCAACTCTCTGGGTGTCTCCACATGTCTCTTTTGTTTCAAAATAACACTGGTTATTTTGAAATAAAAAAGATTAGGTCCACATGACGTTTTCTTATTTCGAAATGACAGGCTTTGTCATTTTGAAATAAGAACCATCATTTCGAAACAGCTTAAACCCCATTCATTTCGAAACGGCTGTTATGTCGAAATGGTTCTGTTTGGACATGCTGTTTCGAAACAACACCATTGTTTCAAAACAACTGTTTCGAAACAACATGTCCAAACGGCCTTACTTTGAAATAACCATTTTGAAATAACAGCCATCTCAATAGCAAGCTTTCCCTTAATCCGAATTAACATTTTCTTAATTCAAATTAACTTATTTCAAAATAAGGACTTTATTTCGAAATAACTCATTTTGAAATAACTTATTTCAAAATAACCATGTATGTGTGGAGATAGCCTCTTTGTTTCTTATCTGTTCTTCTTAATTTAATAATTTACCCTTTTAAAATAAGTTCTGATTCTGTGTCCTAAAAGGCAAGAGGTTTTGTGTGCATGTGCCTCAGATTGCATGGCCAACCACTAAGGGGGATTCTGACTCCTTTTCAGCTGATATCCTAGCTGGGGCTCAATTGCTCTCCTGAGGGAGGAAGAAAAGCAATTGAGGGTACCTCACAGGAAGGAATTCCCAAGTGCGCCTTCCTGGGTTTTCAAGGGGTTTCTGCATTTGGGTGGTGGCAGCAATACCACTCCAAGGCCAGAAGATTGGTAGCCTTGGAGAGTTTTAAGACAAGGTTTTAGGGCCAGTAGGTTTTAAGGCCTGTTGCAAGCTCCAGCCTTCTGCACTGAGAGTGCCAGAGTGGGAAACAGCCTTGACAAAGGTAATAAAACTCCTCTTAGCCACACCTGAGAGTCCATTGTTTGATTCTTATTTCTCTCAACCAGGGCTCAGTAAATTCTGGGTGCCAGGTCACCATGGTGCCCAGGATGTATTCCCTGATGCCTAGCTGTGCCATGATAGTCAGGGAAACAAACACCTCCCAGTGCCTAAAGAAAGGGCTGGCATGCCCCCACCACCTAAATAAAGGGCCAGAACACATCCCTCCCCTGTACCTGAATAAAGAGCTAGCAGTTCCCACATTTTCAGTCCCACAGCCTCTCTTTTCTCCCACTCCCCTCTGGCCCCCACAAGCGCCCCTGGGAGAGGCTTTTTTCAGCAGCAGGGAGCCCTGAGTGCTCCACTCCGCAGCACCATGAAAAGAAATAATGCTAATGGCTTTTCAGTGGGAGGGGGCCTCTTCAGTGCTGCACACTTAGGCACCTCAGTTTTGGGGCTGACCCTGTGCAGTAGATTCATTGAAGCCTGCTCTTGACTCTGTGCTTCTGTGGGTTCATCATGCTGGTGACCTTCTCACCCCCCCCCCATTCCCATCACCCTTTCAGCAGCAGTATGTGAGCCAGTGTCTCTTTTTATTTTTTTAATGTAGCCAGGAGCGTTAAGCAGCTCCTGCTTTGGCTCATATCAGAGAAAAATGAGAATTCATGCTCTTTCGAGAGCAATGACTGTTGGGGACTCCTCTCTCCATTGTGAATGGGCAGCTGGGGGTGCTCTTCCTTCAGTTTCCTTCTTGTCCTTCAGAACAATGAGAACACTGGAACAGGTTTTAGCCCTGCCCCCAAGATACATGCAGAAGAGCCTTCTGTACAGGGCTGTCTAAAGTCCCCTTAGCCTCAGCACCCTCTCCCATGACTTTATGGATGTCTCTCCATAAGATCAGGATTTGTGTAGAGGGCTAGGAACTAGAAAGGGGCAGTGCATAAACCCACAGTGGGACAGGTGAGCTGATGGGTGCACATCACTCCCCCAGCATAGATTGCTAACAAAAAGAAACTTCCCCCTCTAACAGATTCTCTAAAGCAGGGAACCATCTTTAACGGGGTCCTGGAAGAACCACTGGAGGTTTGTTGTAACTGTGAGGGTCACTGAGTTATGCAAGACACTCTTCCCAAAAGGAACAATATGGGAGAAGCTCCATGAGAGATTCCTCATAACTTGCTCACAAGTGTTCCTCTCTCCCCTGAGTCTCACTGTGGGAGGGCTCAGTATGGTCTCCTGCTGTTTAAAAGGCAATGGGATAGGACTCAAACCCTCTTTCTGGAAGTGCCAAGTAACGATATCAGCCTAGGAGCCATATTACTTTAGCTTGCCTTATTACATTTAACATGTACACATACATTATTTATTCCTACTGGAGATTAATTTAAAGAGTAGACGTGTGTTCATGTCTAGTGCTAACCAATGTACCCTCTAATTTTTCATAGTCTGTGTGCACAAAAAAATTCTTTTGTGCAAATTTTCAGAACCAGTGTCCAGAATTCTGCACACTCCAGTTAGTATGGTCAAACTTGTAAGCACAATAAGCAAGTGTGTATGATGCAAATAATTTCTAAATTTTATTTTGATATGGTGATGGAAATGATTTTATAAATTACTAAATCTTATTTGAAACATGCTATTTGAAACCACCTTCTTAAAATAGCACAAAAATATTAGCACTTATGAACTTTTTTGTGCATGCTTTATTTTGTTGCGTGCCCACACACACATGCACAACTTAGAGGGAACATAGGTACTAACCCACTAAAGGCTGGAATCTAGGAGGCCTTGTCTTTTGAACCAGCGAAAACTACTTTTCTTCATGTTTGTAGTACACCAGCCAGGGCGTGCTATTCAATGGAGGAAGTCAGTTACCATCAGATCCCTTCAGTAAAGTCCACTGAAATCAAATCAGGCTTCTGATTTAGGGGCTTATATGGTGACTTAGGAACTTAGCTACACTTCCATACATTTTAGCTATTAGTATTTTTCATACGTGAGCTACCATAATTTGACACATAGCACTAAGGGTTTTAATTCAGCAAGGGAGGAATCCTCTTAACTTCAATGGGCCTGCTCAGGTGATTAAAGCACAGGCTTAAGTGTGGTGTCACCGCCCCACTCATGTTTGAGCTCAAGGGGGAGAGTGCAAGGAGCCAGCTAACCCTGTGCCTTGCACTCCCTGAGTACAAGAGGGGCCAAGGACTTGTCAGAAGTGGCAGTAGCTCACCCAAAGAAGGCAGAATGGGCACCTGACATTGTTCCCACATGCACATCAGCTAGTATACAGGGGTTAGCATGTGCTGCATGTTTTTTTAAAGCTTGTGGCAGCTGCCTCTCTCAGCTTGTGTTCACATGCTCATGGAGACCCTGTACCTTGCATCAAACCCTCCCTGGCAACTGCTGCAGCAGCCCTCTATGTATATACATGGCAGCAATTTCTAAACAGAGCCAGCCCCAGGCTTTTTGGCACCCTAGGCACCTGAGATTTTGGTGCCCTACTGCTTCCCCCCAGATTCCAGACCGGGCCCAGTGGTGGCCCCCTCCCATGACTGGCAAAGAGGCAGGCAGGTGCCGCATGGGCTGCCGGATCAAATTGCAGCTGCAATGGTGCTCCCCTGGCTGTGGCCAGAACCCCACCGGCAGCCAGATCCCAGCCTTGCTCCGCCATAGGCTACATGCAGAGCAGGGCGGGATGGGCTCACTGGCTCCAGCCCAGCCCTGTGGCATCCCCTGGCTGTTGGCGCCCTAGGCGACTGCCTAGGTCTCCTCTATGGACGGACCAGCCCTGTTTCTAAAGCCACCACCCAACCCTTCTAGTCCAGTTTGTTTGATCTGAAGAATATATAACTACACTAACTCTACAGTCAATTCCAATATAGCAAGCCCATCTGAAACAGCTTTTCAATCATCAATTAGACACATGTTTCAAATAGGCCTCAAAAAGGCTACAGCAGGAGCCAGGATAAATTCACCCCCCAGTAAAATACAAATACTCAACAAAACCATAACAAGAAGTAGATATTGAATATAGGAAATCCTTTCCCATTGAATTCTGCACCCCTGGGCTGGTAGAGGGGTGATCATCTATGTAACAATATTATTTGATACATTATTTGATTTGTTAAATAAATAATCATTTAAAATTATAACTTGGTTTTATTTTACCATAGCTCTGTGATGGACACAACTCACCGGAGACTGACGTGAGTGCACTGTAAATAGAGATGCCATTATGACATCATCCCAGCTATGATATGGGGAGGCAGAGCTGAAAGCACTTTGTTTCCAAGCCCTTGTCACACAAAAATAAGTATGGTTAGATTCATTTCAAATGATGCTACTGCCCTAATCTTTCCTTTCTTAAAGCCTTATTCTATGCCACTCTGACAAGCGGAGCAGGGAGGACTGATGACAGTGAGATTTGCAATTACCCTCATGATGTAATCCTCACCTTACTGAAGTCAATGGAAGTTTTGTTATTCAGTTCAATACTGTCAGGATTTCACCTTTGGAGTTGGATTTAACTCAATTCCCTTGGAAGCCAAGAGTTTTAATAAAAACAAGGAGTCCTGTGGCACTTAAAGACTAAAAAATTTATTTAGGAGTTTTAATCATTGTCATAACTCTGCTCCCATGGAAATTGATGATGAAGATTCCACCCTGTCATCAACAATCTTTGATTTCCTATGGGATATGAGAGTGCTCAGAGCTTGACAAGCTCAAGTTCTTAAGCTGCCACGTGATTGTATACATAAGAAAAACAGCACTCAGGTAGGATACAAAGACCCAAAACTTTGTCTTACAATTTTTAGGTACAAGATAAACAAACACCGTGTTCCCTAAATAAGCATTTCCATTTGTGAAAACCACAGAGGATGTTCTCCTTTATAAGTCTAAACAAATAAAAATATTTCTATTTTCATACACAAATACAAGACATAGTCTGAAATATGTCTGCATGATCTAAGAAATATAGTAATCCCTGGTGAAATCTGCATTTCATTTTTATGTTTTGGTCTTTTTCCACCACCTCTAGCACTTTTTAAAATTAAAGATACGGTATTAACAGTCAATGGAATGTCACAGATGAAAATCAGTAGATGTGTATTGACCCTGCACATAACTCCAGAGCTAGTGTATCTAAAACAAATGTTGTTATACCATGCACTCTCTTATTAGGGTGACCACATAGCAAGAATGAAAAATTTGGACAAAGAGTGGGGAGCGGGGGTAATATGCACCTACCTTAGAAAAAAGCCCTGAATACCAGGACTGTCTCATCTGGTCACCCTCTGTCTTGTTTCCAAGTACAGAAGAACAGAGAGGGAAATAAATGGAGAAGAAACAGGTAACTCAGGAGTGTAAACCCTTAGAAAGTATTAATTCAGTGGGTGAACAGCATTATGATGGAAATAGAGGCAAGTGGGGGTATTTTAAAATGACAAGGCTAGACGCAAAAGAAAAAAAGAGATCAAAAGCAGCATTTAAGTCTAGAAAGGTTATTGGAATAAGCAGAGAAGTCTCATGGTATCTTGGGACAAACAAGGAGTCCTGTGACACTTTTAAAGACTAAAATTTGTCACATGAAATTTCATTGGACAAAATCCCAGTTTGTCAGACACTACCAGGGAAATGGATGTTGTCAAAATGAAAGCCTTCTTTAATACCTTACATTTCAAATGCTTTAACTGTTTTCCCTTCTTTCTTGTGTCTTTTAATAAAAGACTAGATTTTTAATGATGCATCTTCCATGATACTAAGGAGGCTAAGGTCTCTGCATACCTACCCCAAACCTTGTTTAAAACAGTTTAATGTTGGACTGTTTCAGAATCATGCTAACACCTTTGACGCTTTTGATCCCTACGTTCCATCTAAGTAGTACAACATTTTCCACCTCCACAGAACATCTGCTACCGAAACAGGAATTCTTCTGTAAGTCACTGCATACCCCACTAATATATGGGCCCCTACCACTCCATAAAGCTCTAAGATGAAGCAGGAATTAGCAAGTTACCCAAGGGAACCTGGATTAAACATGCCACACTGGCAAATGGGAAATCGGAGGCACTAGGAAGAGGGTTCTTTTGTTGTTGTTGTTGTTTGGGTGTTTTTTTGTTTAGAGGGGTAACACTTCAACAAACAGAATAGTGAAGCCCAAGAGAAAACTACAAAGTGATTTATGGATCCAACTTCCGATCACGGCTTTTTATTTTCACTCATTTTTACATATTTTAACAACTTGTAACTTCCCTGAATTGTTTTCTATATAAAGGTTTTGAATTGTAACTACATACATTTCAGCAGAAATCATTTGTTTCATTAGCAATTAGATAAACACTGCTGTTAAAAACCTTCTCAGAGCCTACATTCCCACAGTTTTTTTTCAGCCCAACATTTTTCAGGAGGTGTTTGAGGCTGCTGCTATGTGCACACAAGAGACCCGTGGCCAGCAAAAACAGGAAGTCACATAGGGCTTCTATTTACAACAGACTGTGTGAACAGCATGTGCAAAGCCTGTTTAAAGGAACTTTCCCAGTCTGTTCTACTTGTTTTGTTTTTTAGTTGAGAGATGCTTGGAAAACTAGTCTATATATATCAACAGGGTTTACAGATGTGGGATTTTCTCCTACAAAAGCTCATGCAATAAATTAGTCTTTAAGTGCTACAGGACTCCTTGTTTGCTGTCCAATAGTGGGCAGTCTCGACCTCTGCTTCTCACAATGCATCAACTGCAGAATGCAAGTACATTCAGGAGGAGGTTCCACTGGGGCAAAAATAGGCCTCTAGCAAGATGAGCAATGGTTTGAATGGTAGATTTTACCAAAGACTTGTTATTCACATCAGTACTGCATGGTAAAGTTACAGCTGTGAGGGACTTGGGAAAGATCATTCTCTGTATTAGCACTGCTGTAAGGAAGGAATCAAAGCAGCAAGAAGCTTTCAGTGGAAATAAAAAGGCTTCATGACTGGCTGCCACTCTTACCATCAGAAAACTGATTACCTATAGTGGTAAGAGAGGAAGTGGAAGCAGCTGGGGGCACTGTTCCTTCTCCTCCTCTGCACTGGTTGATGGAGGACCAGCACCAGTTATTGCTCTCTGGAGCCCAGAAATCACAGTACTCATTTGGGTGCCACATCCAAAAGGTACTTACATGTTTAAGGTTAGGCATGTGCTCAAGTATTTTGCTGATTTCAGGGCCAGCGAGTAGGAATCTGGAAAAAAAAAAAAAAACTTGTAAAACAAAAAACACAAAAAACTACAAGCTGGTGTATGAGGACAAATGGTATATAGCACGTGCTATCAGTACGTGAACATTAACAGCTCTTTAGAACTGATGGTGGTTTCATATTTGCCATCAACTCTCCTAATTTGCTATGCACATGTCGTGATGTGAAGTGTACCATGTGACAGGCCATTGGGATGTCAGAGGTGACTCAACCAATTGCACAATGGTCTAGGAGTCTTGGCATGGCACAGATATATATCTTATTGTAGCTGCATACCTCATTGTAATTCATAAAGGCAAAATGACTGAGGATTTAAAAACTGGACAGTAACAGCCAGTGAAACCCAGGGATAGTTCACTCTGGTGACATGGCTCCTCCTTTGGAACTTGTAAAAATTATAAAGCTATCAGCTGTGGTTTCAGCTGGTTCCAATATTTCACGCTGACTCTTCAGACAATTCTGTGGCGCTCACTGGGGGAAGAAACTCTGAAAGTTTACGTGAAGGGTACAAATGACCAAGGAAGAGTTTGTGCCGACCACAGAACTTTTGCAAAAAGATGTTGTAATTAAAGAGCTACTAATTGATTAAAATAAATATTTCATAAATTCCCTTTTGATTGTCCCCTGTCATTTTTGGCAGGTTACAGCTAGCTTTTTAACTCAAATATCTCCTAGTTTATTTTAGGTAGTTAAGAATAATAGCAAGAAACTCAGAAGTATTGGTTTGCACATTTTTGTTTTGTATTTCCAGGTACAGGGGGAAAAGCACCCAAGACCACAAAACTATCCTTTACAAAACTATTACAATGACTAACAGAATTTGACAAAGGAGTAAGGAGGGAAATAAAAGCACTCCAAAGTTAAACCACACTGTTTTGTGATGTCTCAACCTGGAATGAATACTGCATGTACACAATTAAGATCAAACCTTGACAGATCGAGTTGAGCAAAAAGGCTCTCATATCCTTAAGTGTAGGAGCACCACCAGCCACTAATGAAAGCACATATAGGATGTGAGGCCAACGTACCAAACTGTTTTAAAATTCTATTTCTGATTCTGAAATGCCATGCTCAAAAGAACAGAGCTAAGGGGAAAAAGGAAACACATTTGAAACTCACCTTGAATTGCTAATCAGCGCTAGAATTCACACTGCACCATGGACACAAAGTCAACCAAGGTTAGCACCAGCTGCTTCTCATGAAAAAACTGATGACGACGAGCCTCAGTGGTGTGATTTCCTGATCTTATGAGACATATAACGAATTTAAAGTTGGTGTACTAAACTTGCCATTTTAAATGACCCCACCACCCTAATCCTGATGCCGCACTGATCTGGAAAGTCATAGTTGATTGCAATGAAACTTGTGAGTACTCAGCACCTTTGAAACTATAAGCCACTTATTTGGTGCCTGCTGTCCGGCACCCGTGTTTGAAAGTTTTGATCATAACCTGTCTCAGCTGACCCATTTTTACAAAAGGAAATAATCCTGAGCCCCATGCTCCCTCTATTTCAGACCATATGGGAGCAAAGCAGCCGACTCCTACACCATAACAGGGAACAGAGAAAATATGGTGTAGTTTCACCTTCTGCAAAGCTCTCTCACTCCTCTGCCCTTGCTCCATGGACTCAAGACTGTGGCTTACCAGCAGCATTGCTGAGAAGCAGCCACACTTGGCAGCATTTCTGATACCACGGGTTTCTAAACAGAGGCCTGTGGTAGATTTGATGGAACTTCCAATACAGCATTACACCTCAGGTAGCCCTGTTTTGCCCATGGCCACCGCTCCAGTCAAATATTTCAACACATTTCTGCCTACCCATAGGAAGATATGTACACAGTTGGAGCATGTGCCATGGGGTTGACTGTAGGCCCTTTTACCTCATGGGAGAGATGCTGTATTACTGGTCATACAATTCTTTGACAATGCAATACACAGAGGATCATTAGGTTGAGATTAGAAAGTTATCCCATCCAGAAATATGCACAGAATAAAAGACAGGGTGCGATTTTCAGAAGTGCAGAGCTTCAGCCCACCTCTGCTCCCACTGAAGTCTATGGTAGGGGACTTCAAATGGGAGCAAAGTTAGGCAGATGTTAACTGCTTTGGAAAATCTTACCCCCAGTAGTCTAAATCTTCACTCTCAGCTGAACAAGCAAGAAGTCCTGTGACACTTTTAAAGACTAACCATTTTATTTATCATGAGCTTTTGTGGGTGCCTCCCACTTTGTCAGATGCTAAAAATGAAAAACGTAACGGTATGGCCAAAAAAAAAAAAAAAAAAAAAAAAAAAAAGGCAAGGAGTCTTGTGGCACTTAAAGACTAACAGATTTATTTAAGTGCCACAAGACTCCTTGCCTTTTTTTGCTTTACTAGACTAACACGGCTGCCCCTTTGGAACTTAACAGTATGGGAAGGACAAATAAATGCAGTGAAGGGTAATTCATATGATCAGTTTGATTATTTCAGCAAATCAAACAAGTTGTTCTGATTCAAAGTGTGGAACAACAGATCAGGTGGGGGGGGGGGGGGAGAATCACCTTGTAATGCGTAAACCAGCCCAAATCTCTGTTCAAATCCATTAATGGTGTCAAATGTGCATATGAATTCCAACCGCTGCAGCTTCCCTTTGAAGTTTCTCTGCTGGAGCAGTGCAACTGATATGTTTTCCCCCCCACAGTGTAGGCAGAGAGATTAAAGTGTTTTCCTATTGGTTTTTGAATATTACAATTCCTGATATCTGATTTGTGTCTGGTTATTCTTTTGTGCAGAGACTTGACTGTTCCACACAGTTTGTATCAAAACAACTCCTCTGATTTGCTAAAATAATCTGAACTGATCTTATGACTCAACCTTCATTTCATTTACTTTTCCCTCCCATACTGTAAGTTTTCCATTTCTCACATCTGATGAAGTGGGATTCACCTGCAAAAGCTCATGCCCATGTAGCCCTTTGGCAGTTGTTGCAGAAACCTGTTACCCATTTTAAACATGTTTACTTCTGCATTTCCCTGTCTTAAAAGCAGGGCAGATTTTAAAAACTAAAGGTAGATTCTAATTTCAAGATACGTTTATAAAACATTTTTTCAGTTTATTAAAAGGCGGCTTGGAAGGACCAGATTCTAATGCGATTTCACATACACCAATGAAAAAAAAATTTCCATCCATATCAAAACCACAGATTGTCAAAGTAAGAAAAATGCTGCTTGACAGTTTAGGACAATGATTTAAGGACATTTACTTTGTATGTTTTGACATGTAATGTTGACAATTTGCATTTTAAAAGTGCAATTAAAAATAAACCTTTATAATGATATACTGTCATTGAACAATTATCTGACCCCCTTATCATTTGACCTCTCCCATAATTTTGCAGTGACAATTTAAATTAACAATAAAAATACTTAAACATTTTCCATCAAAAAAAATTAAAAAAAAAAAAAAAAATCTAATTCTGCCAAGCCTAATTAAAAGCATTAAAAGCTGCAATGACAAAGAACAAAATCTGTGGTCTATTTAGTACTTTACAGTTTCTTTATTCTTTTTAAAATGGTTTTTTACAGACAGAGCATAAGTTTTGAAATTGAATTTGGGTGTTAGTCTGAAGAGGCTATTTGGCACTGCCCTTTAAAATCAAATGCCAATGTTTTTATGCAGGTACTTCAACGATTTCAAAATAGTCGTTAGGTAGAATCACATAGCCTTTTCCTCCCACTACGTCCTTTTCCTTTTGAAACTGAACAATCTCTCTCAGTTTTTCAATCTGTCTTTCCTGACGTCTGCATCGCTGTTGTGCTGTCTTGAGCTTCTTTCTCAGTTTTTCAACTTGTTCCTCCAGCTGCTGAATTCTCTTTCTTTGATGTACTGTATCCTCTACGGTATAGTTGTGATCACAGAAAACTGCAAGATTATTAGGGGTCTGGAGAGGAGGCATTAACAATCCAACACTTGGATCTACCAATCTTGTATCTATCTGAGATAAAGGAAGGGGAGGTGGTGGTGGGGGAGGTGGTAGCAGAGGAGGTGGTGGTGGAGCTGGTGGTGGTGGAGCTGACAGATCTTCTGGTTGCTCTGTAAGTTCTTCAGTCTAAAAACAGCAAGGCAGAAAATATATTTTAATCTGTTTTGTAAACAGATCTAATTGCCATTTTTAATTTGTATACACAACAGTTGGAGCATCCAGCTGATAACACAGTCAACATGGCTGAAATTAGTAGATTATGGTGATAAGCACCACCCTTTTCACCACTAAATTCGATCCTGAAGTTTGATGGCCTGCATTTTCAAAAGTGACTAGTGACTTGGAGGGGTGGGTAGTCTCAGTTTTCAATGCTCAACTTCAGCCACATTAAAGGCTTTCAGAAATCCTGAGCACCAGCCCTCTGAAAATCAAATCCTTCTAAAGTATCTCAAGTTGGGCTGGGCACTCCAGGAAGTGGGCAAGCAAAAGCACTAGTCACTTTCGAAGACTTTTAAAAGTATTTTGCCAAACTGTCTAGTCTTTGATAATCCTTCAGCTATGTGGTGGAATCAATCAGCTGCAAGAATCATCCAGTCACATTAACCTGGATACGCTTAGTGTACTTAGCCAGCACAGATGGAACGCTCGCAGGCCTCAAACCCACCAAAATGGATAATAAACTGAGGGATGACTTAGATCCTTTCTACCTGAGACACAGAGAGCATTCAGACATGCATCTGTTTGGGACTATTCCATGAAGAAATACCCCTGAAACACAACAATAAGCATATACCCAACATCTAGTAAAACTGGCTAGGAAGTTCTCAGTGAAAGATGCATTGAACTTTTTTGTAATGGTTTACTTTGATGGCCTCAATGCACTTACTAGTATAAATAATATCAGACACACCTTGGATGTTGTAGACTTAATACCAAGTACTTGCAGATTGCATAGTCTGTTGCCAAATCCTCAGAATCCATGATTCCACATGTATATCTACACTACGTAAGCTGTAGATGCTTCCTACATCAATGGAAGGGGTTTTGGAATTAATGCAGATAATCCACCTTTCCACCAGATAATAGTCACAACAAATTCTTCCATCAACCTAGCTCTGTCTACAGGGAGAATCAGGTCTACCTAACTAAATCAGACAAAGTGCAAAATTTTCCAATGCCCTGCGGAATGTAGCTAGGTTAATCTAATATATAGGCATAGACCAGGGAAATCCAGTACTATCCAAGACACCCAAGTCAAGTAATTTAGTGCCTCTTTTTGATAAACTGCCTAATTATTGTTCCTGTAAACTATGGGCATGTCTACACTGAAAAGTTTTTTTGAAATAAGGAAGCTTATTTCAAAAAAAAAAAAAAAATCTCCATGTCCATGTAGACATTCAGTTATTTCAAAATAAGCAATTTGGTATTTTAAAACAACAAAGCACTTTTCTGAAATCACTAAACCTGCTTTCATTTCAAAAGAGAAAGTCTTTTGAAATAGTTATTTCAAAAAAAAAAAAAAAAAAAAAAAAAACCACCCTTCCAAAACGTGGAATTGGCTTTTTCAGAATAATTATCAGGGGATTCCCCCAGGAGTGCTGTATTTTGCTGGGGGTCCCTCTCCCAGCTGGGCAGGATTCCCCACTTGGGACAGATGCCATCTGCAGCTTTCCTACCCGTGGAAGACAGAGTCCCCTGGCAGGGCAGCATTCCAGGAACCCCGGCAGGGCTACGCTCCTGGCTGGGGCAGCCAGGGAACCAGAGGTGCTTCTCCCCCCCAGGCATGCTGATCTGCCCCCCAGCCCCTGTGTTCAGGCTTGGGGGGGGGGGGGGCGCTAGCAGTGGGCTAGGAGCCCAATCAGCTCCCAGCTGCTTGCTGGCACCAGCAAGGAGCTCTCAGCCTGGTCAATTTCACAGCCGTGAAATTGACCAGGCTGGGAGCTGCTTACCAGGCGCTGCAAGCAGCTCTGAGCTGGATCAGACTCCTAGCCCCTAGCCCCTGTGTTCAGGCTCAGGGGGGCTAGATTCACAGCTGGGAAACTCACCAGGCCGGGAGCTCCTTGCAGGGCGCCACAAGCAGCTCTGAGCCAGATCAGGCTCCTAGCCCCCTGCTAGCCCCCTCCCCCCCCCCAAACACAGAGGCTGGGGGCAGATCAGCATGCCGGGGGGGGGGGGGGAGCAGCACTTCTGGTTCCCTGGCTGCCCAGTGGGGAGCACAGCCCCACCACAGTTCCCTGGAGGGGGTATCTGAGAGGGATCCATTTCAAATTAGAGTCTAATGTAGACTAACTCGAAATACTAATTCCTAGTTTATTTTGAAAAAGGAGTCTTGTGAAGGCTTTTTTGAAATTATTAAGAGTTAATATCAGCAGTTATTTCAAAATAACTTTGCCAGCGTAGACACAACCGATGATACTAAGCAGACTGTAACTGGAAAGTCAGTTTTGCTTCTGGTATTGATTTAAAGTTTCTTGTAAGAGTCTCATATATTATTAATCACGTTACATTACCATAATGACAATCCACCAATCCTAGCTACGTGCTTCAGATAAAAAAAAAGTTAATCTACATTTTTGTCATGTGTCTTTCAGCCTCACGCATGAAGCAGTCATGCGCTTTGACTAGGTCAAACTTCAATCAGATTTGTATCAGCTAACTGTAATTCTTAGAGCCCCGTCTACAAGGAAGATGGCAAGGAGGAAAGGAAGGAGACTAGAATCATAGAAACTGGAAGGAACCATGAGAGGTCATCAAGTCCAGTCCCCTGCACTCATGGCAGGACCAAGTACCCTCTTAAGCCATCCCTGACAAGTCTCCCAGAAATCCACCCACCTGAGGAGCAGTCGGGACAATCTTACAATTGCCAGACAACTAGAGTTGTAGATCTGGGGGATATCATTTTCCACCTACACTTTTTGGCTGATGGCACACACCATCTTTCATAAAAGATCTCACTATCAGAATATGTGGCCTGCCCCCTCAGTAATCCATATGATGGGTGAATACAAATGAGCTAGTAATATCACAACAGTGAACAGCTGTGCACATTGCTAAATCCACCCCCACAACTGACACTAACAGGCATTCCTACTAACAATATGGAGAGAGGGCCCAAGTCACAAATGAGCATGAAGAGAGAATTACACTCTGCACCCTAGAAGTGCTCTAGTCATGTGGGTTGAAGTACAGTGGTCAGATACAGGAGCTTGAACTGCCACTGATCCTCATGGCCTATGGCAACTTCTGAAGGGGGAATACTGGCATGCTAACCTACTTCCTGGTCTGCAACTTGGTTAAAATATTCTCCATCCCACCCTCTCTCCTCAGTCTAATTTAGCTCCCACCATATTAATCTTTTCTATCAAGAAAACAAGCAGATAAGAAACTAGAAAGCATGATTAGCTGAAAGTTGTTCCTATTTCTTACTATCTGCTTTTTATTTACCACTTACATTCCCTCTTTATCTCCAGCCTATTTTTTTATTCTTCTTGGGTCTCTCTCTCCCCATCTTCCTCTCATCCCCCTACACCTCCCTTTGAGCTTCTTCTATTGTTCCGCTATCCTCACCAGTATCTCTGTTCCCTTCTCAAAGAGGTGAGAGAAAAAAAAACTTAATGGTGTACATTTTATTTCCCTTACAGAAGTCAGGAATCCCCCAAGTTACTCCTGTTCCATGCAATCAGTATGCTGATGGAGAAGAACTGAATAACCCTCTCTAGTCTCAGGGACTGAGCCCATGTATGTCACTTGGTGGTGGAAAGGGGAAAACCAAAATAAACCAACAACCACCCCAAAAACCGCTAGCTCTGTCAGCAGCAGCTACATTTGATGTTTGATGGCAGTAACACAGTCCAAGTAACAAACAAGTTGTGTAGGTGATAGGGAGTGGGAAATGCAGGGGTAATACCTTACAACCCACTTGTTCTTGTGCTTCATTTTACCACTCTGCTAAAGCATGGGCCCAAGTTCTGTCTTTTTGGAACAGAGTATTATACAAAGCTAAACCTGAGAGCCATCATATCCAAAACCCTAGATGTAGGATTTAATAACAGCTGTGAGAATGAGTATATGCCATACAGTTCCTTAGTGAACAATTAATACATGTGCAGACTCTTGCAGACAGTATTAAGAATACTTCTGAATAGCTTATTAATCTATTGGGCAGTAAACCTTCTGGTGATCCTTATACAGACTTCCTCACTGAAGCAAACTGGTCAAACTAAGAGTCCGTCTAGTCCAGTATTCTGTCTCTGGCACTGACCAGTACCAGAGATTCCAGTAGAGCGAACACAATGGTTAGTATGATCCATCGCTGTTTTCTGCTCTTGGCTTCTGGTAGTCAGAGGTTTAGAGTCATCCCAAGCATGAGACTGCATGCCTGATCATCTTGGCTAGCTCTTTACAACCCCAGTAATACTTCCATACTGGCCATCACAACATCCCACGACAATGAGTTCCACACATTAATTATGTGTAGGGTAAAAAGATACTTCCCCTTGTTTGTATTAAGCCTACCACCTACTAATTTCATCATGTAACCCCTGGATTTTGTATTGTGGAAGAGAATAACACTTCTCTATTCATTTTTCCACACCATTCACAATTGTATAGACTGTCACATTCCCCCTTAGTCATCTTTTTTCTCAGATGAACAACCTTATACTTTTAGCATCTGCTCATATGGAGTCTGTTCCATACCATTAGTCATCTTTGTTGTCCTTCTCTGAACCTTTTTTCAGTTCCACTATATCCTTTTTGAACTGGGATGACCAGAACTAACACAATATTCAAGATGCAGGCACACCAGAAATTTAGACAGCAGCATCTCAATTTTGTGTCTTATTTTCTATCCCCTTCCAAATAGTTATTAACATCATTTTCCCTTTTGACCACCATGGCACACTGAGCTGAAGTTTTCAGAGTACTACACAGAGTGATTCAAAGATCCTCTCCTTAAGTGCTAACCATTCAATTAGATATCCTGTTATATGTGTTGGTAGGTTTGCATTTGCACTTACTAGTATTGAATTTCATCTGTCTTTTTGTTGCTCAGTCACTCTGCTTTATAAGATCCCCTGTAACTCTTTGCAGTCAGCTTTGAACTTTTTTTTAAATAAATAAATATGCAGCATTTGCAAAGTTTTCCCACTTCACTCCTCCCTTCTTTTCCAAATCATTAATATATATATGGTGAACAGTAGAGGACTTTGGCCAAACCCTCTGTTTCTCTCTCTCCATTGTGAAAATGGACCATTTATTCCTGCCCTTTGCTTCCCATCTTTTAACCAGTTAATGAACCATAACAGGACCTTCCTTGTTATTCTGTGACTACTTAGATCCCTTAAGAGCCTTTGAGGAGGGACTTTGTCAGAAGCTTTCTGAAAATCCAAGGACACTGTATCAATTGGATCCCCTTGTACAGATGCCTACTGACACCCTCAAACAATCCTAATAGACTGGTGAAGCATAATTACCTTTTACAAAAGCCCTATTAACTCCCCTCACAACAAATCATGTTTATCTATGTGCTTGATAATGCTGTTCTTTACTATAATATCTACCGATTTGCCTGAAACTAAGGGTAGGTTCACCAGCCAATAATTGCCAGGATTGTCTCAGGAGACAGTTTAAAAATTGTTACTGTAATTACCCTCCAGTCACCTGGCCTAGGGGCTTGGTTCAGTGGCATGCTACATACTGTAGTTAGTAGTTCTGCAATTTTGTATTTGAATTCCTTCAAAACTTTGGGGTGAATTCCATCTGGTCCTCATAACTGCACATGTAACTGTTTAATTTATCTACTTGTTCTAGAATTCATTGTTGCATCAATGTGAGACAGCACTGCAGCTCTGTCATCCCACAAGGATATCTACATCAGAGATCAGCATCCTTTCTTGCTTTACCCACGCTTCAGTGCAAATCTGCAACAGAGCATACTTTAACACATATCCTCTCTACCTTCTCAGTCTCTGTTATACGGCTTCAAAAATATACCTATGTCACCTGGATTCCCCAGAACATAAGAAGGGCAGCCTCTAAGTTCCCTCCAAAATGCCTTGGAATCTCCTCAGCAAATCCAGCAATTCAAAGATTCCTGCAGTCAGCAACTAATTCCAGTCCCCACATTGGTCCCAGGATATTAATTAGAGACAAGGTGGGTGACATGGTATCTTTATTAGACCTATTTCAGCTGGCAAAAGAGACAAACTTTTTATTTTACAAAAGAGCTCTTCTTCAGGACTGGAAAACTACTCTGCACCCAGCTAAATATAAAATGGAACAGACTGTTTAACCTAATTTGCTCATGCACATTTTTAAGGGACCATTTACGGTGAAGTTGCCTATTAACACCTCTCTAGTCAGAATGGGAAAGGGAGGGTGCTGCCAGAAAAGGAAGAGATTTAAGAGAGTTGTTGATTATTGTAAAAAGTCATAAGTTTGCTCTCCGTTAGCTCTATGATTCTCAATATCTAGCAAAGTTATGAATTTAAGCTTCCAGGCTCATCTTCTGAAGGTATTGTGCAGGCTTCTTTTGAGTACAAGGACTGAGAGGTCAGATATAAAGTGATGGCTTTGTGAAAGACATTTAGCCACAGGTGATATGATGTTTTCATCTTTTATCATTTTTCTGTGTGAATTCATTCAGGTTTGTACCGATTATCTCATTTCAAATATGTTGTTTAGTTGTTATTGGGGCATTTAAGAAATGGCGGCATGCACTAAACAGTCCCTTGAAAGATGCACTAACTATTTACGCTACCTAATTAACTTTGAAAGCTCGCCTCTTTCACCTGAAGTTGGTCCAATAAAAGATATTACCTCATTCACTTTGACTTACTAGTTTTTAGAAAGATAGGGAATTTCTTATGTCCAAAATGAGAGAGATATTGGGACACATCAGCCTCCATGTCAGAAGCATCTCTTGGTCCTGCATCCATCAGCTCATGACTCCAATTCAACCCCCCCCCCCAGTTCCAATTGGCTCAGCTCTTAGATGTTGATTGTATGGAAGCCTACAACTACACAAAAATAGTTGAGTATTTCTAGTTACTACCAAGGACATCACCGGGCATAGGCCCATGCGCCAAATGTGCTAGGGAGTGCCCTGAGCAGAGCCAGGACTGCAGCCAGTCAGGGCCTTTTTAAATCTCCTGCCCTGCTGCAGCTCGCCTAGGCATATGGCTCACGGGGTGGGAAATTTTAAAAGCCATCACTGTGTGTAGCCCTGTCCTGGGCCTGGTCAGAGAGTGCTTCTGGGATTTGGCAGCTTTTGGATGGCTCTCTGCTCTAGAAGGTGAGTACAGTTGAGGGCTCAAAAGCCAGCAGGGCCATGTGTGGACTCAGGTTGGGGAAGACTGGGGATAGCTGCGCAGAGCTTCAGGGCAGGGGTTCAGAGAGGCTGGGCTCATGGGTGGGGCCCAAGCAGTGCTGGGCAGCGGACCCCGGGAAGGAGGGCCACAGCACCGTCAGTCACAGGACCAGGGCTGGACCCTGGTGCAGGCGCCCAGACCTGTGCCTAAGAAGGGTGGGTTTGAGGCCCTGTGCCCTGAAGCTCTTCTCTCTGGAGCAACCCCTGGTTACTACTGTATCTCCTTTCTAGCTGCTGCTAGACGCTTCTAAGAGATGTGCAGAAATATAGAGGATTAGACTGAAATCCATGCATCCTTAACACAGCTTCTCTCCCCTCTTTGCATTTTAAAAAAAAAAAAGCGTAAACACATGCGCATCTACTGCAGTTATCTATTACAAGAAAGGAAGAGTTTTCCTTTTACCTTTACCTTCTCACTGGGTTCAGTGTAACAAAATATTGTGGGCACAGCATTTTCTTTCAGTAGTTTGTTGTTGCACTCTCTTTTAAAACAATCTGGAGTAAAGTGTTCTGAGCAAATGCTGCTATACTTGGTTGGCTTAAAATTTTTTCTTTTAACAGCAGCTTCCCATTTCTTGCAGAGATCAGGTCTTGTGAGAGGAAACCTGCAAATGAAATGGACCTTCAGCTTCATGCAAAGGATTCCTTGAAAATATAACAACACTGTGGATACACAAAAGACACTTAGGACAAAGTATTATGATTGGTGATTAATTATTATTTGTAGCATCTACAAATTCTAGTCATGGACCAGGACATCAGTGCTATCTGCAGTACAAACAAGGAACAAAAAGATAGCCCTGATACTGCTACATTCAGCGCCATTGCTTAGAGCAGAGGTCTCAAACACGCAGGCCACATACAGCCAGCCCCTAAAGCTATTTCCTGCAGCCCACGAGGACACTATCGTCACCAATATTTGCAATATTGTTGCATGAAAGGGTTTCAGTGGTGTGGCCCTCAGGCTAACAAATTAGTCCTCACACAGCTCTCATGGTGATTTGAGACCCCTGGCTTACAGCCTCATTTTGCAAGCTGATACACACAGCCAGCCACTTGCTGGGCACAGGGGCATAACGGAGAGGCAAAATGGGTCAACTGCACAGTTCAGCTTGAGGCTCTCTTAAAGTACATGAGCAGGTCAGAACCCCTGGGCTAGTGTTTGCTTTATTCACAGGAACTGAAAAATACAGGCCACCACCAAAACTCCCAATGAGCAAGGGGGAATGATGATTTCAACACAGAGCCCAAGGCCTCACACAAGCATCTCTCACAGATAAGGTGTGCCAGATAGCAAGTGTGAAAAATTGGTGATGGGGTGATGTGTAAACAAGCATATATATAAGAAAAAGCCTCAATTATGGGGACTGCCCATATAAAATAAGGGCATCCAGTCACCCTATTCCAGTGGTTCCCAACATTTTCTCTGCCGTGGTGCACCTGGCGACCTTTAATTCATTCAAGGCACACCACCCTATGGTTTCCAAATGAACTCATCAATATCCATGAGTCAATCCCGAGCTCTTTAAGCAGTTGTTCAAAAAATTTCATGGCCCACTTGCACAGACCTGATGGCACACCTGTGCACCACAGCACGCGGGTTGGGAAACGCTGTGCCCTATTCACAGGAGTCCTGCCAAGCTGGAGCAAACTTCTGTCTGTTTGCAAGAAGCACAACCAGGTGCCACAAAGCGTCAGCTCCAACCCCAACGGGAGGGGAAGGCCGGGCAGGTGACGGCATCCTACTGCAGCCCTCAAGTCTCCCATCTTGGGCCATACCACCGAGCTGGCTGGCCCACGCCAGGCCATGAGGCGATGGGCACAGCAGGGCAGATTTGCTCCATGCTCCCTTCCCCAGCCAGGCCAGCCCCTCACAAACTTTGTACAGCGCCGAGCACACTGGGCAAGCGCCCCTCCCCCTTCCCATGCGCGCGTGAGGCGGCGACGCGGCCCCGCCCCGTGGCCTGTGCGCATGCGCGCCGGGCGCCTGGCCAGTGACGGTTACTCCCCTCCGCCTCAGCGCGCGCCCCACGCTCCGCGCGCCCGCCCCGCGCACGCGCGCTGCTGCCCCGTCCGTCGTCGCTCGCTTACTTGTGGAAGGAGATGGGCTTCTCTTTGTCGTATCGGTTCCGGCAGCGGTAGGCGGAGCAGGATTGCACCATTGTCGCCCGCCGGCTCGGCTCCGCAGCCCACAGCGGAGGCACGCAAGGGCGCAGCTAACTCAGTCGCTGCGCGGCCCCCCGCCCTTTCCTCTTAGCCCCCAGGAGCGTAAAAGGGACGCGGCCTCTCCCGACTTCAAGATGGCGGTGCCAGCTTCAGCTCAACTCTAGCTATTACGGCGCGTCGCTCGCTTCTATTGGCCGTCGACGGAGGCGTGGGCGGAGTCTTTCCGCGCGGCCCACCAATAGGAGCAGGCGTTCCACGCGCGACGCGGGCTTCGATCGCCCCGCCCCTCCCAGTCGTTCGCGCGTGCCGCCGCCCCTTTTGCTCACACATCTGGGCAGCCGCGCGGCCCTAGCGGCGCCTCTTTGCAATTGCAGCGAGGCGCCAGCAGGGGCGGCGGGGCCGAGACCACGCAGCTGCCCTCCGAGGGAGCGAAGGGCCGTGGCACAGTGACTTGTGCAGCACACTAGTGTCACCTGGGCTGTCCCTGGGGTGGCAGAGAAAACCGTCCTACCATCCCCTGGGGGTCTTCCCCAGGAGCAGCATTAGCTGACAGCCTCTCAACCAATGTTCCCTCTAATTATTCGTAGGCTGTGTGCACAAAAAATGTCTTTGTGTGCGCAAAATTATTTTTTTGTGGGCACCACTACTGAATTTTTCCTCGCGCACGTTAGTTTCCTGTGTGCGCAGGTTTCATGACCTGTGTGTGCACACATGCGCGTGCAGCTTAGAGGGAACAGTGCTCTCAACAACCAGGCCAAACATCAGGTTGCTGCTTCCCCTCCCCTTCATGAACAGACCCGCTCTGGATTTACTTTGGGGCGATTCTCTGGCCTGTGTCATGCAGGGGAGGCCAGACTAGACCCAATGGACCCCTCTGGCCTTGAAACCTAAATCACAGGCCTAGGATTTCAGACAGGAACCGTGGTAGGGACTCCGGCACCCCCCTGCAGCACAGCAGATGCCCAGGCAGACGAGTGACATCACAGGACAGCGCAACGGCGCAGTCCCCATTTTGGCACCCCTCAAACGTCGGCACCCTCCCGCAACACTTACCGCGCTTACCACATTGCATCAGTCGTGATTGCAGATTTTCCATGTGTAATGTCATAATCTTGCATAGGATTGCAAAGACAGCCAGATTTGGCCTGGCCATCCCAAGCAGCTGCCTAGTTTGCCTATTGCTAGAGTGCCCTCTGGCAGCAGCGGCAGATTGGGCGTTGAAACAGCTGCTCAGATGCCTCTGGGTGACTGTGCCATTTGGAAAACTGCAAAACAGTAGCAGAAGCAAGCACAGGAAGTAAAGGCTGGGAGAGGGGGGTACAGCGGTGCAAAAGCCCAGTTCTCTCTAAAGCAGCAAGCTCTGAGGAAAGAGAACTACCTTCCAGCAGCTCAAGAAGGGAAGAGAGTGGGTGGAAAAGCATCTACCAGTCAGAGCCAGAGGCCAGGGCTGTATCTACAGCAGGGAGAATGGGGCAAAACCCCAGGCTCGAGTTAAAGAGGGTGCCACGCCAGACCCTTCCTGGCCCAGAAGAGGAATGTGCCTTAAAGGTACATTCTTCTCAGAGCCAGGGAAAGCGCTCCCCACCCGGCTCTACCCACAGCTGAGACAGGCAAGGGGGGGGGGGTGCTTTCCCTGCCACTCAGCTCAGAATCGCCCAGGAATGCCCTGCCCAGCTCTGGCCACAGCAGGGAAAGGGAACCCCCAGCTTCGGCCGCAGCAGGGGAAGGGATCCCCTGCCCAGCTCCAGCTGCGGTGGGGGAAGGGAACCCCCTGCCTGGCTCCAGCCACAGCAGGGAAGAGACTCCCTGCTCTGGCCGCAGTGGGTTGGGGACCCCTCTCCCCTGACTAGCTCTGGCTGCCGGAGATTGTGGCCCAGGTTGGGGGGAGGGGGCCTTTGGGGCTGCCTGCCTTGGGTGCCCATATCCCTAGTTATGGCCCTGCCAGACGTTAATATGAAAGTTGGAGCGTCCAAACAGAATCCAGAGTCCCTGTGAGGAGACCTAGGGTCTAGTGAATAAAACTGGACTGCTCCATCAGGTGTTGTCTTGGATCTTGTTGAAAGGGACCTCCTCTCATCTTTCTAACTCTGCTCCAGGCAGGTGGTATTTGGTCAGTTTTGCAAGCCTCACCTTTCACCAGTCCAACAGATCATAACAGCTTGTTAATTTCAAAATAGTTCACAGGTTTTGTAACAAGCCTTACAACAAGACTGAAATACCACAATCAATATTGAAATTAGAGACGTGACAAATCCAAGTGAATTTCATTCACTGAATGCAAAGCCTCAAGACACAAAAGTTTCATCACATACTTTCTGTGGAGAGATTCCTCTCTGGAGTTATCTGTGGAATTAAGATTCGGTCTGCCATTCCCAGGCCCAGGGTCTACTTGTAAGGATCTGTCAGACAGGGGCGTCGCTGGGGCCTGGCACATGGGGCTTGTGCCCTGAATCCCAGCGCCAGTGCCCTGAGTCCTGGTGCGGCCCCTGCCTCTCCCGGTCTCCGGCTGGAGATCCAGGGCCCAGCCACCCGTGGTGGCAGCAGCCGCTTCTGGCCCTGTCCTAGCCTGGGCCACCCGTGGCTGCAGCTGCCACTCCCTGCCCTGTCCCTGGCCGGGGATCTGGGGCCAGGCTGGCGGCAGCAGGTGCCTGAGGCCAGGTCGGGCCCCAGTGCAGAATTGGGGCAGGGGCATGGCCCGCGGCAAGGGAATGTGGCCTGGGCTGGTGCCCTGGGTCCTTCCCCGTGGCAGCAACGTGCCTGCTGTCAGATCAATGTGCCACCTGTGGTTGTCCTCTCCTTTTTTCCTAGGTATATAGCAACTGCAAATGTTTTGCAGCAGAGTCCACTCTCACCTTCAGGGCTTTAAAATCTAGCATTCCTCTGCTTACTTGTGTGTAAGATAGCAGCCTGACAGTCAGATTAAAGCTGGACCGCCTTTTGGGGTGCCGCATCTCTGAACTTTCTAGTGTATACAGGACCATCTTCCTCTCTAAAATATTAACATGCATCTGAAGTATCAAGACAGACCAATTTCCCTGGGAATGGATTTCAACACATCTCCCCTGCATTTTCCTCCAAAACACCCTTTATTTCCTCCCTCCCTAAACAATTTTCCCTTCCTTAAATTCTCCCTGCACCTCCCCCTACCTTCATTTTCCTTTTTCACCTCCATCATTTTCCCTGAAGCCCCTGATTCTCTATTGTTCCCTGAAATCCCCCATCCCCAAAGTGTCTCAGAAACGTATAGTGGTCTTCTTCATTCTCCCCCTCTCTCCCACATCTCACTTACCTCTTAATTCTTCTGACTTTTCCCCTTCTCCATCTCTAAGGGTCTCTTCTCTTCTGCCTCTTCTATATCCCTCTTCCTCAAGTCCTCAGTAGGGTTCTCCTTCTGACTTCCTTAAACCTCTTCTGTCCCCAGTGTCTTCCATGCGCTTGTCCCCACAGTCTACAGATCCCTCCTATACTTGTCCTTTCTCAGCTCTCCCATGTACTCATAAGGTCCCCCTCAGCTACAGAGTCCCATTATATCTGTTCCTCCTCCCCAACTACCCAAGGTACCGCTTCCCAAAGTCTTGCACAAAGTCCCTCCTCTCCACAAAGATTTCCTGTCCCAGTGCCCCCCATCTTCCCAGAATTCCCCCTTATCCTACTGATCCAGGTTTCCTGGGTGCCCACTGCAGGTTCCTCTGAATAAGGTCCCCCAACAAAGTTCTCCCTCTGAACCTAGCAAGGATAAACAGCCTGAAATTCACCCTGCCCTCCCAAAACTTCCTGTCTTTCTTGTACCTCTCTCCTAAGAGGAAGAAAAAGTGAAACTCATACTGGATGGAACGCTGGGGGCTCCTTCCTGCCCAGCCAGGCTTCTGTCCTTCTGTTCTGGCAGGGAATGGGCCAAGGTAGTGAGAAACAGATGGCTGTAGAAAGGATACACAGCTGCTAGCCACTTGAGAGTAGCTTGCATGGCAGGAAACTGCACTGAGCTTCACTGGGCCAAGAAAACAGCTGGTGGTCAGTCAGCAAGTGAAGGGGACAGAAGAGTTGGCAGAGCATCGCTACTCAGTGCAGGTGTTTTATACTGTTCTGGCACCTCCATCAAAAGTCAAGAGAACAAATGCCAAGTCTTTCTTCCCCCACAACCCTCCTGCTGAAAGCTGGGTGGGGAACACAGCCCCCTTCCCTCCTCATATTTATGCTCATCATGGCTGAAGCAGGCTCAGATCTGCTTAGTCTTCAGGTTTTGGCTGGACACTCTGCTGTTCCCTTCATTTGCTGAGTCTCACTCTCTACTGCCATGGGTCTTCTGACAACTGGCCAGAGTCCCCCCCGGACTCTATTCCATGCTGCAGCTAAGGGCTGCTCTCCTATCTGCTGCTGAGTGAGGTGGGAATACTCAGACAGGCCGTTTCTTACATCTCAGCTGCTGCTGTTTTTCAGAGCAACACAGTGAGTGGTGGTACAACAGCATAGGCCAGTGGTTCCCAACCTTTTCTCTGCCAAGGCATACCTTGCTACAGGGGCAGTGCTGCTGCAGGGCCCGAGGGGCTACAGCCCCCCCATCTCTGGCCCAGCCCCGGCAGCAGCTGGGACCGAATCGGGGCTGCCAGCCGCTGGCCAGGAGTGGCAGGAGCTGGATCTGAGCCGGGGCTGCCTTCCGCTGGCCAGCTCAGACCTGGCTCCTCCATTGCCAGGATGGGCAGCCCTGATCTGGCTGCAGCTGCTGCCTGCCAGCCAGTGGCAAAAAGCTGGGCATGAACGTGGCTCCTGCCGCTGCCAGCCAGCGGCTGGTGGCCCCGATCCAGCTCCAGCTGCTGCCTGCTGGCCAGCAGCAAATGGCAGGAGCCAGATCTGAGCTTGGTCTGTTTGCCACTGGCTGGCAGGCAGTGGGTGAGGCCGGATCAGTCCCACCCAGGCCACCTGCTACTGGCTGGCTGGCAGCAGCAGGAGCAGGATTAGGCCCTGGCACCGGATCAGGCCCAGGAGCAGGGATCACATGGTGGTGGGGGGGAGCTTTTTGCAGGGGAGCAATGCCCCTGCCTTGATACCCTTAATTATTTTGAGGTGCACCACCATATAGTCTCCAAATAAACTTATGAATATTCATAAGCCAATCCAAAACTCTGAGAAGCTTTTGAAAAAATTCTACGGCACTCCAGCTGAGGCCTGACAGAACAGCCACGTGCCATGGCATGCTGGTTGGGAAACGCAGGCACAGCCAATCACAGGGGAGCAGTGCTCCTGGAAGTGCAGGCTGAACAGGCCAGTGTCCTCGAGGCCCTGGGGGAAGGTGCAGAGATGGGAGCATCGAAATGTGGTGGGCAGAGCCATAACTCTGGTGAGCCAATCAGGCAAAACCCCGGGCAGCGTGGAGCAGCTCGATAGAGCTGCTCTATTAAAAGGGCAGCTTTCGCAGCACCAGCCCCAAGCGCTGCTAATTGCAAGGGCCGTGTTCCAATTGGAACGCGCCCCAGGCAGCAAAAACCGGTGTTACGGCTCTGGTGGTGGGAAGCAGAATGAACTGCTGAAGTGTGATGGGGAGCAGGGACAGAGAGACTCCTGGGGATGGGGGTGGTGGTCAGAAACTGGTGGATCACAGGGTCACTCACTGTGGCCAGAAGTTCATTCATTCAGCAAAAGCCTGAGTGGCTCTAAAAGCACTGTTATCTTTGGCTAGCACAGCTGCTTTACATGCAGAAAGTCCTGGGTTCAAACCCCAGGGGATTGAACTAGATCAGGGGTGGCTGAACTCCAGAGCCACACAAGTTGATTATTAAACCTTTGAGAGCCAGACTGAGGCAGATAGCCATATACTAAGTTTAAAATTCATTGCACACTTTAATTTTATCATAAAAAGAGGACAAATATCAATCCTCCTAATGTCAGATTCTAATAATTACTTCAGGTTACCATGAAAATTAAGCCTATACAGTAAAAACTTAGCTGCTGCTCAATGTAGAAGACTTCAGGCTATGGCAAGTTTTTTAAAATCCCAACCATGCTGCACTTCTCCCTGCCATCCCTGACCATGCCACACTTCTCCCGACCGTCCCAACCCTCTCTTGAACTCCTAGGCTGCGGCTGCTTTCCTAAACTGATTTGCTGACGCTCTTCCAGGAGCCCCAATGTTTCATTCAAGAGCCATACGTGGCTCCTGAGTCACAGTCTTCCAGGAGCCCCAATGTTTCATTCAAGAGCCACATGTGGCTCCCGAGTCACAGTCTTCCAGGAGCCCCAATGTTTCATTCAAGAGCCACAGGTGGCTCCCGAGTCACAGTTTGGCCATGCCTGGACTAGATGATCTCATGAGGTCCCTTCCAACCCTATGATTTGATCTTGGTCAAGGCCACATTAGTACCCCAACGGAAAGAATTTTAAATGGGGATTTTAAAAAATGTTAAGTCCCACTGACCTGTTAACAGAGGGCACGGCTCTCCTCCAGAGCAAAACTAGGATACGTAACCCCACCCCACCCCATCTTGAACACGCATGTAGCGCTTGTCACTATTTTGTGGTACCCTGAGTAGACAACAGCAGGTGAAGCTTTCACGAGTCACCTGCCTGCTATGCTACCATTCAGTAAAGCTAGCCCTTCGGGCTCTTTTCCTGTACACCTTACAGCGTGAACCCGAGGAAGGCGGCGGCAGGGCACGGCCCCCTCCACCCACACCTTCCACCGTGCCCTCGCCAAGGTCAGCGGAAAGGAAAGCGCCCAATAAACCGGGTGATTTAAGGCGGCGGGAGGGAAACGACGGCCAGCCAAAGCAGCAGGCACAGCTCCGCCTGTCCACCTGCCACCTGCCCCTTTCTGCTGCGCACAAACGCGATGAAATAAACGTGCCGGCGGAGCACGCCTCGGTGTTTCGGGTTTTTTTTGCTGAACTCGACCAGCCAGGCTGCCCTTCTGGAGCGCTGCCAGGCAAGGGAAGCGAGACGGCCGGGCGGGCTGGCTCGCCCTTGGCTGCGGGCAGCGTCCGGAGGCCGGGGACGGGGCAGGAGCGGGCGGAGGAAAGGGGCGAGGCGCGGGAGAGCGCGGCGTGGCCGCGGCCGCCGAAGGGGCGGGGAGAGCGGGCGCGGAGGCGGCGCCGCTGCCGCTGCCGCTGCCGCTGGGCGGGGGTTTGACATCAGTTCCCCCGGAGGAGTTTCAGTCAATGCCACCAGCCGACGGCGCGGAGCCCCGGGCGGCGGCGGCGGCGGCGGAGGCTGCGGCAGCTGCTGACCCGGCCGGGCGCCGAGCCGCCTGCCAGGGCTGAGCGCGCCCGGCCCCCGCCCCGCCGTGCATGCGGCGCCGCGCCGCCTTCCCCCGCG
>ML681995.1:3754220-3793835 GCA_007922195.1 Podocnemis expansa | reverse complement strand
GGAGGCGCCCTTTTACCCGGAGGAGGGGCTGGAGCTGCTGCCCGACTTCGCGCCCCTCCCCGGCTTCGGCGGCCCGGGCGCAGGGGCGGAGGCGGCGGGGCCCAAGCTGCTGCTAGGGGCCGGCAAGAAGCGGGAGATGGAGGCGGCCTTCCCGCTGCGGCTGCCCGGCGGTGGCGGGGGCCCGGCGGCGCTGCGGCTCATCCCGGCGGCTGCGGCGGCGGCGGCGGCGGCGGGGGGAGGAGCCGGCGGCAGGGGCGGCCCGGAGGCGTCTCTCTTGGCGGCCGGGTCCTCGCCCGAGCTGCCGCTGCTCAAGCTGCCGCCCGCCGCCGACTTGGAGCAGCTGCTGATCCAGGGCGGCCCGGGGCTGGGCCCCGCCAGCCCCTGCCCCGCCGCCGCGCCGCCGCCCGCCGCCGCCGGGCCCTTCCTCTACCGCCAGCCGGTGACGCAGGAGCAGGAGGGCTTCGCCGACGGCTTCGTCAAGGCCCTGGCCGACCTGCACAAGCAGAACCAGCTGCTGGCGGCGCCGCTCTCCCCGCCGGGCCCGCGCTGCCCGGCCCGCGCCGCCGCCGACGAGGCGCCCGCCGTCTACACCAACCTGGGCGGCTTCAGCCCCGCCGGCGGCGCCTTCCCCGCCGCCCCGCCGGGGCTGCCCTTCCCGCCGCCGGGGCTGAGCGCCGCCGGCCGCCTGCCCGCCCCGGGCGCCGCCAGGGCGCTGGAGGAGCCGCAGACCGTGCCCGAGGCGGCGGCGCCGGAGGCGGGCGGCGGCGGCGCCCCGACGCCGCCCTCGCTGTCGCCGCTGGACGCCGAGAGCCAGGAGCGGCTGAAGGCCGAGCGCAAGCGGCTGCGCAACCGCATCGCCGCCTCCAAGTGCCGGCGGCGCAAGCTGGAGCGCATCGCCCGGCTGGAGGAGAAGGTCAAGGCGCTCAAGGGCCAAAACGCCGAGCTGGCCGCCACCGCCAGCCTCCTGCGCGCCCAGGTCACCCAGCTGCAGGGCCGCGTCCGCAGCCACCTCTCCAGCGGCTGCCACATCAACGCCGCCGCCGCCGGCCCCGAGGACGCCGCCGCCGCCGCCCCGCCGGAGACCAGCGCCTGCTGAAGAAGCGCCCGGAGACCGACCGATCCGCAGCCGGGGACGCGGGACGCACCGCCGGGGACAAGGTCCCTTTTATTTATTGAGCTCTGGACGGGAAGAGGAAGCGCCGGCGTCCGGGCGCTGCATCGGCGCTTGGTGTTGCGGTGACCTGCTAGATTTCTGGTCCTGGGGGGTCTTCAGCTTTTCAAGCCGACTTCGCCGCGCCTCGAGGTGAAGGATCTCATCCGGGGGTGGTCTTTCTTTTTTTCTTTCCAAAGATCACAGCTGGGGGTGGTCTTGTCAAGCTCCCGGCGGGAAGGAGAGCTGTCCAGATTTCAGAACTCGCATCAGCGCTGTTTCCAACAAAGCCGCTTTATTTTCCGGCAAACAGCGCCTTTCCTAGCACACCTTAACAAAGTGTGGTTTATGCAGAGCTTGAAAAAAGCCAAATTTAGATTTTTTTTTTTTTAAAAAAAGCGTGTGTGTATAAAACAGAATGTGGCGATTTATTTTTTCCTTGGTCGTGAGATGAATGGTTGGGTTTTGGGGTTTTTTTTAAAGAGATGGTTTTGCTGCAGAGAAGCTTTTGATTTGCAGCAGACTGTTCAGATCTGATAGCCAAGCACTTGAATAGGTCTGGTTTTAAACTCTAGGCCTAGCTGAGAAGGAATTGGCCACATTACTTAGGTGAGGAGGAACCATATTTAATTACAGTCAGCTGTAAGAAAACACTCAGATTCTTAGCTCCATGTTATTTCTTGTGCCAGTGCAAACTTGGGGCATTGAGATTATATATATATATATATATCTATTTATTTATTGAAACTTTTTGGATGTCACCTAAACCTTATTTTTATAGCAAATGCAAAGTAGTAGAAGAAGTTAGTTTGGCGGAAGAGCTTCATTAATGCCTTTCCTTTCACTGTGTACATTCCAGTTCTGCTTGCTCTTTACCGGGTATAGTAACAATTCAATACTATACAGAAAAGGGCTCAGATTTTTTAGCTCCGACAGGTATTATGGTAACTCCATTGTATTATGTTTGAATAAATCATAAGGGAGAACTAGATTTATTTTTTCAGAAATGTGTAAATAATATTTTCTTCTATTTTATTCTAAAGACATTTTTCTAGTTATCTAGGGAAGGGGAAAAGAGTCAAAGGTCCGACTGTGAAATGAGTTTGTGGGCGGAAGAGTCCAGTGTGATTTATTTATATTTGCCTAGATTTTACTGATAAGGAATGGAAAAAGAACGGTTCCTCTGCTTAGACTTAATCCTTGCTTTTGGGGATGCTCTAGAAGGATAAATAGCAAACACCAGGTTTTTGGCCAATTTGGGCGGGTTTTTTTACTATCCTTTGATATGCATGTTTTGAGTATTTCTGCAAATCCAGTTTTATTAAGTCCTGTGGCTTGGTACAATTAAATTTTCCCTTTCAGCATGAACGCCAAAGGTCCACGCACAACCAGGAACCCTGTCTGCACTAAGGTTCTGGTCCCAGATCTGCCCCTGCTCTGAACTACTGAAGTCAGTGGGGCTCAGCATGAGCAGCTCCCACCTGCAGGATAGGGGCAAGCCTAGTCTTTTTGAAAATATCTTAATATAACTTTGTGTTTTCCATAAGCATGTTCAGCTAAAAACCAACTCAGTAACAGTTTTACATCATCCACATTCTCTTCTGAAAGCCACTTGAGAGATGCTTTGAAATGGATGAAGGGGAATTAAGGCACATTTTTTTTGTTTGTTTTTGTTAAAAGGTGCCCATGAGCCTGTCTGCATTTACACCTTCACTGTTTTAACTTGTGTGTTTTTCAGCCCTGAAAAGGGGAAGCTTGGTACACAGTTCACGTACCTGTAAAATGAGCAGCGTAGCGGTAGATGCAAACCATGTTCATCATTTCAAAATTGAATAAAGTTGTGTTGTAGAGCCCAAAACAAATTATTTCAAGGGTAGTCTTAAAAAAAAAAAATCCCTTCTGTGCCAAGAATTGAGTACTAGACATACCAATGAACAAGTGCACTGCCAGTTAATTCTTACCAGGCAAGTACAACAGGGGTCTGTTGATAACCCTTTAAGTCCCTTTCACCATATTAATAGAATTCAGCCAGTGGTAGGGGGGCATGTACGGCAAACCTTGTTTTAAAATGAACCTGTGCTTAGTACACGTGAAAAATCATGCATCTATTTGCAAAGAAGATGGCATTGAACTAGAGAATATTTATTGATTTTTTTCCCCCCCTCCACCCTTGAACAAGCATTTTGTAATGAAGGAAGAATACAGTCCTACTTGTTAAATGTGCAGTAACTCCTCTGCACTGGCAATGTTCCCACTTCATTAATGGAAAATATATCAAGTATATCGATGCTACAGCAAAGTGGTCAACTTGTATAGTTTCAAACGAAAGTGGGGTTGGGGTGAAGACTATCAAGCACTATCCAAGGAAAAGGTTCTTGAAAATACCCAACGCTTGCTGACCTCTGGTCCACGCTGTAGGTCATCTCTTTTCCTCAGAAGCATTTAAAGCCATCTTCATTTTAAAAGATACTGTACATCACTTCTGACAGGGATAGTTTATCAGTCAGTATCTGGAGAAGGGGATGAGCTCCGTGCAGGGAGATCACCACAATCCTGCTTCCAAAATGGTGGCAGAATGATGATATTGGCCCAGTGAGGAGCCCCGTCTGGCATATCGCTAAGAGGGTTACAAAATATCACTTGATTCCTCCAGTCTTACCTCTGCAGTTCGTGGAGCTGTATGGCACATTTGCAATGTCTTATCCGACCTCATCTTGCATGTCTGCAGTGCTGGATTTTTGACTAGATCCTTCAGTCAGCTTTTCTACCCTAGCTTGTAATATGAGGCCTAAGCTTTCCGTACTTCGGTTTATCGCCACTTGTCCGACTATCTTTTAAAATTTTATGCTGTAATACTCTATTTCCCTGGAATATTCTTTTTAGTTTATATATAGTTTCATCTGTTTCATGACTTATCCGAGCCTTATATTGTGTTGCTTTTTTTCTCCTAGTTTTTCCTGTTCCTGAATTTTCAGAATCAATAAAGCACCCGGTGTACCAAGTACTGTCGCCTTATTGCGTTTTAGACAATGAGGTCAGGTAAAAGTTTTCCAACCCCTTAAGTGGCTAGGGCCTACATCCTGTTTTCATAAGTTGCAGGCTTTGCACAGTTGACTTTAGGCTTTTCAAAATTTTACCCATCCTCCTAGTCTTATCTCTGATCTCCTTACACTCATTCTTGATTCTGGCTATTCAGGCAAAAGATTCTTGTATCTGTGGTTTATCATCGCTGCCAGGTCAGCCTTGCTCTCTTTTCCAGGCACAGTTCTAATCTTTGTCACTCTGGCTCTGTGCTACTATTTTGCATTTCTCATCAGCAAATTTGACTGTCCTTGACTCGACACCTCTCTTTAAAGCTAGAATATAAAAATATTACTCTGCACTAAAAGGGGTTGGCCCTTCTCGGTACTTCAAACTGGAATGTCCCTGTCTAGTTGCTACAGGAAGTAATGGTGATTTAGTAATGGCATTTGTTCTTCTGATTTAGTGTTGGTTCCAACGTCGCTTGGCTGGTGAGAGGAATATCTGTGGTTAGGAATTCCTGTTCAAGCCTTCTGTTCTTGGGCAGGAGTGGGAGCTGTGGGCCACCGACGTTGAGTATGGGAAATATGGAATCACAAAGTACTAGCAGTGGAATGCTATTAGAAGAGCTGATTCTCTAAGTGTAATTCACTCCTCGCTCAGAATGGGTAGTGGCATCTCCCTATTTCATAAGCTGGCCTGATATATCAGCATGATTATTACAGGATTTCCATGGATCTTCTCTCCCTCCCTCCTCCCTGGCCCCCATTTTTGGGTAGAAACTCTGTCCAGTTTACATGTGGAATCCAACCACCACTGATATTCTGATAGATAAAAGGCTCATTTTGTCCCAATTCTGTTCTCCCCCATTCTTTATTTAAAGGAAGGAGTGAGAAGACTAACTAAATTGTGATGTTGGCAAGTAAGTAGATGGCACTCTTCTCTCTTTAGTTCAGTTCTGAACAAACGTCATAGCTTGTTGGGATGTATTGTACTATTGCAGGTCCTGTCTCTCAGAAGAAGTAGAAAGACAAAGTCTGGGCTATGGCCTGTGCTGCACTTAAAATTTAGGAAGCACAGCTAGGGTGCTGATGAGTGTGAAAAATCTACACCCCTGAGTGTAATAGTTCTGCCTTCTTATCTTCTGGCGTAGGCACAGCTAGGTCAATGGAAGAATGTGTCCGTCGACGTAGCTACCACCTGATTCAGGAAGGGGGAGTTCCTAAAGCAACAGGAAAAAACCCCTTTCAGCTTTGTAGGCTACATTACCCTACAGAGTTATGCCATTGCTTCAGGTCCATAGCTATGCTGTGCAGTAGTATAAACATGACCTAGGTCAGTGCTTTTCAAAAGTTTTTCCCTCAGGACTCAGTTGGGGGAAAAAAAAATCATTTATGCCCACGACCCAACAATTAAATCTTTGAGCAGTGCATTCCAGTCTTCTGGTAGTAGCAGCAGGGGGTGCCATGACCCATTGGCTGAGGGTCGGCGACCCATAGTTTGAAAACCGCAGACATGGGTCATTGAAGATCTCCTGGCACTTTTCAAGGGTATGGGGTGTTTTGTCAAGAGTCAAGACACAGATTTTGCAATGGTTCGAGCAGTAATTCGTTCAGCATTCCTAACCTTCCAACTCCATTTTCAAGGAGATACAGAATATTCTGTCACACACCAACATTGACTAGAGAAGAGCAGTGCTACAGCTGTCACTTTACCACAGTGATGGAGGAAATTTTCAGTGCTTAGATGGAGTAGTCTAATGGATATTCCTACTAATATTCCTGATTAAATGCTCCTGTCTTGTTATGATATGGTATTTGAATATTAAACCCAGAATTATCCCATGACAGTTAACATATTGATGTTGCTGTTAACAGCTACTACTTATTTAGCAACCAAATTGTAATCCGTGGTATGGGGGTTTAACTAAAGGTGTTCATTCTGTTATCTTATAAGATTATTCTGTAATGCTAAAGACAAATATGCTACATCCCCTTTATGTCCTGATCATTGGTCCCACTGCAGATGGTAGCTGAGTTTCCACAATGTAACTAAATTTTACATACCAAACTTACGGTGGCCATACTTAGGGAACTCAAGAGCCACACAGGTTGATGATTAAACCTTCAAGAGCCGCACTGAGGCATATAGCCATATACTTGTGCATACTAAATTGATTTGCTGACGTTCTTCCATGAGTCACACTTTTTCATTCAAGAGCCACACGTGGCTCCCAAGCCGCAGTTTGGCCACGCCTGTTATATACTAATTCCTGCCTCGATGTATTCCCTGTATAGATGCCTGTCTGATAAGTTTGTTATTCCTTTCTGTTAGAGTAGCAAATTAACTTTTTCTTGAAGATTATTTTCAGAGCTCCCGAAACTTCTGCTCTTTCTCCAGTGCATTTTGTCAAGGTCTTCAGACATGGATTTATATAAATTTTTGTCAGCCATATCAACTTCTTTGTTTATGATTTTAATTATGGTCTCTAGTACTTTCACAGTTTCCTTCACAGGGTTTTAATTTTTTTCTCCTATCCTTTTGTCATTGAAGTTAAATATGTGTTTGACAAATACTAAATTTGATTTGTGTAGCAACATTATAACACCAAGCAACACTTAAAAAATGGCAGTGTGACCAAGAACAAATAATCACCTGTCTGTTAATCCAAGCACTGAGGATGAGTGTATGTGTATCAGTGTTGAACACAGTGACCGGATGTGTTGCTCAGACAGGTGGAGTCTGGCAGAAAGCCTCCTTTTTAAACTTGTGGGAGGAACATGAGCAAAGGAAAGTGAACTCTTGATGAGACAGCTTGTATTGTCTATGAGGATAATCCTGGAAATGCTGACTGCAAAGCCCCAATCTTGCTGTATTATAGCAAGGACTTCCGGTACTTCTCTACATGGTGCTGTTTCTGTGACACCTACTCCTGTGATGCACTAAACAAACCTGGAGTTTAATTGCATCTTTGGTAAACTACAGTATTTCAACAAACTTTGTTCCAGTTCTCTCCTAGAAGAAGGTTATCAATGATAGCAGAGTTTATGAAGAGTCTCTCCCCTGAATGAGAATGTGACACTTAATATGGAAACCATATTCTGTTATGGAGGACAAAGTGTCTTAAGCAGCTAAGCAATCTTGTGCCACTCAAGTTGGTGGTGTTATCGTATTATACATCTCTACTGTGAAAAGATTTGCAGCCTGTTTATGTTGTTAAACTTATTAGACAAGCAGACCTGAAGAGAGAGGTTGGCTGAAGAGCGGGAACATAATTTACTTTTGCACTGTGGGACCATCCATGGCAAATGCTTGTAGCCACACTTCAGGAAACAGGAGGAAAAAGTGCAAAAGAGCTTCTGTGCATTAATAGCACAAAGAAAAGGTTAAATGAAATTTTAGAGTTTGGACTCTTCCAAAACAACTTTGGATTGGTCTTGTTTGGCCACTGGCCCCTCTTAGAGATCATGCTTTTTGTAAGCTGCTTCAGAAGTTCATTGCATAGAGACCAGGAGGTTGAAGATGGAACACCACTTTTGAAACAGCTCTTGTGAACAAGTTGTGTGTGCGCCAAGGAATCAAAATGCTACATCCCTGTTGGCTGTAGAGCGGGATACTGCTAATGAGAATTAGTATACTGTAACCATCGGAAGAACCCAGATTGACGTCTGTTTTGGTATTAGAAATGTCCTTCCTCTGAAAATAGACCTATGCATCAAGTTTCCAAAAACAAATACTGTGACTGCAGAAATACATCATCTTGTGAATCCAGCAATAACTAATTCTAAGCTTTCTTGTGCCAAATATGTGCATTTAAGTATGATCCTTTCAGCTCAGCTGCCATCAGTCAATGCCAGCATAACCAACAAATCAAATCTTTGTTGAACGAATCTGTGAGAGCATGCGAATCTGTGAATTCAAAGCAAGAAACAATGTTTCTCTTTATCTAACCTACTTGTCCAGGGACACAAAATTAAAGGAACTGCTGCTTCCTCAGCTGTAGTAAGTGTGAAGCCAGAGAATGTAATAACTGTACATTCCATGTTCCAGCAATTAAATAGTAGGGTGGACGCCCAACACAATTACGTGCATTGCTGCGATTGCAAGGTCACTTTCACGTTTTTTGCCAAACAGCATTTCTTCCAAGTACTGATGATGCAGAGAGGATGGCTTATTTTAGAACACTATTTACCACTAACACATTCAAAGTATCACAGTTCATGGCTGTGTGTTGCAAACTGAATGGAAGGTTGCAGTAAAGAGTTGCTATGAATTAGCACTCAAGTCATTGCCTCCAGAGCTTAACTACAAAGAAAAGAGTCCATATTCACAGCATGCAATAGTTTGTGTCTTTGTGCCTTGTACTAATACTGCATGTTGTTGCATGTGGAAAGTAGCTAATAAAAACAGTTAGTACGTACACTTAAAATAGCTTCTCTGGTAAAGTCGGTAGTTGGGATAGAAGTGATTTGGCATTATTGATCACTGCATAGTACTGCTGAGTCTCTAAATGGAGAAATTTACACAGCCTACCTGTTCAAAGTGGATGCATTCTGGTATCTGGCTGAATGGCTGTTTGTCAAATCTCTAATGTTGAGCAAAAAATAACTAGTATTTATGATTGTCTCTTTTAAGTTCTTGATTACCTTGCTCACCTTTCCCTAATTTGAGGGAATTTAAATTAAAGAATAGAAATTTACCACTTTTTGCCATATTTCCTCTGAGCATCATCATTTTTTTTTCTTTAAGTTTTATAAGCTTCCCAGCCACTCAGTGGGCGTAGGTACTGGTAAATGTTCTCTTCCAAATAGGAAAACCTGGAGCTAGAAAATGTTAAAGGCCAGATTTTTCAATAGAGCTCATCTCAGACTGGTCCAGTTTCAGATATTCAGCAAGAGCAGTTGAGACTTGACAGAATTACGTAGATCCCCATCTCATCTCCCCACTAAGGAAGTCCCTTTTAGCCTTGAGGCGCAGCATGAGCAATGTCCAGCCTTGAACAAGGGATAAGTTGTGCTCACATCAGAGTGGTATGATGAAAGTCTAATCTTGCCATGCCATAGAGCTAGAAATGCTGACCTGTGAAAAGAGGATATTCTCTAATGGGAAACACAGCACTCCTCTCTGACCTGTGAAAGCCAGAGTTGTTGGCCCTTAAGATTGATTTGTAGGTACAAAGTAGATTTCATGGCTGTTACTGAGCCCCGTATAGTTAGCTTCTAAGGAGTCTGGCTTTACAGGTAGAAGGATACGAAAATCCTGGTTTTAAAAAAGTCCTCTGTTTTTTCTACAAGAGAATACACCAAACATATGATGGTGTGCTATGCAGTAAATACTGGGGCTAACCTAATTAATTCAGTTAAGAATAATAGCTCAGTTACCCTGATAAACTGGTCTTCCACATCATTTAGGGCACTCTGCACAAGAAATGAAACAAAGCAGACTCAGATGAGGTTCTGGGTTTTCACTGTGCCATTTTTCCTTTTTAAGAGGTAGACTGGTGGGAAGGTAATGACTATGGTAAGATTAAACAAACCTACTAGTCATTACACACTGTTCTAGAGACTGTCATGAAATCTTAAGACCACAAGCAGATAGCACCTCATTCATTCTGCAAGATTGCATCAGTATAGTGCCCTCACACAGTGCTTGGGCATTAGATCAGTACTAACGCAAAACATTGTGTACCAGTTCCTAAATCATTATTACAGCTTCTGTAGTGCACAGGAGTCCTACTCTCCCAAAGCTTGACCTGGCCCAATTTATGAGATTGCAACAAGAAGTCTGTATGCCTGTGGTAAGCAACCTATCCTAGTAGGTTGGATATATATATAAAGCAACTTTTTTTGGGGGGGGGTAAGTCTCTTTGGGGAAGGAAACAGTCTGTAAACCAGTAACCTTGAAATAACGTGACCAATGGAGGTGGAAGGTCCTTCCCCAATACATTTGACAGTTAGGTTTAGTAAAAGCTTTTCTCTATTCTGAATACAAACTTTGTAAAAATATTACTTTAGTTGAGAAATTGTTCTGGTCACTTAAGTTTCTCAACCTTGTTCTCTCTGGAAATTCTGCCCCTCCCAGTCTGGTGACTGGTTATTTCACAATCTCTATTTATCTGCAGCTATGGTAACCATCACCACTGAAATGTAATCATGGTTTCTCAGTTTGAATGCAAAATAGGTTATGCAGAGTTTTGCTCTGTAATGGAGTTTGTCCTTACCACAGAGTTCACTTCAAAAAGGCTGCTATTATCCTGCCTCTCCCCGCCTTTTCTTTTTAAGCACATCACTAGTTGAGAATTGGTTCTACTGGGAAACAAGTTTTTGCTGATTCCTTTGGTATTCCCTTGTATGTAAAGATTAGAGGTATTTTTGGCTTGATACTACCCAGTAAATGCCACTTTTTTTAATACTGCAGAAGGATTGGCTCTTGAAAATAGTGCTACTTAATTGCAAATATTGTATTATGAAGGCATGTTTAGGGCAGTCCTGGCATAGAAACAACCAGTTTCAACATACTTTCTCTTAGTATAGTATTTACACCGCAATACCTTTTATAGTCATGTTTTGAACTACTGTGATGGGGATGGGAATAACTTATTTTTTAGAAGGTCCAGTTTAACATTAGTGAAATTGGCTTTGATGTGTCCTGTTTAAAAAGGAGCAGGTTTGTATAATGTGATGTGAGGTGAAATTCTGTGCCTCCAACCACACCCAGTGCGCCAGCTTGGATGCCAAAAAGGGAGGGGAGAAAGAATTCCCCACCAAGCAGCTGTAGATGAGAGATGGAGATGAAGATCTTGTGTAACTGAGCCTTTAGCTCAACTATAGCTGTACTGCAAGTCTTTATTAGTGTTCTGAGCATTCCCTTCTGGTCCATTGCTAGAGCTTTCTGAACTCCCCACTCAGGCACATCAAGTGACAGCGTGACTCCACCAGTTTATTAGAATGGAAGCTCTCTCACCTCTGCTTAGTTTTTGGGGTTACTTTTGGAGGGGGGGTGTGAGGAATAAGCTGCTTTTCCTGGCTAATGTGTTTTTGGGGGTGTCAATCCAAGGTTTGTTGTGCTCCCTGAAATTTCTTCTTGGGTTGAAAAATCATCTTGTGTTAGAATGTGGTGTCCCGTCTGTCATCCCAAGAGTCTTTACTATTGTAGCAGCTGGGTGGAGTCTGACTCCAGGGTAGAGAGCAGGTTTGGGCAGGCACATACCAGTAATGCTTCTTGAATACTGCCAGTTTCTTTGGGGGTGTGGGGAGAGTTACTTGGTTGTGTGGGGCTTCCTCAACCTAGTAGAAGGCACAGCCTGTGGGCTGGCTGCTACAGAAGTGATGGGGTGACTGGCTAGCATTCTGAAAGCTCTCAGCTGGTTTCTGTCACCATTTAGTTCTCATTACGTAGCATCTGTGTAGCATGGAAAAATAAATCTGTCATTAGCCTCAAACTTTTCAGCTTGCATACCTGGAGCTCTGTTCACCAGCACTTGAGATCTGTGGGTCCTAGTCTCCGTTCCAAGGAGCAACACCACTATACCAATAGGTATGGAAGGGCTCTCAGGAGACGGAAGTAACTACAGTCATTCCCACTGTATAGTCCAGTGTTTCCCAACAGTGTGCCATGGGCACACGGGTGTGCCCTCAGGCCTGACCAGGTATGCCATGGAACTTCCTAAAAACTCTGTTCTAGATTGGCTCATGAATACTCATGAGTTAATTTGGAGGCTAGGTTGGTGTGTCTTGAAATAATTAAAGGTATCAAGGTGTGCCACAACAGAGAAGAGGTTGGGAACTACTGGTATAGGCACTAGCAGCCCCAGCTCGGTGGTGTTCAAAAGTAAAGGTGCATACATCATCAGTCATTTAGACATTAGGATCCCAAACTATGTTCTTCCAGGATTTCAGACATGCAGCTAAAATGACCATGCTAAGACCACACTCCATTGAAAGAAGAGGAGCTAGTAAACCTAAGCGAGTCATCTCAGATTCCACTTTGCTGTTGCAACGATGCAAGTTCCACCATCAATGGACGGTGGTAGATTTTCCCTCATTATTCTAAATTGGGTTTATTTGTACCTCCCTACTTTGCCTCATTAAAGTAAGTAGTTGAGAAAAGGCAACTGATCTTGAAGCTCCCTGTCAAAAGGGATTTTGAAATTTGAGCAATTTTTGGAGTTGGTTGAATGAGAACATGGCACTTCCTTTTCTTAAAAACAATCTGTTCACCTTGTAGAAACTGATTTGCTTGGATTCAGAAATATTTCAGGGTTCCTGGTTGTGGTGGAGTTTTGGAATCGCATGTGTAAATTTCTGATCTGGCTAGGGCATCGTACTCAAATGGGGTTAATTGATCGTTGCTGATTCCAAATTCTCTGTTTTGGTCAGCATGGCTTTCCAAGACAATTTGACAGCTGGGCCTTCTAACATGATAAAATTCTGTATTTAAACTGGAGACTACAGGGCTTAATAAAAAATGTGTCAGGGATTATCTGGTGGATTTTTTACATTATTGTTACAGTCTATGTAGTATTAGAATCAAAATACTTATTACCAAAAGTGAAAAAATATTGGTTAATTTGCATTTGATTAAATGTGAAACAGTTGATTTGTTGTGTAGGAGATACTGTAACTTTAATTGATTCAAGTGGTAAATCCATGTTTACAAGTATGCTCCTGGTTCCTACTGTTTGGTGGTAGCCAATTTTCTTTTTTTTCATGGAGATTAAAAACATATTGCCACCAGCTACGTTGGAACAGTGGTCTCAATCCTGCTGCCACTAAAGACAACTAGTGTCTTCTTAGGGACTCAAACAGGAGCAAAATTAGATTCCAAATCTGTTTTACGTGCTTATGACAAAAAGGCGACTTGCCTTGTGCTCTATTATGTGTTCCAATGTGTCGTACATAATTTAGAAATACATCGCTCAGTTTGTAATTCTAGCATCTAGATGGAGGTTGCGGTTTATTTGGTTTTTTCACATGGAGGGTTAGACATCTTGGAATGTATAACATTGATCCTTGTGCTGAAATTGTTTACCTGCAAAGATTACATATTTGATTTTTGTAATCTGCACTGTGCAATTTTGTACATGCATTTTAAACTAAGAAGAATTTAAGGAAGATACTGTATGTACAATCCTTGGCCACGAGTATTTCTTTCATATAAATATCTGAAAACATAAAATTGCTTTATTCATGTTATTTCACATAAATCAGAAACTTAGTTAAATTGAAATTGTTAACTAAACGCATTTGGAGTTGCCTTTGTGGTCTGTATTCCTAAAACAAGCCTAGCTTGATCTGCTGTATTAAATATGTTGCACTTCTACTTGGTGCTTGTTAGTTCTTCCTTCTTCCAGTGATAGCCATGTACTTTGTTCTTCTCTTAGCATTCTGTGTTAGTTATAGTTGGGGAAAGTAACTTGTTAAAAAGTTGTGAATTCTGTACTTCTCTGAATAACTTCAATGGACTACTCAATTCCCAACTTACAATAGGACTCTTCTTAAAGAGTTCCAGCCATTATTTAACTTGATTGTTCCATCTCAGAATCTGCACAAATATTATAAATCCATTTCCAGCAAAGGCTCACACTAGTTGACAAGAATCCAGCTCTCTCTTTAGGTTGGTATTGCCTCAGAGCTAATCACAGTAAGATACCCTTGCAGCAGATCTGCTAAATCAACTTTTTTCCATTATTCTTCTGATCATTAACTGTGTTTTAATAGTGGATGGAATGTAATAGTGCAGAAGTCTCATACTGAACAATACATATGCCAGATAGGAGAGATGGGCACAACATGGTTTTTCCTACCTTCTGAAAGTCTTGATGTCAGAAAAATGCCCATTTTGCATTGAGCTGAGACACATAACCAATCAGACCCCAAAACTGCTGATAATCTGGATGTTAAAATGTGGAGAATCTGTTCTGGTCCCTCCCCTGCCTTACATATTGATCCTCCATTTCCCAGCAGAGTGCCCTACCCACCAGGCTGACTAATTCTGGGGGATTTTTGTCACTGGTTTTGACCAGAAATTCCACCTTGGGTCAGTGAACTTTCCATGAAAGGTTTGCTTCATTCATCTAATCTGCATTTTCTGATGAAAAACAGTTCTTTGAAAAATTCCCAGCTGGCTCTGCCTTAGTCTCAGTGACTGGCTATAGCAGTACTTTTACGGCACAACTGACAATCAATCAGCCATTTCTTCAGTTGTTTGGGTGCTAGTTAAAAGTGCTTCAGAAGAGCTCAGTGCTTTAACTGGAAAGCTATTTGGTTAAGACAGACATTCGGAAGTCACACTTGGAGAATTCTCTTGCAGCTAACCACAACCTCCTGCCTAGCTCACCCTTCAGTTAAGAGGCTAGGAAAATAATACGTCAAAACAACTAGAAGTGCAAACATGCCTTTAGGCAGGAGTCTTAAACTCAAATCACCATGAGGGCTGCATGAGGACTAGTACAGTAGCCTGAACTGTACCACTGAAACTTTTTCATAGTGGTATTGCAACTATTGATAATGATAGTGTCATTGCAGGCCGCAAGAAATAACTTTAGGGGCTGTGAGTTTGAGACCCCCCATGCTTTAGGGCAAACACAGATGCCTCAAATACTAGGTCTTTAGACTTAGATACTTGGAGAATTCTCAGCAAACATGAGCATTAACTTTTTTAAAAATATTCAACATTAAAATTGCAGAGTCAAGCTAGAAAATGCCCCAATTCAATTTATGCTCACTATCTTTACTTACATGATCAAACATTTATTTCTCCACATAGGCAACCTTCATTCAGGGTTTTCTGAACCTGAGTGCTTAACTTTGCAACCATTAGCTCATTTGATAGAGGTACTGCAAAACAAAAAGAACAGACATTTCATCTAAAACAACATTGATCCTCTAAGTTGGGTGGTGAGCAGAGTTCAGACTTCTGAGATTTGCAGCACATACATTTACAGCTTAAACTCTCCGTGTGACTGGGTACCAGTGATCTCTGTGGACCTGCCAGTAGACAGCAAGGCAGGGCCATCCTTGGGGGAGGCCCCATGCTGCCCTGCTGTGAGCATGGGAGTGCAGGGTCTGCACCAGTGCCCTGTACCCCCATAGCTACACTTCCCCTGCCCCACAGCACGGTGGAGTACCATTAAATGTCATTAGAAGGCATTTAAGTGAGACGGGTAACTATTTTCTGGGTAAACTAAACCTACATACATGTCTCCCAATCTGTTCCATTTTCTCTATCAGCTCCCAAGAATTCTAGCCTCTTATTTACTTTATCTGGGACAGGCAGCCAACACCCAATGTCAGATAGGTCCATTTTAAGAGCCATAACTTTTCAATCCCAAAGGCTCACAGCAGTGGTTTCCTGGGGTCTTCATCAGATACCTCTCTGGAAGGGTAGTAAGTCACAAGCTCTTGCCCTAAAATCCCCTGAAGCTCACGTCATGGGTGAGTCACCTCTCACTCCCACCCTGAAATGGGAACTGTTTCCTAGTTAAGTGACCTTTCTAAGGACCAGATATTCCCCCAGCTGCAGGCTCTAAAGCTATGTCTGCACTAGGAAAAGTTAATTCAAATTTGTAATAAGTTCAACGTTACTTTGAACTAAACTTGAACTTATTCAAATTAACAACATGGACTAATTTGAACTAATGTTGGTTTAAATTAGTCCACTTTGTTAATTTGAACTAACTGTCCTTAGTTCAAATTAATGGCTTAGTTCGAACTAATTGGCAGGTCTTACTAGTTTGAACTAAACTTTCATTAGTTTGAATTAAGGAATTCCTTAATTCAAACTAATAAAAGCCTAGTGTAGACAGCTACTAAGTTAGTTTGAATTAAGCCTCCTTAATTTGAATTAACTTGCAAGTGTAGACATACTCTAAAATTCTTCCTTTCACCCTGAATCAATTACATATTACCTAGTTGAGTCTTACGCCTTACTTGTTCTCCCAGGTTGTGGGCCACTGCTTTTATAGAAATAGTTCATGGTGCTACCAAGAATTTAAAACAGGGTGGACTACTCTTGTCTAGTAATATTTCACTAGTCTGTGACATAAGGCTAATGCCTAGTTGGCTTGCTTAGTTACACTTAATGATTTCATAGAGCTGTTGCTTTCACTGGGGGCAGGGGGGCGGGGAAGAGACACGAGTGAAAGGACGTTATTTTTCCAGAAGCAGACAGGTACTGTTCCCACTGTGAACTGCTGGAAGTCTGCTTATCAAGGAGTGCTGGATGACAGCCTTCTCAGAGGTTAACTGGGAGGATCCCAGCATGTGGCCAGCCAGTGTGGTGTGACATGGTGCTCTCAGCCTCTCCTATCAGTACCACTATTACTAAGTAGCAGGGGACAGTGAACAGATGTGTGCAAAGCCGGGCTGGAGTGCATGTACCCTGTTAGTTACCTGCCCAGCAGCATCCATGTGGGAGAGAGAAGATACATTTTGAAAACATAATTGCTAACCATGTCAGTTTGTTTAAAAAAAAAAAAAAAAAAAGCTTTGAACCGGAAGGTGGAATCCAGCATGTGATGCTGAAGCTATAACAATGTTCTCTGTAAAAACCAAACAACTGCCTACTAGCACTGACTGCTGTCAGAGGCAGCACAGTGGGCTACGCCGGCCCCCTCACTTGGTTTGCTATGGCCCATTGCCCCCAAACACCATAATGATTAGCCTGCAAAGACTGAAATATAAGCCTGGCATTAAAGAGCCATACTGTGCTGTACTGGATCTTTAGAAAAAATTGCTCCCAGTTAAATTTCTGTGGCGGCTGTTACTTAAGTACTTAATAAGACTGCATGCTAATTTGGAGAAAACTTTATGTCCTGCGTGACCAGAGGCGTCACTGGCGCTGGGCACCTGGGGCACGTGCTCCGAATCCCAGCACCACTGCCCCAGATCTGACCCAATTGGGCCAGAGATCCGGGGCCCAGCCGCCAGTGGCAGTGGCGGCCCCGTCCCTGGCCGGGGATCCGGGGCCCAGCCTCCTGCGGCTGCGACGGAGAATCCGGGGCCCCGTTCCCGGCCGGGGATGCAGGACCCAGCTGCCTGTGGCCACTTCCGGCCCCGGCCCCAGCTGGGGATCCGGGGCCTGGCCTCTCGCAGCCACTTCCGGCCCCGGCCCCGGCCCCGGCCCCGGCCCCAGCCAGGGACGCGTGGCCTAGCTGCCCATGGCGGCTTCTGGCCCTGTCCCCGGCCAGGAGGCAGGGCTGGGGGCAGGGCCTGGGCCCATGCCCCGGGTTCTTCCCGGGCCAGTGATGGCTCTATACGTGACTATAACAACTGAAAGTGAAGTGAAACACTACAACTTGCACCCTGCAAGAGACAATGCTTTATAACTAGTCCCTATTGGACTGTATGACTGGGGCTGAGACCAACTGTGTAATTCTACCCCAAAATCTGTGAGGAAGGCAGGAGAAGGAGTTAGTTCCTCACACCTGCTCTAACTACATTTCCCCCGACCTCTAATAGCACCTTGACCTACACTTTTGCCACATTTACTATACAAATACAATGATGCCATCATGTTGATAACTACATACAAGCCCAGTAATATGTATTTCACTATAATACACAATTTAAAAAGCAATTTCTGTCTCCCTGGAGTTGTTTCCCCTATCCTTCTCTCTTCTCTCCCTGGCCCCCGTCTCCTCTTTTTTTCCGTTCTCCCACTCCCTCCTGGTAGGAACTGCAACTCACCATTCTCCTGGCTCTAATAATGCTCCCCATGTACCCACTCCCACTGTAGCTGGCACCCTCCACAATTCTTGGTGTGTCTTCCTTACCTTGGTATGTGGTCCCCTTTGCCCCCATCTGCATCTGCTACTCTCCACAGTCCTCTAGCCAGTGATGCAAAGTAGCTAGGCAACCCTAGCCTAGGTGTTTAGTACATCCTGTCCCCTCTGTTGCCCAAGGATGGTATAAAGCAGCTAGACCATACTGGTGAGTGCTGCCTTAAAAAGCTCGGTTTTTAAATAATTTTAGGCCAATATTACAGCTGTCCACAGGCCTGAATTTCTATTACTTACACAATGTTAAGGACATTCTCAGAAACACAGCTACAGTCAGCTGACCTTAAATTGCAGCGTATGTATGTGTGTCTACACACACATGCATCTATCAGTTACTTAAAGCGAATGTGGGGAAAAGACACAGAGAAGTAATTATCCCAAAAACATGCATTACAAGTCCAGAAGTTTCAGAATGAAGGTTAAACTTAAGAAAGCCAAATACGTTAAGATATAGAAATCCACACTTAAATGACCTTCACCCTGTCCCCATTGCAATGCCAGACAACCATATTAATGAATTTCAGTGTTCGTGGTCCTGAAGCAGATGTTCAATAAATCGAAGGGGGTGGGGGGTTAATCTTCACAACATTATTGCATGGAACAAGTTGGCAACTAAGGCCAGCCATGGCCTGGGTGGCAGTCTCTTATGACACGTGGAACTCTCTTGAGCCCTTAACCTAACTTGGTTTTGGTGTGGGTTGTCCCTAATATGCGGTAGCCATTACCTTGAAATCTTTGCCTTGCCAAACATGCCTGAGCTTATTGCTGTAGTGCAGAGGGGAACTCAGGTTTGCCAACTTGATTGAGAATACCCACTGGGGATAAAGCATAGTTACTCCAGTGAGTAGCTCTGCAAGAAACTAAACTCCATAATCTTAACAATTGCTTTGATTGCTGTTACAGTGTGACCTGATCCCATGTCTTACACTCCCCTGCATTTATTTTCATCCCATTCTGTAAATTCCCCCATCTTCAAAGCGTCTGATGAAGTGGCATTTTCTCCCATGAAAGCTCATGTTATAAATAGTCTTCAAGTGCCAGAGGACTCCTTGCTTCTTTTAAGATGACTAGTGAGAAAATCACCACCCTTCTCGTGATGCACAATAAACCTGTTGCAAAGACTGTACTTAGGTCTTGTTTGTGGGCTCCTTTCCAAGTGACTCATGCCAAGCTTCTTCCAAGAGCTTATACACAATTCTTCCGCTGTCTTTAAATGAGATACAAATGACTCACCTGCTCATTTCTAGAAAGGATGGTAAGTGATGGAGCCTGAGCCCAGTTTCAACCCCAAAAGTTGCGGGGTGGTAAAAAAAAGCACAAGGTGTGCATTAAACTTTCCCGTGTGCATCCTACCAGTGGGACATAAAGGCGGAAATATCTGGGGTGGTTTTGAAATGAGTCTGTCCTCTTTTATGAAAAGCAAAATGAGGCTTGATTTTTTTAAAATATGTACTGTAAGAATCTTGAAACTGACTGGAGGCTCGCTAACAAGGGCAATGGAGGACTTTGCCTTGAAATTAATTGATGACATTTGTGTTTTTAGCTACAGGGTACAGACCCGGGGGGGGGGCACGAACTACCCTCAGCAGCACCAAAGGGATAAATATGCAGCAATCTATGGCTAGAAATCTGCACTTACCTTTATCTTCTACTTTTAAAATGCAGTCATGTATGCACTTTTACAGCTGAGCCTTTGAAATCCTTTCTGATTTTCTAGAAAAAGCATCCATGCCATGAAGACTAGATGGAATAGGAAGAGAAATGATTAACTGAAGTTTGTTATAACAAGTCAAATGCACGCTGGCTCTGCTTTATTAAACCATATAGCTTAATCCCCCACTTGCAGCACTCCACCCATAGGGTTTGCCAACAACCCTGCAAGATCCCAGTCCCACCTTCACAAACACATCCCTTGTTGATATAGCTGGATCTGTGCCTTCATGGAAGCTGATGTCAAACTTCTGGCCATGGATTCTTGCACAATATTTACTGTTTGGTGCTGATGTCTAGTACAGAGTTCCTCTCAGGCATAGTGCTGTTTTCCCTGAAGTGTAGATAGTGCACCAAACCCTGTTCCTAGTAATGTCTTCTCACTCAAAGCAATCTAGTGGAGCCTCAGTGTACTTTTTTTGCTTTTTTCCTTCTCCCCATGCAGTGCTGAAGGAACAGCAGGGCCTGCTCTTCACACCCTCCATGCCACCACCAAGAGAACACCCCTTCTGCTCCTCCAGCTATGACCAAACTTGCACTGAAAATTACAGAAGTTGGTAAAATTGAACCTCCCCACCCTTTCTGGAGTTCTTTGCTGTGCCAAGGAGAACTGGGTCACATGCAACTCCAGTTAAGGTGCAGCCCTTACACCTTCTTGCACGTAATTAACAATTTAGCAACCACCTCCTCCAGGACACCATACAATGGGCTAAAGCCAATGACATCATTAAACACCATCCTCTAAAACCATCGCTTGGAGGACAGCGGCCTATCTCCAGCTATGGGGACAAAACTAATGTTCATTGGCTATCAGTAGCACGAAGCCTCAGGGAATTGGACTGAGGCAAGTTAAGGTTCCTAGCTGAATGAAGCCTCCGAGTAAGCAAGTCTCTCGGCATCCATCTTCAGCAGAGACAGCTTAGTGCTGTATTTCATGCTGTTGAGTGGTCTGAATTTTTCAGACAAGGCTGCGCTTGTTTGATTTTCTTCTCCCTAAACTCAGTTTGACAGAAGTACCTCCTAAGCCAGCCAGGGAACATGGCTCAGCCACCTCCTGCCCCTTACTTTCCCTCATACATACACACCCCTTTGCAACGACTTGTGCTAAGACCATGAAAAGATACTTAGACAGATGTCTGTGCTGCTCTAACTTTATTTACACCTCCGGGTGAGAATGGGATAAGCACAATATTCAAAGTATGACATTAAGAGCCTGGACAAACAGGAATGAGGTAGTGTCTGAGACCACAGAACAAATATTTGTCTGCCAAGCAGATAATCAAAAGGCAGCCAAGAGGGTGGAGAAGGCGTCCACTGTAGACAAGGCTCAGCCTGTTTGCTCATCCAAGCACAGAGGATTAACTCAACATTGCAAAAAGCCTTTGCAAAAATGAATTCTCTCAGAACATGATAAAACCACCCCTTAGCTAATCAGTGCACCAGATACAGGCCTGCTCGGTGATGTCCTACTTGTGTCCGTCACCCTGAGAATATTGGTGTGATCTTCTGAGATATCCTTATGCCAGCTGCTTATTGTTAAAACAAGGAGTCTGGTGGCACTTAAAAACTAACAAATTTATCACATGAGCTTTTGTAGGGGAAAAATCCCACCATGTCAGATGCTTGAAGATGGGGAACTTACAGAATGGGAGCAAAATAAATGTAGGGGACTGCAAGTCATAGGATCAGGCCAGACTGTTAAAGTAATTTTTTCCTATTAACAGTCTGAGCTGATCTTATGACTTACGCTCCCCTACATTTATTTTGCTCCCATTCTGTAAGTTCCCCATCTCCAAGCACCTAACAAAGTGGGATTTTCTCCCACGAAAGCTCATGCAATAAATAAATTTGTTAATCTTTAAAAATGCCACCAAACTCCTTGTTAATTTTGCTGAACGAGACTAAAATGGTTACCCCTTTGAAACTGCTTATTGTTGTCATACTTCGGAAAACTCACAGGATTGTGGCAGTAGAGGAGGCTGCCTTGCTTCCCCGCCTCTCCTTCCTGTTGCTACACAAACAGCATATTGCCAAGGAGTGGGATTGTGACATCAGATGCAAGTCATGCTTTCCCTTCTCTCCTCAGCCCCCAAAATCACATATTGCAACCCTGTTGATTGAAATGAAACATGCTAATACATTTGTGTGTGTAAGGTGATTGTATTAGACCAACTGGTCTCAATGTTTTCCAGACAGAGCCCTCCATCTTATCCAGCAGAGAACGTCTCTCATTTATGGGGTTCTCAGATTGGAGGCTGCAACCTTTTCTTTTCTTGGATGCACTAAATCAAGCATAACATCACATTAGGGGCACAGACAAAAAGAGAAGGCACTTTATTATTCCTGTCCCTCTGCTGAGTGATAGCAGAATTTGGAGCCAGTTTTCCGGGGGGGGCATAAATCAAGGATGTGGACTTGGGGTATTTTCTTAGAGCCATATGTCTGTTTAGGAAGGCAAACACATGCGGAGTCCTGTAACAGAAGTGGTGGCAGAGGGCACGTACATAACTCTCTCTTACAGAAACCTCAGGTCGGACACGAGTGCCATCTGTAAAAGCAGCTACCTTGGGCCTCTATCACTCTCCAGGCCTTCACGTAAGTCTCACCGCATAACAAACTGTGTGTCTCTTTTCCTCCCTCAGCCCTTGCACTTTTCAGTTGGGAAGACACTTACCATGGCAAAGTAATCCTGGGCACCCATCCTTTTTTTGGTTCACACAATAAGCAGCTTGGAAAAGGCTAAGAGACCTGAGCAACGTGCTCCGACCATACCCTTACAGCTCTCTGGGTGAGAGTGCTACACAGCTTTTCCTATAGAGTTCCATACTGGGTGCTTATGTGTCAATGATTAGATAAGATGCTAATTGCTTGTCCATTAAGATATAAATATATGCACCTATTCCTTCCCCCAGAAACCTCTTAATGGAGGTGAGAGTACATACTAATAAGGCCATGTCTACATTGTCACTTACCTTGGCAAAATTTATATCACTCAGGGGTGTGAATATTCTACCCCCGAATGACATAAGTTAACTAAAACGAGGAGTTCAGTGGCACTTAAAGACAAACAACTTTTTAAAATAAGTTAGTCTTTAAGTGCCACAGGACTCCTTGTTTGTTTTGCTGAACTAGACTGACAAAGCTGCCCCTTCAGAATAAGTTGCACTGATGAACACCAGTGTGGACGGTAATCTGCTGGCAGAACTTCCCCCACTGACATATCTACCACTGTTTATTGGGGGTGGATTAATTATGCTGATGGGAGAGTTCTTCCCTGTCAGCTTAGAGTTGCTACACTAGAGATATCTTACAACAGTGCCACTGTGTGGCACAGCTGAACTCTGGTAAGCTCTCTAGTGGAGTGGTTCTCAACCACTGTGTCGGGACACCTTACTGTGTCACCACACAGTGGTAGGTGTGTCGCGGAGGGCTGGGGAAATGGCTGGATTTGACTTGGGGAAGGTGGGCTGGTGTCTCCTGTAGGGTCACGATATGCAGCCAAGTGTGTCATGACCTACAAAAGGTTGAGAACCACTGCTCTAATGTAGATGTGGCCTAAGGTAAAGATACCTCACCGCCCAAAAAATCCCCCCCAAACCCCAGTAAATTCACGGCTCTAGTGAAACTTGAAGGGAAGCTGTGTTAATGGAGTTAAGGCACAGACACATAGCCATCTGTAGGATGATCATACTTCCAATCTGAAGTGAAAAACTTTAAAACAAAAGGCCACATGCACGACAACAATATTTACCCACTAGGACTCTGTCTTCTTCTGGGCCCAGCATCAATCTTCCAAGATAGCACCTACCCTGATCCCCCTCCCCCAACTTCATTTCTGCCCTCTGGTGTTACCAAGTGTGGAAACGAATGGTTTTAGATCAGTTTCATCTGATTACACATGGCTGACATTCACTAATCATAATTGTGTGTTTACTGCTGAGTATCAGCAGATGGACACATTAAGCCTCTCTGGGTATATTAATGGTGCATTTCCATACCTTGTCATGTTTACCTGCGTTCTGAAGTGCTGGGTTTGTAGTGCACATTTTGAGAGAAAAATACAACATCCCTATGGTGCTTTTACCATTGTGTTTCTGACCTACACTATCAATCCTGACTGTATCCTAATTCAGTTCTTCTCTATGGGAATAACTAAGAAACTAAATGGCTGAATTCCTGCTTCAAGTGCAAAACTCAACCTAATTATGGACTCACCTCCATGACAAATGATACAGGTTAAAACAAAAGCATGGCAGGGTGGGACTAAGCTGGCACTAGTAAAAAAACCTGCCTTCCTTGCAACCTAATTAGCTCATGGCAAAGCTCGCATTTCTCAGCCTGCCTCCCTGCAACACAAGTGGGGCCTCTTGCTTCCCACACCCTCACTAGGAAAGCCTTCAGATACCATGGCAGGAGTTTCCAGCTTGCTGTCCCACTCCCCTTGCAGCAGACCTTTGAACTACGCTCCATCTGGCTCTCTTTTCTCCATCAGTGCTGCTGTTCTGTATCCTCCCCTTCTTCCCTCAGCCAGATAACTCACACTGTGGTTCTCTCTGATGCCAGCACATAGTGTTTTCACTTCCTGCCCTCATACTCCTTCCCTTCTGGTTCTAGGGCTCTTCTTGTTGTTTCTAGACTTTCAGGACACTAGATTTGCCAAGATCTTACACAGACACATTTCTATTGTTATTTTTGGTACTTCCTTCTAGATTTTTCAGAACCTTCTTGAAATCAAGCTGCTCCAAACTTTTACCACCCGGTTCCTTTAAAACTGCAAAATCACCACGTTGGCAAAGATGTACAGTCCTATAGGACAGAGCTACCCCTGGCCTGGTGACTATATCTAAATCCGTATTACTGGGCTGCAATGTTCAGAAACAGGGTTGATTTCTTCAGTACAAAAGGACACAGAATATGGCAGATAAAGGTTCCTATTCAGAACCACATTTAAGCATATGCTTATATTTAAGCACTCGGATAAATCCTAGATTATGCCTAGAAAATCCTAGATAATGCCTAGAAATCAATAGGATTTAAGCATGTGTTTTAATGTTGTCCTCTGTATGACTGGCCTGAAGATGTGTTTAAATGCTTTCCTGACTTAGGGCCAAGTGATGTGAGGGTCCTTTATAATATGGCAAGCGCACAAGGACAATGCTCACCCATCTGAACCTGGGTTTGGAATGAGGTGTGATGGCGTTTCACATTCTGTTCAAAAAGCTGAACACTACAGAAGTCTATATTACCAAAATAACATACTTGAGGCCTTTCTGCAACTTCACACACAGTAGGGCCTTTCTGATCAAGGAGTTTTAGACAACACATTGACACCTGCCATGCAAGGCTCCCCACTGATGCCTGCACAAAGACTGTTTGATACATGCTCTTGTTAGGGGGACTTTCGGGGCCAGGTTTTGCTCTTAGTCACACCCATGTAAATGCAGAGTGACTCCTTTGGGAACCAGACAATGACATTTTTTTCCAGAGGGACAGAGTGGCATTTGGGCCACAGCAAACAACTGTAACACAGACCAACCGATAGCTGTGCTGAAGCAGAAACTTGCTGACAGCAGCAGCACTGTGAATAGGGGCAACAGGTTCCACATGAACCAGCAATTGCAGGGCTGGAGGTTTAATACTTTGGTGCAATAAAGGAAGACGCTGCCCCTAATGTCTGAAAAGGGCACTGGGAAACATTAGAGAGAAATTACTCCTTACGCTATATACAAAGAGAAAGTCCCTCGGACTACTGGTTTTTGGGCATCTAGATAAAACTCAAATGCCTAGAAATAAACCCACAAAAATTAAATAAATAACTGCCCAACACAGAAACCATACTTATGTTGTGCTGGACACCACACACATGGACAGACAGACACAAACTTGACAAAACAACACACAAACCGTAATCCCAGGTTCTCTAGTGGGCATTAGAAGAGCTGGTGCCAAGCTCAGAGCACAGTGCAAAGCTATGCAAGGCAGTGGGGAGCTCCTGAAGGGATAGTGTCTGCAGTGGGAAGGGTGCACACAGACTGCATTTCACATGACATTGAAGTGGGCTTCCTCCTCTGTTCTCTACTCTGCTGGTGGGGGAGAAAACAGCCCCCCTAATGCCTCCCTCCTGTATTGCAGGCTCCATCCCCAAGAGGGATCAGTTACTGTGCTTGGGCAAGTATAGAGACAGAATGAAACTCTACCTGATATCAGGAGGGAAGTGGTTTGCATGCCATCCTGCACTAGCTAGGGTTGCCAGTTTTGGATGGACATATCCCTGGAAGTTTCATCACATTAATTTTTTTATTAAAAATTAAAATTAAAAAGAAATTAAATTAAAGTCTTTTTGATTCTTTTAGTGTTCAAGGTAATCATACAGGGTTGGCAGCCCTGACAGTAGCTCCGTGTTATGGCACAACCTGGCTACTTGCTTTGAACCGAAGTGGCCATTTTTCACCACCTCCCTCTCCACCCAACCCCTCCCCCCGAAGATCATAACCCTCTTTCTCTCTTCCCCCCATATCTTAGTCGAATAGTTCTCAACCTTTCCACACAACCCCTTTCAGCAGCCTGATTTTTCTTGTGTATCCCGTTTCACCTCACTTAAACTACTTGCTAACGAATCAGATGTAAAAATACATGTGTTCCAGCCCACTGTTACTGAAAAATGACTCTCATATTTTATAATTATAAGGCAAAAAAGTCACAATGCCCAGGTTGAGAGACACTCATCTAGTATATAAAGCAATATAAACACGACTGTCTGTATGAAATTTTAGTTTGTAGTGACTTTGCTCATGCTTTTTGTGTAACCTGTTGTGAAACAAAGCAGACATCTCAATGAGTTGATGCACCCCCGGGAAAAACTCTGCATTCCCCCCAGGATATATGTACCCCTGAGAACCACTGCCAGCTATGATCCTTTAAATTTTTCATCTTAGTTATGATGCTCCTCTCAGCTATTCTCTGAAGCGATATCCAAAAGATATTGAAGGAACAACACAAGCCCTTTTTTTTTTTTTTTTTTTTTGCTGATTTCTGTTTTGTAAAGCCACCTGAAATTATTTTTAGCCACTTTCTCCCTGGTTTATTTTTAACCTTAGGATTTGTTCACACATGGGGTTACTCAAGAAAAGCTACTGCACTTTAAATTCACACCCACTTAATCTGCATTAATTCTCAACTATAGACAAACCCTTAGAAGTGCAGTATTAAGAAGGTTAAATCAGGTCTCACTTTGTTTAGTTGGAGAAGCTCTGGGAGGGACTAGAGATGCATATTGTACTCTAAAATCTTGATGGAAACGCTGGGCTGTGGAACCTTTATCCAAAGCTCCATTTATCCAGTATGTTAGAACTTTGAGTTAAATCAATATTTGCAAAATCAGATTGAAGCATTATCCCTCAATATCCTTTCTCTGCACACTTGCTCATTTTTTTTTCCCAGGCTTTTGTGAGGTCTCTCTTTTTCTAGTTTTCCAGACATTAAAGGACTTGTCCGCACAACACAAGTTAACCACAGCTAACAATGGGTGCCTGCACTGGGTGCAGCTGAACACATTTTAACTGCAAGGAGCGTAGGCAAGGATGAATCATGTTTGGCACAGTTTCAGAAACTGGGTTTAAAACTGGAGCAGGTTTTAACGAAGGTTCCTGAAACAGCAGCACTGAAACGGTTTGTCCTTGTCTACCCTGACAGCTCAATTGTGTTCATCTGTTGCCAGCACTGAGTAATTTTTATAGCGTAGATCAGACTAGAGAATGTTTTGATAGATTCTGAATCTCAAATGTAAAAAAAAAAGCCATATCACACCACACAAGTAGAATTTACATACTTTTCTCCTTTAACCTTCTCAGGCCTTTTTTATATAGAAAATGAAGGGGTACTGATCAACAGTTTGATGTCTAGTTGCTAGCCGACATCAAGCGGAGGGCCCCAGGTGTCAGTTTTTTTTAATATCTTCATTAATGATCTGAAGGATGAGGTGGATTGCATCCTCAGCAAATTTGTGGATGACAATGAGCATGGAGGTGTGGTAGATATGCTGCAGAGTAGGGATAGGCTACAGAGTGACTTAGATAAATTGGAGAATGATGAGCTTCAACAAGGACAAGTGCAGAGTCCTCCTGCACTTGGGATGGAGGAATCCCATGCACTGCTACAGACTGGGGATCAACTGGCTAGGTAGCAGTTCTGCAGAAAAGCATCTGAGTTACAGTGAATAAGCTGGATATGAGTCAACAATGTGCCCTTATTGCCAAGAAGACTACCAACATATTGGGCTGCGTTAGTAGGAATGTTGCCAGCAGATCGAGTGAAGTAAATATTCCCCTCTATTTGGTCATAGTGAGACCTCATTTGGAGTATTGTGCCCAGTTGGGGCCCCAATACAGAAAGAATGTGGACAAACTGGAAAGTTTAGCAAAGTGCAACAAAAAATGGTTTAGGGGGTTGGAGCACATGACTTGTGAGAAGAGGGTGAGGGATGTGGGCTTATTTAGTCAAAGAGAGGAGCAATTTGATAGCAGCCTTCAACTACTTAAATGAGGGTTCCAAGGAGGATGAAGCTAGGCTCTTCTCAGTAGTGGCAGAAGACAGAACAAGGAGCAATGGTCTCAAGTTGCAGGGGGGAAGTCGAGGTTGGATAGTAGGAAAAGAAAAAAAAAAAAAGCACTTTCACAAGTAGGCTGGTGAAACAGTGGAATGGGTTACCGAGGGAGGTGGTGGAATCTCCCTCATTAGAGGTTTTTAATGCATAGCTTAACAAAGCCCTGGCTGAGATGATTTAGATGGGGTTGGTTATGCTTTGAGCACGGGAGATAGGACTAGATACCTCCTGATGTCCCTTCTCCCCAATCCTCTAGGATTCTAGAGAGCAAAATAGGCAGAAACCTCCATTTTAGTCCTTCTCCTACCCCTAGGCTGTGCACTAAGGACAGACTGGAAGGTCAAGTGCCAATTTGTTTTCAGAAGCACTAATTACTCTAGGCAGCACATCATAGGAAAAGGCCTCTTCTATGGTCCTGAAAAATATCTAATCATCCTAACTGAACTGGGAGGCATGATCTGAACGTAGCTTTTTACCAAAGCTAATTACTGTCAAGGAACCTGCCTGCTCTCAAAATAGGGAGCTCAGGGAAGGATGAAAAATCCAGCTGAACTGGCTGAAAAGGGAGAGGAACTAGAAGTTTGGAGCACCCCTACGAATTTGTGGCAGGTAGTGGCTGGCTATTTTCAATTCTCACAATTTTATAAAGTTAGCTTTGAGACTTAAAAAAAAATCACCTCCTACCCAGGCCAATTGCCACAGAGCTCACACAGCAGAGTGTCTCAGCTACTTCCTGTCAAAGGACATGTTTAGACACTGAGCTTGGCTGGGCCAGGCAGGACCAGAACAGACTCCCGAGGCCTTTATAGGGTGACTGTCACTGCATAGAAGGGGCGTGTTAGCAGCCTATAATTGGCACCTTATTGTGGGTTGTTCTGGTAGCCCCGTCACTACCCATCCTAATGTTCTGCAGCCTTTCAGTCCATGGAGCCCTCTCCACAGCTAGTTGTAATTCTCATGCCCAGGTGGTGAGACTTAACTGGCCTCCCACCAGGACCAAACCCCTTGGTTCCCTTCCACAAGGTGTGGAGAAGCCAGAATGAACCTCAGAAACAAATGCACTCAGGTATGGTACCAGGGATTGCAGACACAACCTTGGAGAGTCCAGGGGATGATCCTGGAATGCCTACAGCAAGTTGTGGCTAGAACCGGAGCAATAGGACAACAGACTGAATCCCGAACACTCACATGTGCAGAGCAGCCTGACCAAGAGCCCATACAGCCTCCCTCATCAGCCCTTAGATCCCAAACTCAGTATTTCTCCCCCTTTGCATAAAGCAATGATGCTTGGGTGGGGTGTGACCTTGGGGTAGTCAGTTCCAGTCCCTGCTGCATCCAGTCCTGGTGGTAATCCAGCCATACCCCTACCCTTCCCTGGAGTGCACTTCATTCTGCCTCTTACAGGAGGAGCAAGAGCTGCCTTATTGTTCCTCTGTGCAGTCCTACTTGTCTCACAGCAGAATGGCCCAGATGCTTGGCAGCTCCATCCCTATGAAGTGACATGCCCCTTCTCAATGTATGCCAACACCCCTAAACAAAGGGAGCACACAGGGAAGGTAGGAAAGCAGACTGGCCTCTCAGTTGTTCCCCAGTTACTCGGTTTTCAGCAAAATTAAATAAGTTTCTAGCTGATATGTTTGCAAAAAACCTCTTAGAAACCTAACCCAAGTGTAACCAATGCAGTGATGGCTGCCTGACTTTACAGAGAGCCTGAAACAAGAGCTTTAAGACATGAACTGCCCCTGTGCATCTCAATGGGTGCTAAGTATCAACACTTAACTCTGTCACCACTCTACAAAGCAGGTCAGAAAGGAGAAGCATCAACATCATGCAGCAATCTGCATGCTTGATTCTGCAGGTCCACTTCTTTGACACAAATCTTTAACAACCCAGGGCAAGGGGGCACCAACAGAGACATAACTGGTTACATTCTCCCAAAGCATTGCCTACTGGTTACAAGAGTATTGAGAAGCTGCTCTGTACCATAGATCAGTAGTTCTCAGCCACTATGTCTGGACACAAAGGTGTGTCACAGAAAATTCACAGCTTGGCTTGGAGCTGGTTTGGGGCTCCTGCTGCCCACAACTCTTTGCTACCCACTCCTGCCACACAACACAGGCAGCAGCCAGGGTCAGAGGAGTAAAAAAAGTCTCAGGGGCTACAGCCTGCCCACCTCACAAAAATAAACCTTGACCCACCAAGCCAGAGTATAGGAGCATCAGCTCATGCTGACTGAGCTCTGCACCCCTTCCAGAGTGCTGCAGCTTCCCATGTGTTCCCAGCTCAAGTGCCATAGCTGCCACCGTTGCTTTGCCTTGCCCTGCTCCTGGGGCTACCTGTCTTAGAAGCACCACAGCCTCCAGAGTGCTCCCAGCCCAAACACCACTGGCTGGCGGATTGTAGCGTGTCATGCAGGGGAACATCGTCCATCAGGTGTGTTGCAGGGGAAAAGAGGTTGAGAGCCACTGCCATAGATAACTCTTCAGCATCCAGAATTGTTGTTGAAAATGCTGACGTTCCCCATGGCAGATGGCGTGCTCATGTGACATACAGTACACTATGCATCATCTATTTACATCTTTTTTTACATTAGCCACAGATGGCTTGGCATAATTACTTTTTAAAATAAAAACAACAAAATATCCAGACTTCTGATATTATTTCTCTGGGCCCACAGTTAGAGTCTTTTGGGAACCAGTGCTGCTGTCCTTACTCACACCCATTCCCTGTTGACTTCAGGGCAGAGGTTGGCTGAGTAAGGACTGGAGAAAACAGAACTTTGGCAATCAAACAAAATAGTCTGTCATAGGGCGCATCACTTACCACTGTGCTGGCACTTCCTCTGGGCCATTCTGGAGATTAGCTCTTGAGGTCAATACCCCCTTTCTAGGTTTGCACACCATCACTCTGTCTCTAGTCCTCAGCTCCTCTTTATGGACCTAACTCCTCCGCTTCATGACTTTGTCCTCCAGCTCGGTCACTCAGGGTTCCCCATTTCAGGATTCAGCCCATCGACAGTCTAGGCAGTCTTCCCATTCACTTCCCTTGTTCCATTCCCTGGAAGGAAAACCCAGGCCTGTGCTCTAACTGGGTTCTAGTCCAGGGACCCTCAGCTCAGCAGCCTTGGGCTCCCTCTCTCTGCCCTCACAGCTCCTTCCCTGGTCTGCTTCCTACATACTGGTTCCCGTTCCCCTTGCCCCTCTGGGTCTAGTAAAAAGCTTCCTCCTTCCCAGCAGCTCCAGGCTGGAGCCAGCTGTCTGGCTTTATAGGTCCTGCCTGCCTGTTAATGATGAGCGTCTCTCTGATTAGCTGCCTCACACCAAAAGCTCCCCTGTTTACAGCTTAATTAGGTTATTGGGCCCACCGTGTCCAATTCCACTCTTGTGGGGCTCTCACCCCATCACAAACTACAACTCATATGAGCCTCATGGGACAATACAGGCAAAGGCAACACAGAAGCAAAACTGCTAACCAAAGGGTCTATACCAGAGATTAAGATGGGAAGATATAGCAGACGGGAAGGGAGAGAGGGAGATGCACCAGTACTTGGATGAGTGACACCAAATCTTCAGAAATTGTGAGTCAACTCCCACAACCTCATCAATGTGCCTTACAACTGCAAGGGCCAACAAATAATGATAAAGGTTGGTTTCTTTTTCTTTGCCTTCTACTTTCTAAGTGTGTTAAGTCATACTCACATCACAATGAGGCTTCTCCAAAGCCACAAGGGGTAGAAACTTGCTCTATTTTAAATAAAAACTGGAATTCTTCTATAATTGGAGGACTCTAAGTGCTGGGGCTTTCAAGTAAGAAATCCAATACTGTGAGATTTGCAATACAATCCCACGCGTTGGGCTGCTGGTGTGCTAAGACGACAGTTAGGCCCTTTCATAAAGGGAAGGGAATGAAATGAATGGTGGCTCAACAATGACTGAATACTGAAGGCCATTCTTGAGTCTGCTCTCTGCAAGAAACCTAAAGACATTTGAACTAGCAGGGTGTGAGGAAGATGCACAAACTACTGAAGGCAAAAGTTGCCTCTGTGCAGAGGGAAAATGCAAGGCCTAGGTAGTCCAAGATGAAGATGGTCAGAGTGGGAAAAGAGCTGTAGGTTGAGAAAGCAGTGTGGGGGGTAAATAAGCAAGGACTTTCAGTTGGTGAACTAAGAGTATGTCTACACTGACAGTTGCCCTGGTGACAGTGCAGCATCGATTCAGTGGGATCAATTCAGAGGCAGTGTAGATCTGCTAAACTGAACCCAGAAGTCAGCACTGTTAATCCATCCCAGAAAAAGAGTAACTCTGCACTGACTGGAGGGCGTTTCCCATCGGCACAGTGCAATGGGGACACCGTGGTAAGTAAAAGTGAGGAAGTCAATGAGAGATACGCAAGTTACTCTACCTAGATCATGTCTCTCCTGTTGACTGCTGCCGAAATCCACTGGCAGCATAAAGGAAGCCTTGGAAAAATTCTGAGCTATGAGATCTGACTCCCATCAAGGATGATAGTGCATCAACTGTGTGAGAAAGCTGCACCAGGGCCCAATCTACCCAGCCTGCACCGCTTCAGGTTGGCTCTGCCTGGATGCTCTATAATTGTGGGGGATGCTGGGATGATAGCTGCCACCCTCAATGGTCAACAGAAGCACTTTTGGGTAGCGACACAAGCTGCTTTTCAACAGGCCGAGTGAGGGAAACTATGGGCCTCATCCCTGAGTTGGAGACCAGGCCACAAATAGGTTGGAGAAGAAGGGAAGCCCTGGGAAGAGAGAGGAGAAGAAATTGGAAGAGAAAGAAGTTGGGGGCTTGGTGGATCCGAGTTTGCTGGGTAAGGAAAGCCCTAGTGGAGGGGAGAGTGAGTGCAGGGGAATAATGAACCAAGGAGGAGAGGAGAGGTGAGGGGAAGGAAGGGGAAAAGACAGGTCTGGAATTCAAAGAAATGCAGGGAAGGTCTGGAGAAAGGAGGTTAATGTGTGCTCCAGGGTAAGCCAGAAGAAGAGAATATTGTGCAGTAGCCAGCAAGGGGCTGGGGGGAGAAAAGAACTGAAGTAGGAGATTAAAAAACTCAAAGAGGAACACAGAGGCCTAGCAAAGTCTTAAACCTTCTCCAAAGTGTGTATTTGTGATTCTCTGTGCTGGCCCGGGTTTTATGGTCATCTCCAAACTTAAGGGTGTACATGCACAGATACATTTAAAACACCTCAAACCAGTCAGTTTTATGACATGATTTTCTTGCCTTTCTGCTTGGGCTGCAGCACTCGCAGCTCCTTCTTCTAGAGCCCAGAAACTATCAAATTCATGGAAGGCATAATCAGGAGTGAGGCAAGCCAAAGTGACACCATGTACAGGAACTCAGGAGACTTGAGCCTTCCATTTCTGCCACATCTGGGAGATCCAGGACAGGACCTTTCACCTCTGTGCCTATGATTCCCCTTCACCTCATTCATTTAAATTGAAAGCTCTTTTGTGAAGGACTTTCTCTCACTGTAGGGTACATCTTCATTGCAGAGTTAACACAGGTCTTTGTCCTTCTCAAAGGTGCTGCGCTGCCAATCGGTTGTCACTGGGACTTAAGGGGTACATCCCACCATCACTTGTGCTGCAATAACCTGAGCATCTTGGTATTCCCTTCAAGCAAATATGTCTTTTCTTCTGGGCCTGTGCAGGTTTGTGGGAAAAAAGCACTGGACTGTCAGCACTGAGCGATTTACATGAACTCTAACCCACACACTCCCAGCTGGGGCCATCTTGCTCAGCCTGAAAACACTGCCAAAGTTGTGTGCAAGTTGTGTGTGTGGAAGTGAGGAGGGAAAAGACCTGAGTCAGATCCAAAATTAACTCTATAGTGCAGACATGCCTTGTGTCATGGGGATCCTGATTCTGACTGGACACTCTGGGTATGGCTGTAACACAAATAACAACAATGAATGGAAGAGTTATAGAGGTGCAAGAATGTATGAATGCGAATGCTGCAGTATAATGAGGGGTATACTTTGAGGTTGTATGTCAGGAAGATATTTGATAGCCACATTAGTCTACAGAATAATCTCCGAAAGGAAGTGCCTGAACCCTAACCCTAGTGATAATTAAAATTAGACTGGGCCAAATGTTTTATAACGAAGAGGCTGGTGGACCAGTGAAGGACTAGGTACTTAACACATCTCTCCCGGCTCGAACTATGATTTGGGGGCTGAGAATCCGTATTCACATTCATTAGCTAAATCTAACCCATTAACCTTCACTGCAGTAAATCTGGTGATTTGCCTATTGGTTACTGCATTATGTTTCCTAGCAAGCAAACATCTCTCTTTACTGATGGCATGGTGGGTGGATGCAAAGCTAGTTTACATTTTCACACTGGTTTTACTCCTCTGTAAATCCTACTCAGCGGTGACTAATCCCGAATTGATTCACCTTTCCTACTCGAAGCACTTTATTTTCACCAGATTTTGGTATTTAATTCAGTTTAACTATTTGCAGACTATGTACTGAGCATATAATACAATACTGATACATTGGCTGGCTCAAAGGCAATACCAAAAATATTGCCCCAATGTAAATACAATTCCTAAGAGTTTGATGTGTTGCTCAAAGCACAGAAATGAAGGCATTGTTGTTATTTGATGACCATGTTTTTACTATCATTGCTTACAAAGAAAAATGGTGTGGTTAGAATGACTTTAACCAGAGTAAACAAACAAGTATAATGCATAAAAAATAGTAGAAAATGCAAACAAAATCATAGGCAATATATGAACACCAAGGCAAATAACCTACACCAGAAACATTGTGCACTGCCAAGGAGAACTCAGTATAGAATGACCCAGAAAGTGTGAGAATATGAGAAGAACTTCATATACCTGCTGCCAAACACCACTGGCTGGCTGGCTGGCTGAAGAGTCATGGAAGCAGCTGCCTCTCATCCAAAGGAGGCATGGTCCATACAGCTGTGGTGCACAGAAATGTGGGAATGCGGTAGCTGGGGCACCCGCACTAAAATCCTGTAGGTAAGCATGCTGCATATCCAATATTAGGTCCTCTGCAGGAGATGTGCTTAGGAAGAAGGATGGCAGTATGCGAAGGTCCTCCTAAATTCTGGAGAATGTAGCTGGCAGGCGAGAATGTGGGGTAACTAATAACATAAGAACAGTCATACTGGGTCAGATCAATGGTCCATCCATCCAGCATCCTGTCTGCTGAGAGTGGCCAATTCTAGGCCCCTCAGAGGGAATGAACAGTGTAGGTAATCATCAAGTAATCCATCCCCTCTCACCCATTCCCTACAGAAGCTGCGGACACTCCATAGTATGGTTTTGCATCTCTCTGGCAAACAGTTCCACAGGTTGACTGTGCATTGTCTGAAAAATTTTTTTGTTTGTTTTGTTTTAAATCACTGCAAATTACTTTCTTCAGGTGATCTCCTGGTTCCTGTATTATGAAAAGAAGACAATAACACTTTCTTATTGATCTTCCCCACACCAGTCATGATTTTATAGACCTCTATCAAATCCCCCCTTAACTGTCTCTTCTCCAAGCTGAAAAGTCCCAGTCTTATTAATCTCTTCTCATATAGAAGCAGTTCCATACCCCTTTTCTGTACCTCTTTCAATTCCAATATATCTTTTTTGAGATGGAGCAACCAGCTCTGTAGCCAGTATTCGAGATGTGGACATACCATGCATTTATATTGAGGCAATATGGTACTTTGTCTTATTATCAAGCACTTGTCTTATGATTCCTAACATTTGTTAAGTTTTTTGACTGTCACTGCACATTGAGTACATGTTTCAAGAGAACTATCTAATAATTGTCTCCAAGATCTCTTTCTGGAGTGCTAACAGCTAATTCAGACCCTGTCATTTTATATGTATACTTGGAATTATGTTTTTAATATGTACAAATTTGCATTTATCAATACTGAATGTCATCTGCCATTTTATTACCCAGTCACCCAGTTTTCTAAGATCCCTTTGTAATTCTTTGCAGTCTGCTTTTGACTTTGCTATCTTGAATAATTTTGTAACCTCCAAGATTTGAAAATGGACCATTCATTCCCACCATGTTTCATATAATCTAACTAATTACTGATCTGGGCAAGGATCTTCCCTCTTATCCAATGACAGCTTACTTTGCTTAAGAACAGGGGTCTCAAACACATGGCCCATGGGCCGCATGTGGCCCCTAAAGCTTTTTCCCGTGGGCCGCAATGACACTATCATTACTGATATTTGCAATATCATTGTATGAAAAGATTTCAGTGGGATGACCCTGGGGCTAACATACTAGTCCTCATGCGGCCCTCATGATAATTTGAGTTTGAGACCCCTGCTTAAGAAATTTTGGTGAGGGACCTTGTCAAATGCTTTCTGAAAATCTAAGTACACTATATTCACCAGTTACAAAGAGGTAGCTGTGTTAGTCTAGTTCAGCAAAACAAACAAGGAGGCCTGTGGCACTTTTAAAGATGAACAAATTTATTTAGTGCATGAGCTTTCATGGGAGAAAAATCCCACTTTGTCACAAAGTGGGGTTTTCTCCCACAAAAGCTAATGCACTAAAAAATTTGTTCATCTTTAAAAGTGCCACTGGACTCATTTGTTATAGTCACTGGATCACCCCTATCCACATGCTTGTGGAGCCCTGGAAAAATTCTGCTAGACTGGTGAGGCATGATTTTCCCTTTTCAAAATTCAGTTAGGTACCATGTACACACAACTAGCAGATCTAACCCAGCACCTCACCATTGCTTTCATCTGTGGTCCTGGGACTTGCCTGCTTTCCAACCTTTGATGAGGCCACATAGGATTCTAAAGCCCCTGGGTCTTGCCCCTGGTCCTTGTCACTCCAATTCCAGTCTCAGATTGTTGGCAATTTGATCTCTCTATAGAGGTTAGAACTCATTCTCCAGGTTGTGGCTTCACAGCTTGGACTCACCAAGCCATCTTGAGCTCAAACCTTATCTTAGCTCCCTAGCCACTTCTGGCCTTTAGTGGGATTCCTCAGAGACCTCCTTTCAGGCTCCTTCTCCTAGGCCCTTTTTTACTGCCTCTCCCAAACCAAGAACTCCTGACACAGGACTATTAATTCAGGACTTTTCTAACCTGGGCTGGTTGCCTATGGACTCCTTTTCTCCTCTTAGGGAGATAGCCACTTCCACTAGTTTCACCTTAAAAGCCATCCAATTGCCTGGGAGGAGGTCAGGAGGACAGCATCCTCTCTGTCCAGTTCCAAAGCTACAGCATCAATGGAAAGATAGTAATGTCCTTTGTGGGTTCAGTATGGAGATTTTCTTTTTCTAATTTTACACAAAACTGGCTGAAAAACTCAAGATTTATTCCATTTCGACTTTCATGGGAAAAATCCCTTTTACATTTGTTCTGTTGGCAAATGCCAACCTTCCTAAAGGAAATTTCAAAGCAGTGGGAAAGTGGGTCCCTCCCCCTCTTATTTCACTGCTAAAAGTAAATCTTCCACTTTAAAGTATTAATGTTATTTTCTCCTGACAATTTATACTTCAGATACTTTGTTCCTCTTTCCCAATAGGGAGGAAAAAGAGTCAGGACATGGGAAAAAGTATATTTCTCCACATTTTCTCACTAACATCCAAATTTGCTAGCTGAGAAATGGCTAGATAGTAACTGGGAAACTCACAGGCTTAAAATTAATTTTTTTAAAATCTTCCAAAAATTTTCATGTTTCTCTGATAAATTTTTACATTTGGGAAAACAGCTGTTATTCTTCCCACAACATTTTTTTTAAAAAATGGGAAATGGCAAAGTTAGTCAAAAATTATTTTTCTGTACAAATGTTCATTTTCAAATGATCCTTAAGTTCCAAAAAAAAGTCATCAGAAAATGTTTGGCTATTTTTAGCTATATGTTGTTATTCATTACAGAGATGCACTTACTAATGGATTAAAATGATCCTTGTTGATAAACTGCCAGGATGTGCAACAGACATTATCAATGAAATTTCAGTTAATTTCTTATTACTCCAGTACTTCTTCTTAGGGGCCAAATTCTGTTCTCAGGTACACGAGTGTCGTTCAGGAATAACAGCTCCAACATCAATAGATTTATCCAGATTTATAACGGTGAATCTCAGACCAGAGTCGGACGAGATGCTTGAGATGGAATGAACATAAAAGGGCAATTGAGTGATCCAACCATTGTCCAGTCCCAATTTCTGGAAGGCAGAGGTTTAGGGTCACCCTGGGCATGCGGCTGCACCTCTGACCACACAGGCTAATAACCATTGATGGACCATCCTTCCATGAGCTCCTCATGTCTTACTATTAGAAATGACTTGTGCACCACTCAAGTGTGCCAGGAAGTCAGATTTTCAAAATAGCTAAGTATCCAGCAGCTCCTACTGATGACAAAGACTCAAATCTCTTGAATACTGGGCTCTTGTGGTGCAAATGGAAACACTGTCCACACCCCAGAGAGCTGGCTCCCTAGATGAGCAGGGGTTAACAAACAGCAGCAGAGATGAAGTCAGGCAAGACCAGGGATACAGAAATAAACCAGTGAGGTTACTCACTTTCTGCATGTACACCTCTACCTTCTCACATTGAAAGTACCATTATTATTGACTCACTTCTTGTTAGCACTGACGATGAAGTGAGTCATACACAGAGGTTTTAGGCCAGCACAGTTTTGGCCTGGCACACCAGAATCTGAAGGCTACCCTGACTGGGATTTTCCAAGGCTTAGTATCACTATTTGATAATTTAGCTAGCAGCATTACTTAACTGATGCTTCTCTTTACAGACACTTTCAGCTTATCCAAGGCAATTGGATTTATTGGGAAAGCCATTCCCCTGGAAAAAAGGCTCAAAATTTAAAAAAGATGTAAATATCAAACTATCCTATGAAAGCTGTGATTTTTTTTAATTAATTAGGTTTTTAGCATTGTACTCAGGTCAGGGAAGTGGTGAGGGAAACCGTATAATAGGAAAGTCCCTGGGGAAAATGTCTAAGTGGGGAATTGAAAGATTTCAGGTTGGTTAAGAGGATGTTAGGGGAAAAAAGCATTTATGGAAACAAATCATCCATTTGATTTAAAACTACTCACTGGTGACACGCATACTTTGCTAAAGAATTTATTAGGTGTTTTTCATTTTTTTTAGTTAATCCACATTAAAATCTCACACATTTTCTATATGATCAAGAGAACAAATGTAACATATTTTGGCAAGCTCCAAAGCGGCAGCTGTGTTACTCTATTAAACAAAAAAAAAAAAAAAAAAAAAGCAAGGCGGCTTGTGGCACTTAAAGGCTAACAGGTTTATTTAGTTCATGAGCTTTCGTGGGAGACTATCCCACTTCATCAGATGCTTTGAAGAGGGAGA
>ML681995.1:3737371-3753820 GCA_007922195.1 Podocnemis expansa | reverse complement strand
TCTCCCTCTTCAAAGCATCTGATGAAGTGGGATAGTCTCCCACGAAAACTCATGAACTAAATAAATCTGTTAGTCTTTAAGTGCCACAAGACTCCTTGCATATTTTGGCTGTGCCCTACTAACTTCTAGTAACCAAACTGGATGGAGGCAGGCACAATTTTGAACTATCATTTATGGGAGCCTATCTTGAAGATACACAGGAGCCATTTCTACAGCCCAAAGCTGTTTACCCAGAGGACTTGGGGTAAGTGGTCAGGTTACTTCCCATTGTAAAATGTGACACATTGAAATGTAAGCCCCTCCTAGTCCTCCGTCCATTGCAAATGTAGCGAGTACCATTCCGGGGAGGAGATTGGGGGGAGGGAGGAGAGACTAAGATTTTGAATCTGAAGCACAACATATGTCATTGTGAAGCTGAACAGCTTTCTGCACCACATTTTCTAGCCAAACTATTAGTAACACCTGATATACCCACTGCGCCTCATTAGTCACCTGCCAGCAATGAGCAATTGGCTTAATATTGTCACTTGCTACTCTTTCCTCCTCCCAATTAAGCATCTGTTAATCATGAGAAACAAATCATCTTGGAAAACAAGGGACAAACATTGAGGTTTTATAATAAAATGGAATATGTTGTAAATAATCAGTAAGATACTCTAAAGAAGTTAATGATTTCTTTTTTTTTGTTTGTTTTGCTCTCTCTTAAAATTGCTGGGGAGAGGAAAGCAAGTTAGAAAAAGTGGCTTGTGCATAGTATTAAAATAGATTAGACACATAAGAATAAGAAAGTGGGTCAAACCAGAGTCCATTTAGTCCGGGATTACATCTCTGACAGGTGCAGATGCTTCAGTAGTGGCCATGAAAGAAATGGTCTCAGAGAAATTTCTCTCTGTGCCCCCAACAGCCAGAGGTTGGCTTATACCTTAAGTTTGAGGATTTGAACATGTCTCTCTCATTCTGGGCGTGCACTGTAAGCAGCACACCTCACTTGGTCCTAGCCTAGGAGCTCCTGACAGCATATAGAGTAAAAGGCCTGGTATCTCTGAGCAGGTGGTTCATTTCTTCCCAAAATCTCAGAAACCATCCAGCAAAATGTGCAAGTCCAAGCAATAGGGTTGCACCATGGTACAATCACACCCTTGCTTGACTCCCTACAAAAACTATGACAGTGTCTGAGTCACTCAACAGGATTCTCACTCACTCACCCACCCAACCTCCTGCCTGCCAAGTTTGGGGATTTTTTTTTTTTTTATTATTATTGTTTTTTTTTATAGTGCCTAATGCTAGCACCTTTTTCATCTCTTAGGCCATGTCTACACTCACCACAGAACTCAGCAGTGGTCGGAGGAAGACGCACAAGTTATGTAAAATAACTTGTGTATCTCCCTTTGATGTCCTAACACCTGCTTACCATGGAGTCTCCACTGTGCTGAGTTGAAAGGAAATGCCTTCCTTTCAACCCAGTGCTACTCTTTTTCCAGGGGTGGACTTACCGGATCAACTTTCCGATCGATTGAGTGGGTCTTCACCGATCACTCAGTGGGGCTGGAAAGTGTGACCTGACTGGCAAATTTGCTGCTGTCAGTAGAGGCTTGGCCTTAGTTTGGACATGGCTGGGGGTGTGGGGAAGAGTAAGGGAATGAAAACAACAAGAGGAGCGGAGCATTTGAAAGACTGAAGAGTGAAAACAACAAGATGCATCTGATGAAGTGGGTTGGAGCCCATAAAAGCGTATGCCCAAATAATTCTGTTAGTCTAAAGTGCCACAGGACGCTCAATGTTTTTGCTGTACACAGACTAACATGGGTACCCCTCTGTAGGGGAGTGATTACTCACCCTTTGGATTAGCTTATTCTGGGATTTTCACTTCCGGTGTGACTGAAGGAACTGGCAGGAACACGCAGAGGGCAGTGTTTAGGCCTAGTCAGGATGACTCTGTGGTGGAACTGGTTCACATTTCACCCTATTATTACTGCTCTCAAAGGTTTAAAAAAAAAAAAAAAATCACACACCCAGCCCTTCAAACAGCTGAGCAAGCTCAGGTTGTCTTCCTTTCTGGTAAGAGCAACTCTGGAAGATTGCACTTATAAAGAAAAATGTCTGTAACCAAGTTTGAAGTGAAACAAAAGAACAGAGTCCAACCCACAAACCTGGTTAAAAAAAAAAAAATCAGCAAGGGGATTCTTGTTTCAACAGTGACTTATTATCAGTAAAAATCAAGACTACTTAGAATTGTTTCTGCTTTTGGGGTCTAGTGTAGCACACAGACCCTTGCCCTGAACAGCTGTTGGCAGATCTTGGGCGATATTCTCATCACAACTTCTAGCCCCATCTCATCATCAGTGACACCAGCACTGCAAGTCATAACCAACTCAGCAAGAGCCATTTCTATACAATATTTGCGATAAAGTCAGAGTGAGTTCTCAAGATGTTTTGTGGGAGCTAGGATGTATTGTTTTGGCGGCTGTTTGGTCCTTGTTAATCTCCATAGCTTATTGGAAAGTTTCAGATTGTGTCTTTTTTTCCCATTGGCACTTTGATGCTTTCTGAGTCTTTTAAATGTTTATCTAGGCTTTGTGGGCCCATAATGCTTTGGGAGAAAAATCCTATGAATAATGCTAACAGTGTTTCCTTCTCCTTAGAGTTGAGGGCTCTGATCATGCTTGGATCCTTCACAAAAAGACTCCCACTGACTGTTGTTCTGAAAGAAACTAACAACTGCGACTCTTCAAGGTGCTGCGCAGACATGAACTTAAGTTAAGGGTGTGCGTTCCCACTACACTGGAGCAGGCAACTTGCCTAGGGGGTACCTGTAGAAGAGCAGCTCTTGTGCTTTATGGCTGTGGCACCACCCTTGTGGATGGCTGCAAGTTGCAACACATTGATATGGAGTGAGGCTTCATTTCCGACCATGGGCCCTGAACCCTCCATGAGTCCAGATGTGGCCCCAACCCAGAAGGAAAGCATTGGCAGCCACTGACTTGGTTGGAAAGGCCTGAGTGAAGGGGACTCCTTGGCATACATTATTGTGAACTCCAACCAGTGCAAGGAATTTAGGACTAGAGAGAAAAGGCAAACCAACCTGTCCAGAGAATGTAGGGTGGTACACTATCTTCAGCCACATCTGACGATGGCACCTGGGTCACCTGTGTGCAAGCAGGCATATGGTTCAGACACACATGGACTATCATGGATGGCTGAAATTACAGACTTAGGCCAGCTGTTGAATTGACTGGAAAGGATCCGTCAGCAGGAACATGCTTCACTTTGTGGAATCTAAGAGGGTCCCATAAAACTTAGTTTTTTGGGTGGGAGCCAAGGTTGACTTATTTAAAATGAGTCCCAGACAGTCAAGCAAATGCAACATTGTGCCGACATGGGTGAGAACTTCCTCTCCGAGGCCACCCTTCAGGAACTGGTCACTGAACTACAGGAAGCTGAGGATTCCCTTCCTCCTGAGATATGCCATGACCACTGCCATGCATTTGGTGAACAGTCTGAGGGCAGAAGAGAGGCCAAATGAGAGAACAGTATGCTGCAAGAGGTGTTCTCCTACTAAAAAAAATGCAGAAACTTCCTGTGGCTCAACAGAATTGCTACCTTAAAGTACACATCCTGAAGGCTCACAGCAGCAAACTGCTCATTCTGAGACAGCATAGGGAGAAGAATTGGTGGAGTGGCCATCTCAGCATTCTGTGGAACTTCTTCATCGCTTCAAACTTCAGAGTGCCAACCTGCTCAGAGAGCAGGGTCTTGTGAGAGGGATTCTTGAAGAGGAAAAGGCAAATGTGATGGAAAGGGGGTGTAGAGAGCAAATGGATTGCGTAGTCTGATCTGATGGTGTCCAGGACCCAGCTGATGGAGGTAATTGAGTCCCAAGCATTGTAAAAGTGGGCCAGCCTACTGCAAAAGGGATGAGGAGATCGAGGAAGCAGAGCAAAGGCTGTACCAGTGCCACAGGAGGGTGAGAGGACTTTCTGAAGTCCAAACACAACTGCTTCCTTTTGTTGCATCTATCCCCCTTTCTAAGGCAGTCCCACTGTTTGGGAGAGAAAAGTTGCACAAAGGAATGCTTCTGGCAATGGTGCTGCTGCTGAGGCACCCCACAGTGGTGTCTGTGTATGGGTGGCACGTACACTTCCAAAGACAGTAAGGTGGTCCCAGAATCCTTGAAGGAGTGTAAAGTGTCATCACTCTTGACTGAGAACAAGACTTGGCCATCAAAGAGCCAGTCTCCAATGGCTTGCTGGGCACCCAAAGCAATTCCAGAGTTTTGCAACCAGAAAGACCTCCTCATAGTTATCACCAAGGCCATGACTCTGGCTGAGACAGCCACTAGACCAAGGGTGGACTTGTATTGCAGGGATGGTTTGACCACCAGGCAGTCTTCTGCAATGAATGCCTAGAGCTTCTTGCATGAGGCCTCAAGCAACTGATCTTCAACTTTAGGGATGCCTGACCAATTAAGGAAATCATATTTAGCCAGCAAATCTTGTTGATTTATGATCCTCATCTGTAGGGACAATGAGGTATGGATCTTCCTATCCAGAAGATGTAACCTCTTGAAGCCTCTGTCCTTGGGAATAGACTAGAAGACCAGCAGTGTCTGCGCTTGCAGTTCATCTGAAGCCACCACCATTGATCTGAAGAGTGGCTGCATCTTCCAATGGGATGAAGAGCAGGATCTCCACGAATGAGGAGTGTACTGATAGGGGCAGGCACTGGTGGCCATTAGGGGCCAGGACAGGGATCTGTTCTGACTACAGGGCACAAAGCAACCCTGGGAGCCATTCTGGTCAACAGGCAGTCCCCAGAGTTCATTGGGTGATAGGGATTGGAAGGAGGGACAACTCCAACTTGGAATCAGAGCCCTGGGATCTCAGCAACACCCAAGGGAGTCAAAAGGCAGTCTGATTCATCTGTTGCCCAGAACAAAATGGGAAACAACAGCTCTGATGAAGGCAATACCATCTACCAAGTATGATGGTACTACAGGAATTGTAGATCCTGGTGCAAACCACAGTTCCAGAGCACTTGACTGCATCAACATTGAGGGTGGTGAGAGCTGCCATAATAGCACTTACAGTACTGAACACAGCAGGGCCAAAGAAGTTTCCAGTGCCAAGGTCCCCTCTACTGATTCTAGTATCAGCTCCACCTCGGGAAGGGGGAATCTCTGGATGTGGTGCTAACAGACTTGAAGTTTCAGTGGCTCGCTCCACTAGCACAGCCCCCGGAAAGTCCATGACCAATGTAAGGTCAAGAGATCAAAAGTCAGAGGAGGCCTACAGCTGCCCACCATGTTGATGATATTGACTATTGCTAATGGCATATTCACCATTGGTACCTGACTTAATAGACACCTGAAGGCTGGAACTGAAGTTGCAGGCACAACAAGGTGTCCTTCCCACTTTGTACCAGGAAACAGTCAGAAGTACCCACACCATTTGATGCACTGGAGCTGGTCCCATGCTGGTCCTTCCCTGGGGGAGGCAGAGGAGTCGCCATATAACCTAGAGCTGTCTTATGAATTAGTTTTATGAGACCTCTTCCCTGGCACAAATAACAGAGAACAGCTCCTCTGCCTCTTTGGCAAGGCTGCTGTCCTAGAATGAGAGGTGGCAGTGCTCTCCGAGTTCAGGGCCATCCTTGGCCCAAGGAGGGCCTTGGTCCTGGATCAGGTGGCATGGCCTGTTCAAGCAGCTGCTACTTGAAGTGAAAGCCCCATACCATCTGAGTTCTTTAAATGATTTACAAATTGAACAGTGCTCTGTGTGGTAGACCTTGCTGAAACAAAGCAACCACCACATGAGAACTGCTGCTGGGATCACCCCTCCACATGAAGGACAGTGCTAAAACCCTGGGAAACACACAGGAGCAATGAACATTATTAACTATTAACTAATGCTAACTAACTATATGTGATGAAGTAGGCTAAATGTGAGCTTGTGGGATGACAACTACGGAGAGCTCTGATTCCAGTGAAGGTCAGTAAAAAGGAACTGAAGGGGGTTGGGATGGTGCCACCTCATACAGTCACAGGGGAGGGGTTACATCCATAAGTGCCATCCCTGTACAGGTACTGCTAGGCAAGTCTCTGGTTCTAGTGCACTGAGCACACACTCACTTAAGTGGAGCACTTCTGCACCTACTCAAAGGAGGGGACTGTTGAGCATTATTTTGTAAGTGCAATTTATATTTACTGTGAAGCATTACAGAAGCATCCTCAGAGCTGCTCAGCTATCACAGCACTGAGTTAATGAAAAATACATGTTTCTATATACACACATGTCCAAAGAGTAACAATCATGTGAAATAAGAGCAGCATGATCAAGGCCTTCTCTCCATAAATACTGACAATTGGTGGCTTGATGAACCATTTCCTCCTGCACCAGGAGGATATGCAATAATGCAGGTTATACTCTGATGGACTGAAAATGAGTGCAAAGTAAAAGAGCAAATTCAGCATACCCAAGTTTACAACAGAACTTGCCTCCTGAAGCATACACAGAGATGAAAATTGTCTGTCAAACTACATACTTAAAACTTCCATAGTACAACACATGGTGGGTTTAAGATATCACCAGTTTGCCTGGTTTTTACAGGTGAGATAGGCAGCCCTAATTCATCCAGACACTTAAGGATGCATGTATAAGTGTTTTGCTAAACTGAAGGATGTATTATTTCTGTCAGCACTGCAAAGTTACTGAGTGCCTCCCACTCAGAAAAAAGACATGATCCTGGCCCTGGAGTGCTTAAAATTAGGCATGGTCTGACAAGACAGAAAAGAAGGGGTAGGGGAGGAAACAGTGTCATATCACTAAGATTATGCAGTTACTCACTGATGACAGCTGGTGCATGAGCTCACATACTAAAGAGGGTGTTTCTTTATGAACAGACTCCTTAGCTGGTTAATTCTGCATAGGCATCAAGAGAGAAGAGGCTAAAAAGAGAGCTCTGACTGAAGAGAGTCAGGGAAAACCTTGTGGATCAGCTATGGAAGGTCATTCTAGGTGTAAAGAGTGGCAAGGGAAAAGTGAAACCATCTATGGGAGAAGCAGATAACTGGGCTAACCAGCTTAGAAAAGGACTCCAGTGACTAGTCGGTACTCTTCTCTCAGCAAGAGTGCTATTTGTGGCCACAGGACTCATGATGGCCCAGCCCTCAAAGATATCTGAGGATAAGTTTATCAGTCTACAACCATCTTTTCAATGCTGCCACCACCTAAAAGGAGCAGGTGGAACTCTTGAAGGAAAGTTCTATCTACTGAAACAGTGCACAGACCTATACCCCTGACACGCACTGATATGGAGTGATGCTTGATCTGAGGCAGGGTTTAAGTTCCTTGAATATCAAACAAGATTCATATAGTACCATCATTTTGAAATTTAATTGAGGCAGCCAAGAGATGCTCAACATCTATTAGTGATGACAAAATGGAGAATGCTGAGGTGCTAAAAACCACAAAAGGCAGCCAAAGCCAGTAGCATTTATACTTACTAAAATGTCTTTTTCATTTCTTAATTATTTTGCTTTCTCACGTCCATTTTCTTGTTTTATCCACCTCAAATAGAGGATAAGTGCAAAGAAAAGGTCAATGATCCAGTTCAAGACTGAAAAAGTTATTTAAAAAGGCTGATACTTATGAAGGCAAAATCAGTTATATACACTGTAAACACTGACACTAGAACACACAAATGACAGAGTCTGCAAAACCTATTATCCAAAACCATCCAATGAATAAATTCCATCATCTTCCACGCATGCATGAGCACTTAAATCTGTACGTGGATGAGCAAAAAATGAAGACCATCTTAATGGACAATTTTAAAATATGTCCCAAAGCACATTAGGTAAACAGACAAAAGATCATCTATTCTATATATTTTATTTTCAAGTACTCATAAATTTAGAATATTTGCTACTTTGCTTCAAAAATGTTTCTCTTTCCTCAAGACAGAAAGTAGTGAAGTCTTACAGAATGGCTTGTGGGATACTAAGTTTTCGAGTAACACTATCATAAAATGAAAACATATTTAAATTGTTCACCTTGTAGCTTGTGATATCTGGTTTTAAATATACCCACAAATTCCAAATATTTGGATTAAAAAACCCCAAACCCTCAGATTTTTAATTTTCCAGAAGATTTCTGTGGTCCCATGTTACTTGTTTTGTTTCTTTTTTTAATTTATTGGTACAAACTTTTGAAAATGAATTACATTATTAATTACTGTCAATATTCAGGTAAATTTTAAGTATAAAAATTATCCAGTTATGATATACACTTTGGATTCCCACTTTTAAACAAATTGTTACTAAAAATCAAAATTATTTTTTGCACTGGTGAACTTCTTTGATGCAGCCAAACTGATGTGGATATTCAGTTTAGATGTGTTGTCTGGGTATATAGCAGTGCTTACACCAGTGCAATATAGCTGATGTTCAAACAAATACTCCTAATGCACACAAAACCGATACTATAAAAAATACTACTCCGTAATAGTCACCGGAGTGTTGATTGAGTTGGTGTGCATGCTATTAATCACGGTTTCTTCATTCTGGAAAGCCCTTTCTCCAAAACTGAACAGCAAAACTTTTTTAAATACATAGTATTGTACATAATGCCGTTAAAGCAATACTGAAGTCTTTTTTTTCCTCTCTTTGTCCAACATGAGATGTGTACTGCAGTAAAATTCACTGCGTCAGTTATAATGCTGTCTTTGGGTTTCTTCTTGCATAGAGAGATATGGAAAACTACTGTTACTTAAAGATCACTTTAACCTGCCAAATGAGACGTTAAGTAATTTGAGTAAGCTAAACTATACACTGATGTGTCTTAACATACTCCACCTAATCTGAATGCTTTGTTTGAAGTCCTGATGTCACTTTAATAAAACTTCCCTTTCTCAAACTACACACTTCAAGAAGTGTTTTGTGATTAGTATTATCTTGCATTATGTACAATTGCTCATTAGATGCAAGCAGTTGTAGGTAATTTATTACATCATAAATCTCATCCCTTCAAAATTGAAGTATATGTAACACACAGATTAAAGATTCCAGTTAAGCATCACATTTTAACCCTTCATTTTCATAAAATGATTGACCATAAGCTATTTAAATGCAAAAACTATGTCATACTGTATCATGGTTCCCTTTGCTCAGCATTCCACCCAAATTTCTGCACCATGGTTGTTTCCACTCATTTTATCTATTCAGTCTCTGTGTTACCACTTCTCGGTACATGATAGAGATGTATATCAGCAGTAGAAAGATGACAAAGAAATCATCTAAAAATCCCAGAATTCCAAAGAGGGCCTCAGGAAGAAAATCCAGAGGTGATGCCAGATATAGCAAAGCTCCTAGCAGGCAGAGGAATATTCTGATACGGAACATCCAGAAAAGGCCCCCTACAGTAAACATCTCCCGGAAAGCATGCCGCAGTAAAGTAGGCAAATCCATGATTCTTTCCATAATCTATGAACAAATAAAAGAGAAGTAAATTAATCTCTTGCAGCATCATAGCTTCATCCCAACTAGTTAGTTATGGTTCAGTGAGAGCCATTTTTTGTTAGCATTATTTCAATAAAGGCATCTTTCTTCCCCAGAGCCACAGAAGTAAAGATTAATAGGAGACATGAAATGATCTTCAACAAAAAGAACATCAAAAAAATACTTTAGAGAGGAAGGGTAGTCTTGAGATTAAGGCAATCGACAATGTTCAACACTAGGACAGGATATGGAGGTTACTCACCTTCGTGCAGTAGCCAAAGTTCCTCGAGATGCATGTCCTTGAAATGCTCCACTTGAGGTGTGCGCCCCAGCTGCACCTAGGATCAGGATGATTTCTTTAGCAGTGGCTTTAGGGGCGGGGGAGGAGGTGCTCAGAGTCATTGTCAGTTTTCGCGCCACTGTGACGCATGTGCCTCCACTCCCCCGCCCTCCCCACTCAGCTCCTCAGTTCTCCTCTACCGCAGAGACCGCGAGGTAACCCTTGCCAGCCTCCGAAGTAGAGGGAAGGAGGGTGGGTCGTGGAGCATGTCGAGGACACGCATCTCGAGGAACTTCGGCTACTGCACGAAGGTGAGTAACCTCCATTTCCTCCTTGAGCAGTGTCCTCGACTGCTCCACTTGAGGTGAGTATTTAGCAGTTATGTCCGTAGGAGGTGGGAACTTCGAGACGTGAGATGGATGCAGTATTTAGGAGTGCCTGTCCAACTGCCATGTCCATGCTGGAGAACTGCTCTAAAGCATAGTATCTAGCAAAAGTATCTGTTGAAGACCATGTGGCCGCTCTGTAGATATCTAGGATTGGAACCTTCATAAGGAAAGCTACTGAGGATCCCATAGACCTAGTAGCATGTGTCTGTATAGAATCAGGTGGTTTCAGTGTGGATGAACTATAAGCAAGTCTAATGCACGAGGATATCCATTGCGATAGTCTTTGTTTAGAAATAGGTTGTCCCTGGGATCGTTTGGCTGTGGAAATGAAGAGTCTAGCTGTTTTCCTGAAGCATCTCGTGCTCTCCAGGGAAAAGGCCAAAGCCCTTCTTGCATCTAATTTGTGTAGGGCTGCTTGTCGTACAGTGGTATGTGGCTTGGGGCAGAAAACCGGGAGACGTATAGTTTGATTGATGTGAAAGTAAGCGGTAATTTTTGGGAGGAATTTTGGATGTGGTCTTAGTGAGACCTTGTCCTTGTAGAAGACTGTATAGGGGGGTCCTGCCATCAGAGCTGCTATTTCACTGACGCGTCTGACTGACGTGATAGCAATGAGAAAAGCAACCTTCATTGAAAGGTGCAGGAGTGAACATGTGGCCAAAGGCTCAAATGGCGGTTTCATTATTGCTCTGAGCACAATGGTGAGGTCCCATGGAGTTGAGGGTAATGTGGTTTGTGGGTAGAGATTTTGTAGACCTGTCATGAACCTCTTAACTGCATGGTATGAAAAAACTGAGTTATCTTCTATGGGTTCATGGAAAGTGGAGATCACTGCGAGATGGACCCTGATTGGTGAAGCCCTGGACATCCTCATGAGTAAAGAATACCATGGTTGTCGTGGCCAGGCGGGAGCTATCAATATGACTGTTGCTCTGTCTCGGCGAATCTTGTGGACAGTACGAGGGATCAACGGTATCGGAGGGAAAGCATAGAGAAGGCCCTTGTCCCACTTGAGGAAAAAAGCATCGCTGCTGGAATCGTCTCCGATACCCCTGTTGAGAGCAGTAACTTCTGCACTTCCTGTTTGTTTGCATGGCAAACAGATCCATAGTGGGCATTCCCCATTGCTCGAATATCTTCGTTATTACCCCATCATGAATTTCCCATTCGTGATGTTGAGTGGTGATCCTTCTGAGGGCATCTGCTATTGTGTTGTCTTTGCCTGGAAGGTGCACTGCAGACAGATGAATGCCACTGGAGAGGCACCATCGCTTCTAGGCATAGTGGGTGCGACCTGGTCCCCCCTGTTGATTTATATAGTAGATGGCGGCCATGTTGTCTGTTTGTATCTTGACGTGCCGTCCCGAGATTAAAGGGAGGAAGTGTTGGCATGCGTATCTGACTGCCTGAAGTTCGAGAAGGTTTATGTGAAGACTTCTCTCTTGAGTGGACCACGTGCCACGTGCAATATTGTTCTGAAGGTGTGCACCCCAGCCTATAAGGGATGCGTTGGTTGTGATCAGAATCTCCGGTTCTTGTGTGATGAATGGTACCCCTTGTAGCATATTGCCCTCTTGTGTCCACCAGAGAAGAGAGTCTTTGATTGTTCGAGGGATGGATAAAAGCCGTTTAGGGAATGAGAAACGGTGCCTGGCCCACTTGAGGAACCATAATTGGAAAGGTCTCATATGTAGTCTGGTATGTTTGATCAGATAGGTGATAGCTGCCATATGGCCCAGGATCTGCATACAGGAATGTATTGAGATTGCCATCGCCTCTTGAGTAGTGAGAATCAGGTGTTTTATGGTGATAAATCTTTCGAATGGAAGAAATGCTCTCGCTGTTGGTGAATGGATTCGAGACCCTATAAAGTGTATTTCCTGTAGTGGCTGTAACGAGGATTTTTTGTAATTTATCTCGAGTCCTAGTTCTAGAAATAGCTTGACAGTTGTGTGTGTTGCCTGTAATGCATCCAATCTTGCGGGAGCGCTTATCAGAAAGTCGTCTAAGTATGAAAAGATCGAAATGCCCTTCCTGCAAAGGAAAGTCATTATGGGTGCCATGAGTTTCGAGAATACACATGGTGCCATGCAGAGTCCGAATGGCAGCACTGTGTATTGGTAATGATTATCTAGAAATGAGAATCTTAGGAATCTTCAGTGAGCTGGGATGTAAAGGCACGTGGAAGTATGCATCTCTTAAGTCGAGGGAAGCCATCCATTCTCCCAGATGCAGCGAGGAAATTATGGTATTTATCGTGACCATCTTGAATCTCTTGGTTTGCACATATTTGTTCAGCTGGCGTAGGTCTAAGATCAGTCTCCATCCTCCTGTTTTTTTCTTGGTAAGGAAGTACCTGGAGTAAAACCCCTTGCCCTGATGTTCGTTTGGGACCAGTTCTATGGCCCCGATACGTAGGAGATTTTGTACCTCCTCCAATAGGAGTTGTACATGATGGGGGTACCTGAAAAGGGACAGGGAGGGGTGTTGGGAAGAAGGGTATGCTGTAAACGGTATGGTGTAGCCACTCTGAATGATCTCTAAGACCCATTTGTCCGATGTTATAGCTGCCCACTGGTGGAAGAAAGGGCAGAGTCTGTGCTTGAAAACCAGAGATTGTAATGAAGATCAGTGTTGGTCTGCAAGGAGGTGGATTGGCAGTCCCTCAACCTGCCTGTCAAAAGTGTTGTTTAGTATTGGATGCCTGCATGTTCTGAGAAGATTGGATGTTTTGTCTTCTATGGTTTGGTTGACGAGATTTATTGCGAGTGGTATCCATTCTCCTGTTATATTGATTTTGGGGGTACCTGAGGTTAAAGTTATGCTGCTTGTATGGTTTCTTGTTGAAATACGGAGTATATATGCCAAGCGTTCTGAGTGTGGCCCTTGAGTCCTTGAGGTTATGCATGACCTCGTTTGTTTTCTCTGCAAAGAGGTTCTCCTTGTCGAAGGGGAGATCCTTGATAGTAGTCTGCACTGCCCTCGGTAAATCTGCAGCATGGAGCCATGAAGCCCGTCTCATGACTACCGCAGTGCCCAGGGACCTAGCTGCCACATCAGCGGAGTCCAGGGCTGCCTGGAGTGCTGTCCTGGCAATGAGCTGTCCTTCTGAGATGAGATTGGTAAATTGTTCTTGGTGATCCTGTGGAATGTATTTCGCAAACTCAGAAATCTTGGTATATCTCTCATGGTCATAGTTAGACAAGAGAGCTGTGTAGTTGGAAATTCTCAATTGTAGAGCAGCAGATGTGCATACTTTCTTTCCCAGGGTGTCAAGTTTCTTATCGTCTTTAGCACTGGGGTTATTTCTGGCATATCATGTTTTGTTTCTTTGGTTAGCAGCCTCCACAATGAGGGAGTTCAGCTGTGGATGCGTAAATAGAAATTCATTTCCCTTGGGGGTAATAAAATATTTTTTATCTACTTTTTTGTTGGATGGGGCAGCTGACGCTGGGGTCGTCCATATGTTGTTTGCTGGCTCCATTATCCCCTTGTCCATTGGCAGGGCTAGTTTGTTTGATCCAGATGTTTGAAGGATTCTGTATAATTTATGTTTGTTCGTAGGACTGTCATGGAGGGAAATGTCCATATTGTTGGCTGCTCATGTGAAAAGATCCCAAAAACATTTAAGGTAGTAAATCTTTGGCTGCGTCATGTCAACCAAAGCCTCTGAGTCCTTTTGTGGGTCTTTGAGGGTGTCGGCAGAGGTAAGTAAATTCTGTTGTTGTATGGTGTTTGGCATTGGCTGTGGAATGTTTGCCCCCGATATACCAATATTGGTTATAGGCTGAAATGGGGGATAGTATGGCCATGTTGTGGAATTCGGTGGTAACATCTAGGATGGTGGTTGGGAGAACCATGGGTATGGCCATGGATATGTGAAAGCCATATTAGTTGTGGGAGCCTGTATACTTTGATTGTTTTGTGGCTCAGGAGAGTTCGAGGCTGAGCCCTCAGTAGAATCAGTATGGACTGACAGCTCGGATAAGGGAGACAGACAGCTGTCAGACGAATCTGTTTGAAACAGTGGGGAAATTGGTGATGAGTGTACTTGGAGATCCTCCACTGTTACTAGGTTTTTAGATATTTTTCTATGTTTCTTTGCCCCTGTGTTCATGGGGGGGGTTTACATTGCTTGGTATCCCCTGCTGTGTAAAGGTAGGTGCAGAGGTGTCAGTCTGCTGCACTGGATTCATCATTTGTATCGGTGCTCGGGGGGGGGGGGGAGAAATTTGGTGCCGCCCCCGGTGCCAGGATGGGTGCCTGGCTCGGTGCTGAGGCTGGTGCTGGTGGTGTCGGCGCCAAAGAAAGCAGTAGCGCTGACAACAGCAGTGATCCCGCTGCCACAAATTGCTGGTGCTGAGGCAGTAAGTGCAGCTTTCAACACGGAGTCACGCTCCCCGTGCTACTTTCTGAGGCAGCTGGGCGTGGCTGCTTTTGAGGCACCTGGGGGACTGGCAAGCCTCAGGGTGTCCTCTTTATTGTGAATCTCCACGGCCTTCTTTGATGGCACAGGGGATGAAGCTGCAGATCTCCGTTTGTGTGCTCCCTCAGTGCGAGGAGAGGCACCGGGATCCGATGAGGGACGTAAAGATCCTTCTAACAGCAGCAGTTTCAATTTCCTTTCTCTGTCTTTTAATGTCCTTTTTGTTAGATTTCAGCAATGTTGGCACTTGTGGGATAAGTGCCCTTCACCTAGGTATTTTATACATGCCTGGTGACCATCGGATGTCGGCATTGTCTCTCTACAAGAGACACAGCGCTTAAAGCCTGAGGGGCTAGGCATCGTGCTGTTCCGTCTCCTCAGATTTTTTTTTTTTTTTTTTTTAATTCTTCTTTTTCTTTCTTCCTTTTAGGTCAGTTCTTAGAACTACTGAGGAGCCACTGCAAAACCCGTCCTAGGGCTTAGGCGGTAGAAGAGAACTGAGGAGCTGAGCGGGGAGGACGGGGGAGTGGAGGCACGCACGTCACAGTGGTGCGAAAACTGACAATGACTCTGAGTGCCTCCTCTCCTGCCCCTAAAGCCACTGCTAAAGAAATCATCCCAATCCTAGGTGCAGCTGGCGCACACACCTCAAGTGGAGCAGTCAAGGACACTGCTCGAGGAGGAAGTCTAGGTTCAATTCCTGGATCTACCAAAGACTTCCTGCATGACCTGGGGCAAGTTGCTGAGGACCGAATAAAAAGATCACTGAAGTTAATGGGAATCTTTTCCTTAATTTCAATGGGTTTTGGACCAGGCCCTCAATCTATGTGCCTCAGATCCATGCCTGTAAAATGGGGATAATACTTCCTTTTTCTCGTGTTGTCTGAAGTCACTAGGATCTGCCTGGATGCATCTAACTGATAGGATCAAGGACTGTAATGTCTGAACCTCACATAGGTAAGCTAGTTTTGTCACATTCGCAAGCTGTACATTCTAAAGTTCTCACAACTCTCTATGACACTCAGTTATAGAAATAACAATTTCAAAGAGAAAGATTTAGAGGACAAAATTGAAATTTATAACCTACTAGGAAATAAAGAAAGCACAAAACTCAAAACCTATTTACAAAAGAAAGGCAGCCACTGTGTATCAGCATAGAAAAAAACAAAGCTAGATTCTCCTGATCAGTTCTGGGTCTTCATATAATGAGACCAAAGAAGGTAATTTATTTATTTTGTTTTACAGTCCAAGTATTTCTTTTAAAGTTCTTTACTTGTTCACTGGGAATAATTTAGCCCCATATTTAAGCAACCTTCCTCAATAAAGGTTCTTCTGAATCAGGGCTTGAATAAGGACCATGTTATTACAGCAGAAATGGAAGGTTATATAATGAATAGTTAAAAATAAATGTTTCTACCCTTAAGCAGCAGGAACTTGTATTTACCAAACAAAATCCCTGTAGCTCCCATGTATTAGCAACAGAAAACAAGCATCTGTTAGAAAATCATACACTGTAAAACAATGTTGGTTTATCCTTAGTTTATTCCCCCACCCCTACTTACAGATCTGGGCTGTCCTGAGAATCTTCGATTGTAATCATTAACATCTTGAAGCACTTGTGCTGCATCCTGCTGATCTTCACCAAAGAGTGGTAAAAACAACGTTACCTGTGCACAATAGCAAGACATTACTTCAGGCCTGTCAGTTCTTAAAAATGTGAAATTGCAATTCATAAACAAAGCAGTAATAATTCAGTGCAAAACCTCAGAATTTAAGGACAATTCATTATTGTGTAACAAATTTGGTACAACTTTATAGATAGATAGATAGATAGATAGATAGATAGATAGATAGATAGATA
>ML681995.1:3716545-3737361 GCA_007922195.1 Podocnemis expansa | reverse complement strand
ATAGATAGATAGATAGATAGATAGATAGATAGATAGATAGATAGATAGATAGATGTCGTCTTCCTTCTCAGTATTAATCTAAACCCAATCTGTGTTTATTACTTGCTCTGTATTTAGTCAGTCAGATACAGCTCCCAATTCTTACAAAATTAACATTTTAAGATACTATAAAAGGGATATACTTTCAAAAAAAAAACAAAAACATTTACTAAGGACAAAATAAAATACAAGGACCCTGTCTTTGAAGCAGATCAGAGTAAAATTTCTGAAAGTGGCTAAGTGACTTAGGAACACAAGTCCCATTTTCAGAGGTGTCTTCAGCACTTAGATGCTTTGAAATTTGTTTTCCTAAATCAGACAAATGTTTCCACAATCACTACTGATGATCTTCTATTGAAGAATAAAAGCAGCAAAGTTTGAGCTCATGGTATACCCACTTATAGTACAGTAGCTGAGGGCCCTTCACAAATACCGTTCTTTGAAAGTGCATCAGCTTAGGGCAGGGGTCTCCAACACGCAGCCCGTGGGCTGCATGCGGCCCCTAAAGCTATTTTTTCCAGCCCGCAACAACACAATCATTACCGATATTTGCAATATCATTGTATGGGAAGGTCTCAGTGGTGTGGCCCTTGGGCTACCCTACTAATCCTCATGTGGCCCTCATGGTGATTTCAGCTTGAGACCTGGGTTAGGGAGAGTCAACTGCAACACCATCAGTGATCATGGCTGTCATGGTAAGGGACATAGTGAATCTCCAGGCTCTAGGCTATCAAAGTTGTTTGACTGGAAAGCTGGTGCTACAATGGGAAGCTGTGAGGATAAGGGAGAAAACAGGAAAAAAGGATAGTCAGAGCTTTTGCAGAAGTAATGAATGGAAGATTCTCCTCCCAAGAAAACATATTATTTGGTGAACAAATTCTGCACAGTAACTACATCTATAGATTATGACATACATACACATCTACAAAAAGATTATTATAATTTTTGATGTTCATGTGATAAACTTCAGAATCCTATGATAAATAAAGTATATTGCTTTGTAACTTTTCATCTTTAAAACTTTACCTTGTACTCTGGCAAACCGTACTGCTTGATGGCTAAGTGGCAAAGGAAATCAACACCTTCTGCACCCCGTATCCCCTCACTGAAGTTCTACTTCCACTGCCTAGGCTGAGCAACATTCAGTCCCAGATCAATGACAGGTTTAAGATGAAATATCTCATCACTTTCCATGGCTAGACATGGATGCTTTAGTCCACTGGAAAGAGAAGTGTACAGGCTTATTTTGACTCTTTGAGGGATAGCAGGGACAGTGAAGTAGTGCCTTACTAGCTGGGCAATGAAAGATGATGGCTGGGAAGAGAGATCTGTTGAGAACAAGACCTCCCGCAGGCTACTTTCTCTGGAATGAAGGAGGCATGATCAGGGAGGGGCTAGTCTGTCCAGGAGGCTGAAAAAGGCTGAGAACTAGGAAGTCAGTGGAGGACCTAACTGGCTAACCTTCCTGAGATGAAGGGCCAGAGCCAGGAGAAAGATTATGGTTCCTAGGAGAAGGCTGAAGAAAACAGAGCAGCAAAAAGGATTTACTGGCTAGCGTTCCCAAGGCAGAGCTAGGGCTGGAGGGGCCTGAAGGCCAGGAAACACCAGAAGGTGCTGCCTCTAAGACAGGGAGCCAGAGCCAAGGTGCAGGAAGGGCTGAAGGCAGCGGAGTGACTTAACAGGTTATCTGTTGTCATCTCCGGAGGTGCACAGCTGGACCCAGAGGAACTGTGAGAGGGCCAGGGAGAGTGAGGGATGATCTCCTGGTAAAGACCATCTCCCAGCAATCAGGCTATGGGAGCTCCAGCTGGGAAGAGCAGGGTGGCACTCCATCAGGGGGGACTGGGGTGACTGCCCAAGCACAGAGCATCTGAACATGGATGAAGGTGCTGCAGTGCTATATGCAGGATATTATGGGATGAAATGTTAGCTGATCTTAATGATTACTGGCATTGGGAATGATGAGTAGATTTTATATTGAGACTTCTGTTACGGACTATTTTGCAAGTGGTTTTAATTATAAACCAGTCCCAAGGAGGAGTGCTATTGTGACAGAAGAACCTGAAGTGAAGTTAGCTGATTACCTGAGAAGGAAGACCAAGGCAGGGCACACATGTCATGCCACAGAAGGGGGGAGGGGCACTTCAGGTGGGGCTGCTCTATACATCATGGTTTTCCGATGTAACATAATACTTGCTAATTCCCGTGGAAGGTCTTAGGATATGGGATCTTAAAAAGGTCACATAGGAAATCAGTTTTAGGACAGTGTTAGAGATTTTTTAAAATGAAGCCATTCACATTTTCCAGGACTGGCCTCGTACTAAGATGACCTAGAGGTTCTGTTCCCAATTTTGTAGATTTTGTATGTGACCTTCAGCAAGCCTCTCTGTGCTTTAGCTCCCTTATCTGTAAAATGAGGATCTAATCACTTTCCTACCACATAGGCATGAGGATAAATATCAGAGTATTTGTGAGGCACGGAAATAGTAACACAATAACTATCACAGGAAAGCTAATAAATGAATAAATATTACATTGGACTCATGGCAATAGAGCATGTTGGCTTTACAGATGGAGGGATACAACAAATACTTCAGATCACACTTGGACTTCTCTGAAGTACTGCTGACAATTTTTCCATAAGTATGTGACCTAAACAGTGAAATGTCACAGAATACAGATTTTATTGGTGCTGGTTTGGGATGACCCATGTAACTCATTTGTGGCTTGTGAGTAATGCAGCCCTCTCAAAGTCGGGGAGGGGGGGAGAGGGGGCACAGAGAGGACACAAAAAGCCCAGACACCACAGCATGTATATAATAATAAAAGGCTCTGAACTTAAACACTTCACATGTTTACCTTTAAGTGAACAGGAAAGCCAACCCAAACCATTTAATCATGACACTGACCATCCAAAAGTCATGATATTTAAGAAAAAGTGTGTGTGTTTTTCTTTTTAAATCTGCCTTCTTGTTTTTGAGCTTTTGGAGGAAGTACCTGTTATGAAAAGTATAAGTGATCATTTCAGGTTCTAAATTCAAACTTAAATGAACATGCAGAAACGCAGACCTTACTAGTTGCTCTGAAAGACATTCTGTTAAACCTTTCCTTATCTCTTGGGAGGTAAGATTGTGTGTTGGAAGGATGGGAGGTTTGACAGAAGACTTCCCCTGAGCCTTACTGCTCTCCTGTTTCTCTCTTCTCCATCTTCTTAGTGCTATTCTGTCTCATTCTCCCTACCCCCACTCTTCAGTTTCCCTGTCATTTCCCAACACAGATTCTTGCCCCACTGCCCCACTCAGTCTCCCTCCACCTACCTGCTTATCTGTTTTTCCTCTTACAGTGTCTTATCACTTACTCTTTCTTTCTTTACTACCCCTTACTTATTTTTAAAGGTAAGTATGAAAGCAAGTGTTTTCAGAATACAGGCCTAAATTTGGAATCAGAACTATTTGGTCTTTGATGATATAAAGTGTTACCGTTTGTCTGCAGATTGGGCACCGGATGGCACCCAGCCATGAGCCATACCTCCAGTATGCAATGATGCAGGCACCTAATGGAAGTAAATATTTAAAACTGTGATGATTTAAATTATATATTGTTAGACATCTTTTCTTTAAAACAATTATATCAGCAAGAAAAAATATTTAGGCATCAAGAAAAACAGTAATATAGCACTAAAATATTAGGCTCAATATTTTAAGCATAATAGGCTTATTTTGTATAATATTAATTGTAGCAACTAAACCAAAATTTATCCAAATTCCACATGCAATTAATTCAACAAATTCTGATCCAATTCAATTTCAACATTAACTTCAAGAGCAGGGTGGATGACTAAATCAATCTAAAATTTGGTATTTTAAACAGAAATTAAACACACCTGTATATTTTAAAAATAAACCTATTTATAGTTATGTTTGAAACTGACAGCTTCAAACTTTTAAAAATAATTTAAAATAAACATTAAAAAATTAAGTGTTACGCGTTTGCTGCCATTTAAAAAAAACAAAAAACAACAGATGTAAGTCATTGGCTAAGCACATGGAGTCATAGTTTGATGATGTGGTGCTAGCCTAGCTTTCAATAGCAGTATACTTTTCTGCAGTAAAAATCAGAATATCTTCTTCATTTCAGGTCATTCAGCTAATTGAGTTCAATCATTAGGTCATTCAAAGATACCAACTGGGAGTCAAAATAACAGAAAAGCTTTTTTTCCTCTTCCAATCTATGAATAAAAATTAGGAGCAAGAGGATGAGATCTATTTGCTCTAAAACCTTGAAGGACATGGCAACCAGAAACAAGCAGTTCTATCCAATACTTCCTTTGTTTAATAAATCAGTTAATTTTAAATGCAAAGCATGCTTAGTTAACTTTTTGATGATCTTTTTATTCTTCTGTTTCCAGCACATTTAAGATAGTTTTTTTTTTTTTAAATTAAAATGCTGGTTTTGTGCATTTTTAGTTGAATTCAAATTTTTTTATCCAAAGAGTTTGACAAAAATCACAAGTGAAAAAAATTAATCATCTAGTAAGTCAGAAATGTATCAGTCATCCTTTTCTAACAATACAAAATGTAAAAATTAAGAATCTGAATAAATGTAAGTTAAGATATACAATTGCTTAAGTAAAGCAATAGATAGTATAGATATATTGTATCCTCCTGATTAGCACAAAGAAGCACCAAATGCAGTGTAAAGACTATAGCTATTTGAAAAATCAACCTTTATTTAGGAAAATAACTAAAAGGTAATACAAATGCAGAACACAATTTAGAATCAATGATTTAAAATCAAAAGTTTTCAGCTTACTGATTAAAATTATGATTAAGATGGGTGGCTTAATCTGCATTGATTTAAATCAATCCACCTTGTTCAAGAAAATCTAGAATAATTGAAAAGTCAACAAAGCTTCTGCATCACTATAGTTAGAAAATGATTAATTTTAAAATCCTTTATCAGGGAGAAGGTTAGCTGAAAAACAACAGGAAATAAAAATTCAGCTTCTAAAAAAAACTCTATTGTTTTATTTGCATACTTTTTGAGGTATCTGGAAAAATCTGAATCCTTTTAATCTTTTCCCAGTTTGTTCCAACTATACTCAAGGAGCAGATAATGTGTAAATTAAAATAGTCACACATGAAAATAGATGGACTCAGATAAAGAATCCTGTCCTAGCATATGAAATGTTGGGAATCTGAAGGAGGGGAAATCAAAATGATAAACAGAATTTAAGAAAATAAAATTATATAAATTTATCCCTACAGATACCTCAAGTAAGCCAAGGATGCGAACGCTGCAAGTTTTAGCATAATTCTTCAAATCTTCAATTTTTCAATGTAAAATGTGTTGTCATGATGAAGGCATCAACCAGAATCTTGCTATCATTTTTTTTTTAAAAGTATTTACAAAACTGTCACCTCAGCTCCTTGAGTTTTATTTTTAGAAATGTTTTCGGTTTATTCCATTTTTTTCCCCAAGCTTAGAAACTTTAAGGATACAGAGTCAAATATATTTTCAAATGAGTGGAAATTTTGATTTCAAACCTGGTAGCACAGAAAAGAATACTTTAGAATGTAATTATAAGCACACTGGCTATTATCAGACATTTTCTCATGAAGTTATACAGAAAGTTATTTGTTTTTAATAGTGTTACGCTATGAAAAAGCTTTTCTTTTCTGATCAAGTTAAAGAATTTAAGATACACTCAAAATGTTTATTCACTTTAAAATAATTGTGGTTCTTCAACACCTGTTTCCTTAACAGTGCTCCACTCTAGATGCACTAGCACCTCCTCCACCACTGATTGGAGATTTCTCATATTGGTGTTCACTTGGCCCACGCAGGCATGCTACTCAGCCACATGCCATTATTATGTTCCACTGCACAGGCAAACTGCCCTAAGTTCCTTCTCTACCATGAAGCTCAATAGCACAGAATTCAGAAGCAGAGGAAGGAGGGTGGTTAATGGCGCACACACAAGAACACAATTTTTGAAGACATCACTGCTCATGCTAAGTAATCATTTCTTCTTCCTCCAGCAGTGTTCCAATGGGTCCCCCACTCTGAGTACCAAGCATATTCCTATGTGGCAGAGGGGAGGAAGGGGGAGGACTGGAGAGGGGTTTCACAGTTAAGTTTAGCACCAAAGAAAGTACAGCTGAGCCCAAAACAGTATCAGAAGCAGAGTCATAAGTTATTATTTGGAGATGAAAGGGTGCAAGATGGAAGACTGATGTCCTTCTCTGGAATCTCTGTCTCTTTTGATGTGGTTCATGTAACCTGTGGGAAGTCAAGAACTGGACAAGATAGAATCTCTGAGTCATACAGAACTTGTTGAGCTTTCTCCTGCAGGCAGATAAATAGATACTGAGGGAACATATGGTAGCCCCAGAGTCCTTTAATGTTCACAGAGATTTGTCTTTGATGTCTGAAACAATGTAGATCCATCAAAAAGAAGTTATTTCACCATATACAGGACATCTGTTGGAACTCTGGAGTGTTGGAGCCAGGAAGCTCTTCCCATATCTACTGCTGTAGTGATCAAACAGGTAGCAATATCAGCAGTGTTGAAGGAACATTGTAAAGATGTTCTGTATATGCAATAGCTACCTGGAATTGGAACTTATACTCCACCAGTAAGTGGTCAATAAAAGAGGTCTGTTTGGTATAATTTACATTAGTGGTTGTCAACTTTTCGTGATTGCTGTACCCCCTTCAGGAGTCTGATTGGTCTTGCATACTCCAGCTTTCAACTCACTTAAGAGCTACTTACTTACACAAATCAGACATAAAAATACAAATGTAACAACATACTATTACAGACAAATTTCTTACTTTCTTATTTTTACTATATAATAAAATAAATTGACAAATATAAATATTGTACTTTACATTTCAGTGTGATACTTGAGCCTATTTTTCATACAAGGTTAGGGTTAGAAGGGATCTCAGAAGGTCATTTAGTGAGTCCAACCCCCTTCTCACAGGACTTTGTAATCCATGTCACTCATTCTGGGATGCAGTGAAATGATAGCATCATTTAAGTCCTCCTCCACATTGAGTCTATTCCTGCTCTTTGTCTTGATGGCTGTGATAGCAGAAAATGAGACTTCACAAAGATATGTTGATCCAAAAGTCAACAGAAGATTCAAAGCATGGTTCCCAAGGTCAGTATACTCTCTCCCGTATTAAACATCAGAACTGGGTTAATGTGGAGTCCTTATACTTCATTCAGACCCTGTTCTGAGGATAGTTTGAGATGATTTTTTTTTGGGGGGGGGCTGATTGGCAGAGAGGTTTCAATGGCTAACATCTGACAAAATGAATGGGTTTTTTACTTGGTCAAGTTGAGCTGAGTTGTGGTCAATTTTGGGGAAATATGATGAACTCAGAAGTCAAGTGGGCCAACTGATCTATCATTATTTATTTAAATTTTTCTCTGCTCAGTTTCCCCCAGTAAGACAACAGTGACATACACTTGAAGCAGTGGAAAACAGATGGTCTTTGTCTCCACCTTTGGACTTCCAGAAATCAGTTTTCTTAATAAAAGCATTCACTTTGCTATGGAGATTCAGAATATTAGTGTCATGGCTTTGACTGGACGAATTTAGATCATTCAGCTCCCTAAATATAACTGCAAGGAAGGCAAGCTGAGCTAACTACACAGTGTTGTCAAACACAGAAGCAAGAAGGATGAGTGATCAGAAAGAAACATGTGAACTTCTGTGCATAATTCAAACAGGCTGTCTAACGTTTTCAATCTTGAAAGACAGTGAACATCTGGGTGAAGCAACAACTGCTAATGTTTTGATCCCCTTCTCTTTGCAGAGAATATGAAACAGGAGAGCATTAAGTGGTCTGGACTTCCAAAAACTGACAATTATAACAAGATTCTCTTAAAACTTCATGCAGCTCAGAACTCATCTTCTTTTGAGGCAAGTGCTGCTTCGTGTATAATACACTGCATTCACTGAAAGGATGAATTTTCTTTCCTGATTCTAGCTACAAGTTTGTTCACCCTCCTGGTCATTGTAATGGCCCATCAGTGTAGATGAATTTGCATAAATCACAATTCCAGTTTTCTTGGGGTAGCAAATTAGTTTAAAAATGTCCTCTCTGGCTGAATTTGCCTGAATACTGTTGCAAAACAGTATATGCTCATTGAGATCAGTTGTTTCAGAATACTGAATATAAGCAAGCACTGAGCTTCTCCACTCATATCCTTGAACTTGTTTTTGCCGTTCTAAGTTTTAGTACAAGTTGAGAGAATCTCCTCAGCCATTTCTTCCATTCTATGACACAGTGTCATGTGAGGAGTGTACTTCCCTGAAAGTATCAGCTGCTCCCCCCCTCCCCTTTTAAAATCCAATGTTCTGCAAGCACCACAGCTTCAGGCAGAATTAGATCTTCCGCAATTGTGCACAGCTGCTTTGATTTTTCTACAAGGAGGAAGACAGCATATGACAGTTCGGGTGCTTAATGGAAATAGATTAAGCGTTTCTCATTTTAGTCTGGCAAGTCTGGAACTCAGAAAGCTTCCTTTGAAAAAATTCTACTGACTTACTCACATGCACAGGATGATTCGTCTTCAAATGTCTTTGCAAACGCACTAGCTTCATCCTGTTAGTTGATAGGGCTTCTCCACAAAGGAAACAAAAAGTAGCAGCTGGATTGCTATTTGTAGATATGAATCCAAAACCAAATATTCCCTTCAGAACTATTTTTTCCAGTCATTTTCAATTTCTTAGAATTTTCACTGTTGCCACTACCACTACATCACAACCACATGCACATCATAGCAACTTCAACCTAAGCAATGTGTCTGCACGCAGCAGGAAATGACATAAAAAGGCCTATCTAATACTATGCATATATGCCGGTTATTTTACCATATATAATACAGCACACTGTTTAAAGGCAATGGTTGTGTATAGAATAATCTTGTATTTGTCTTATAGTAATGAAATGTTTCTCACCTTGGGAAGTCACAGGGTTGCAGAAAGCCCAGAGCTCTGTTGCCCCCCCACCCCACCCCCAGTCTTGGGATAAGTTGCTGTACCCCCTGGAAGATCAGTGTCCTCCCAGTGGTACACTTACCCCTGCTTGAGAACAACTGATTTCTTTGATTATTTTTTGCTATTAATGCTTGGTAATTGATGCTCTAAATCAGGCGTGGCCAAACTGTGGCTCTTTAATGAAAAACTGTGGCTCCTGGAAGAATGTCAGCAAATCAATTTAGGAAAGCAACCCCAGCCTAAGAGTTCAGGAGGGTGTCAGGATGATGGGGAGAAGTGCGGCATGGCTGGGTATGCGGGGAGAAGTGTGGCATGGTTGGGATTTTAAAAAACTTGCCACTAGCCTGCAGTCTTCTACATCGAGCAGCAGCTAAGTTTTTACTGTATAGGCCTGATTTTCATGGTAACCTTAAGTAATTATTAGAATCTGACATCAGCAGGATCAATATTTGTCCTCTTTTCACGATAAAATTAAAGTGTGCCATGAATTTTAAACTTAGTAATTTTGGAGTAGGTAAAAGTATATGGCTATATGCCTCAATGCAGCTCTTGAAAGTTTAATAATCAACTTCTGTGGCTCTTGAGTTGCATAAGTTTGGCCACCCCTGCTCTAAATTTGAAGGAAGCTGATGACCAATATTTTCTCCCAAGTCTCTTATTGTCTTTTTCATGGAGCACGGTTTTAGCATGATGCCACCTTCCACATTCGTTAACTGCATCAACTACAAAGGAATTGGGAGAGGAATAACAAAATAAAATTTGTGAGTCTTTTGCTGGAATGTAATATTTCTTTCCCTCTCTCTTGCATGTAGGCAGGACAGCAGGCTGGAGTGTGCCAGATGATCTTTGCTGGATCCAGAAGGGCTTTGCTGGCTGGCAAAGCTATATGAGCAGATGAAGGAGAATGAAGACTCATGCAGTTCTTTAATCTCCCCAAGTGGAATCTGCAAGGAGTCAGCATCTTGTCTGGATCCTGGATCTGCTTAAAATCGTTTGCTGAGGAAGGAGGAGCATGAATGACAGTTTCACACAGACAGGAATGTCTCAGGCTGAGGTGGTTAAGAAGAAACTGAGGACAGTCTGCCTGTGCAATGTTACTTAACAGTGGAATAAGACTGAATAGCATTCTTGTATGGACCAAACACACACTGCAATGTAAAGTCTCTGATCAAAGGTGCAGGGGGCTCCAGCGCACCTACAGAAGAGAACCCAAAGGGACACTACTCAGAGAAGAACCCATAGGTTCGGGGGCTATTCAGAAGAGACAGTCTGTGTCAAAAAAGAAACCCCAACTTTTAAGGCATGTCAAATAAAATCTCAATCAAAACCTCTTTCTTGAAGGATTCCAATAAAGCTAAGGTGAACATGAGAGCATCATGCACTACATTCCTATCCAAGAACCACAGTATACAAACATTCTTCAGAAATAAGTCCTCTGGAGAGTAATTTATATTACATTGTAGAGTACTAGATATGGGTATATTCACTTGGGTTACCCTATCCCACAGCCTCTTTCCTTCTGCCTGTCCATAACTAAACAAGGCCGCTGATCAATTAGATACAAGTGTGCTCTGTGGTAAGGTGGAAAAGTACAAATATGACTATGCTATGTATGTACATATATGCAAAGACCTCAAGCTGCACAGGAGAATGGTGGTAGTCCTTCTGGTATGGTATGCAGCTGTGCTGCTATAGCATAGGCACTTATTGTGACAGAAGGAATTTTTCTGTCACTGTAATAAATTCATCTCTTCAAGAGGCAGCAACTAGGTCAACAGAAGAATTCTTCTGTTAAACTAGCTGAATCTATTGCATGGGTTAGGCTGACCTTAATACATTGCACAGTATGAATTTTTTCACAGCCACAAGCGATGTAGCTATATCAACATAAATCTTTGGAGTAGACCAGTCCTACACAGCTCAGATAAAAGTGCAGCAGAAATAAGGCATCCCATTTGGGGTATCTAAACTTGACTATTTTTCCCATTCAAAACAAAGCCTTAGGGCTTTTGTACATGGACACTTAAGTTTCCAGCAATCTGGAGTGTAAACCTGCCATGCTGTACACTAAATGTCTGTCCGTCTGCTGTTGCCACATGCAAACAATTTCCTAGTGTGTTTGACCTACCCTGCTTTGAAATGGAAAAAGAAGAATATGCATCAAGAACTGCTGGTATGCAGCAACAGTGACAAGATGGACAGTAAGTGGCACACTAATGCAGGATAGATTAACATCCCCATTTGCTGTGAACTCAGGAGTGGTCTACATTTAAAACTTCAGTGGATCTTGCTACGCGGCTGAGAGCTATGAAAAATTTCATACCCTGGGCTATGTACTTATGTTGACCTAACCCATTGTAGAATTTTTCCCACAACCAACCTACCACTTCTCAGGGAGATGGATTTACTGGATCTATGGCAATTCTTTCTGCACTGTAGCAAGAGTCTATGCTACAGCAGTGTAGCTGCAACTGTGTCACTGTAGTGCCTAAAGTGCAGACATACCCCAAATATCCATTCAGACAAGTCTACACACTCCATTTACTCAGGGGCTTTGCAATGACACAGGAAAGGGAGGTTTCGTCCTTGGTGGGTGTACGTTACCCCAATCACTTTAATGGGATGTTCACTCTCTAACCTACCGGTGATAATGGTAGTGTAAATGTCAGAATTGTTAGTTTCACTGCTGATCACTTTACTTACCACAGAAAAGATGGCCACAGTTTGTTTCAATGGGAAATGTAGCCTGCTGTAAACAGACTGGACAGGACATGTCAGTGTAGAAATGCTGTCTATCACCAGCAGATGCATCCTGTTGGGATAAAAGACATACAAATTGTTGAGGGATGAAGTTCAATTTAGATGTCCAATTGATTTTTTTTTTTTAAAGACTATATTCTTCACTTGCTAGAAGTCAGACACTAATGACTCAAACTTAAAACTAAATCAGCAAAGGAACAGAATACTATTTAAATAAAAAAATAATTCAGCAAGCAGGGCTTGTGAAACAGCATATTATTTTCTTCCATCTGTTCTATACAGCATAAACTTCAAGCTAATTAAGGACAATGAAACTAGAGCTTTGTGATTCTACATTTAACAAACAGAACCCTATAATCCAAGTCACTGAATTGTGATTGGCAATCAAAACATTATCCACAAGAGTCTTATCTACTCTAGGTGAGTGGCAGTGCATCAGCATCAGCAATAAGAAGAAATTTTGGTCCCAAACTTTAGCATAGAAGTAACTTATGCATCTCTTGTTGACAAGTTCAGATGCTGTGTACTTAAATTTAAAGATCAACAGTTCCGTCATGCTCACTTGCTAATCCTTGGGTTCCTTTCAGTATTTTGTCACTAAACAATCACCATAAATCCTGACAGAGGAACACAGGAATGCTTGTTCTGAATAGGGATGTAAAATATTTAATGTTAACTGGTAAGTATTAGTCATCTTATTGGTTAACTAGTGGCATAGGCTTTTGGTCACCATGTGATTGCACTGGATCATGGCCACACTGCTGCCACCTGGAAACAACAAGGCCCTGGGGGCAGGCAATGTGGAGGGCCCTGCTGCAGATCACTGGGAGCCACAGGTCCAAGACTCAGGGCCTTCACATGGAGTCAGGCTTGGGGCCTGGGCTGATGGGGGCAAACACAAATTATATTAGTTAAACAGTTAACCAATATAATTTTAATAGTTTAAATGGTTACCTTTTTAAAACAAGATTTCCATCTCTAGTCCTGAACAGATTATTTTCCAGGATGACTTTTTCCTACCATGCTGTCTACTAAGTCCGGCTTCTACTGCCTTACAAATGCAGACCAGGCATCCCAGCCTAGAATCTCATGTACCAGGGAAGGGGACAATGGTCTTAGTCGACCACAGTGGCTCACCATCCCAGCTCACTAGGCTTTGGCCACTATGCTGTTTTCCAGGAAGCTTAGCTTGCTAGTGTAAATGCTTCTTGTCCCTGCTCCATACTTGCAAAGAGGACTCCTGATTTCACTTTTTGATCCCCTACTACCAGGGTCTATGTCACTGTGCGGGGAACATGCGTCTGTAATCTAACTCACTCTCCCTTTTGGGAAAATCAAGACTCTTTTGAAAGAGATTCTGGATACTAGCTGGAGAAACATGAAAATGGATCTGGCAGATTCTTTTCAAATTTATCTATTACCTAAAATTGTAAAGGGTTATTATGAAATCCACATAGAAATATGTCACTTAAGAAATAGCTTAAGTTACTTTTGATAAGTTTATCTACAGCAAGTGGAGTTTATGTAATGGACATGAACACATTCTCTTTTTCTAGAGTGACTTGTTTCAGGTGTGTGTGCGCAGGGTTTTTTTGTTTTTTTTTTAAAGTAACGAACAGTAAAGGGATAACAGATCTACACCACATATTATTACATGGATAGACATTTCCAACATGCTGTATGGTACCTGTTCTGTTTGAAGCTGCTGCCGAAGTGCCCTCACCAGCTCCTGATTGTCTGGATGAATGTTCTGGTGTTCATTTCTGTGAGGGGGGAAAAAAATGAAAGAACAATGACTGGCAGAAGACTGGAAAGGAAAAAAAACCTGTAAAAACAAAGTGATTTAAAAAACAAAATTTGAAACTGATGGGGGAGGGGAAATCATTCACTCTTAGTGTACCAGATTTTTTAGAATATTCTAGTTTAATTAAGGAAGCTGAAAGAGTTTCACTGGATATTTTAAGTCATACAGCATTGTAACCTGTCACCAAGGAAAACTCCTTCCTTATGACCAATCATCAAGAACTGCTTCAGCTGAAAATTATCAGTTTTAACAAATGAAATCAAAATCATTATTGTGTAAAAAATAAAGTCACTTGTAAATTTATGTTAGTTATCTCAGAAATAAGAGTTAAAATATTTTTTCTTTATTGATAACTCCCTTATTGCTGGAAATATAATTATGACAATTATTTTTTCTTTCACTGTATGCATATATACTCATTGTAGAGCTGAAGTCTTTTCTTTAAAAAGTATTTTATTTGCTATTTGAAGGATAAACTCAAGAGAAGAAAGGGCAGGCTTTTCCTTTGTTTCTGAACACTGGTTTTATAAAATTTACTCCCAGCAATAAAAACATAAAGGAAAGCTTTGAAGACCCCACTGAGAACAAGAGTAGAGAGGTGAGAGGTGATGGAAAGACAGAATACTTAAAAGGAGAATTAGAAGAAAGGGTTGCACTGAAGACTGATGAAAAATGGGTGGAGATAAACATTCATCACTTATTCCTAGATTTAAGTGGGCCTCATGGAAATCCCTCAGTGTATCAATGCTCTGCCACGAAGGCCAGCTAAAATTTTTGTGTCTACAAGCTTATGCAAAAGATAACTGAATTTTCATTATTAATTTTTCATTTTCTCAATATTTTCTAAAACATTTACTTTTTGGGATGAAATTGCTAAGCTTGGTATTTACTCAAAGGTAATTTTTTCGAAAGTTTCAGCAAAATCTGTTCAGTTTTTTGTTTTAAGTTTAGCCATGTTGAAAAAATACACTCTTCCCATTTTAGAAGAGCCTTTGCTTGGTTTGGAGAAAAATTAAAAATAAAAGTAAAATAAATCTAAGCAACTGAAATACTGTTAGTGAGCATACTACAAGGGAACCTGCTGAAATTTGTACGTTGAGCCTAACAAAGAGCTACTCCATCGCTGACATCTTACTGCATTCACCTGCAGGGGTTCCTAGCATTCATAGGAACTGCTATTCTCTCTGAACAATGGGCTTGTCCTGTGACTACTGCTGGGACAGTCAAAAGTCCCATTCAGAGCAAAATGCTTAAAAATTATCTTAAGACCATTCACATGGTAACTCAATTGAGCACAATTTTTTTAAAAATGTTGAGAGAGGGAGAAATTCTAGTAATTAAGGCTATATCATGAAAGAGTCATCAAGAATGCAAAAAATTTAGAATATACCAGGAGCAAAATTAACTTGACTTAATTATATATTTATAATATTTTCCAGAAAGGTGCTTATGGATGACCTAACCTTTTGACACGTAAATGGGGAATAATTAGCAAACAGGGGTTCTTTTCAGTGTGCTCCTGCAGGGACTGGTTCTTAGCTCTACACTATTTAATATTTTTATCAATGACCTGAAAAGAAAAATAAAATCATCACTAATAAAGTTTGCAGGCAATGCAAAAATTGGGAAGTGCTAAATAATGAAAAGGACAGGACATTAATTCAGAGTAATTTGGATAGCTTGGTAAACTGGGCACAAGCAAACAATATTCATTTTATCACAGCTAACAGTAAATGTCTACATCTAGGAACAAAGAATGTAGGTCATACTTACACTATAGGGGACTATCTTGGAAAGCCGGGAGTCTGAAAAAGATGTAGGGGTTGTGGATAATCAACTGAACAGGAGCTCCCAGTGTGATGCTGCTTAAAAAAAGCTAATGCAATCCTGAGACTTATAAGCAGGACAATCTTGAGTAGGAGGAGAGCTTATTTTACCTCTATATTTGCTACTGGTGTGATTGCTGCTGGAATAGTGTGTCTGTTTCTGGCACCTCAATTCAAAATGGATGTTAATAAATTGGAGAAAGTTCAAAGAAGAGCCAAGAGAATGATTAAAGGATTAGAGAACATGTCTTATTGTGATAAGGCTCAAAGAGCTCAGTCTTATTAGTTTAATAATAGTGGTTAAAGTAAGCCAGAATGCCCCTGAACGCAGATCCAGGCCCACAAACTTGAGGAGGCCAGAGTTCCAGGGCCCCCAAAAATAGAAAAATCAGGCACAATGCATGTTCTGCCCTGCCTTGACCTCAGGGTGGGAGCGGCCTAACCAGGGACCATGAGAGGTCACTGAGTCCAGTCTCCTGCATTCAGGCCATGACCAAGTATCATTTAGTGCAGTGGTTTTCACACCTAAGGTTGGTGCCCAGTACTGGGCCGCAGATGCTCAGGCACTGGGTTGTGGTACCCCTTGCTGCCAATACCAAAAGACTGCAATGCAATGCTCAGAGATGCAATTGCTGAGTCGCAGGCATAAATGATGTTTTTCAACTGGGTCCTGAGGAAAAAAGTTTCAAAACCACTGATCTAGGGGGGCAAAGGGGACAGCGTGTGAGGCCAGGATGAGCGTGGGGGTTCAGAGGGGGTAGTGTGTGAGACCAGGATCAGGGCCGGGTGGGGGGGCGCCAAAGCAGAGTGTGAGGCCAGGATCAAGGTCAGGGAGGGGCAGAGGGGGCAGTGCGTGAGGCCTAGATCGGGGCCAGTATCTTTATGGAGTGATAACCATATTTTGATGGAGCAATAATTGATATGCATGGTACCGGGAAGTGGTTGCAAACGCCTACCTGGGCTGGGGCCAGTGCATGCATGAAGGGGGCTTGGACAATACAGAAAAGGGGCCCAGAGATTAGGAGGGTTCCAGGGCCCGTCAAATTATATTTAACCACTGATTAATAAAGAGAAGGTTATGGGTGACATGATTACAATCTATTAATATCTACATGGCGAATAAATATTTAATAGCGAGCTCTTCAATCTAGCCAATGACGGTGAAGTTAGACAAATTCAGACTGGAAACAAGATGTAAATTTTTAACAGTGAGGGTAAGTAGTCATTGGAACATTTACCAAAGGTTGTAGTGGATTCTCCATCACTGACTATTTTAAAATCAAGATTGGACATTGTTCTAAAATCTATATGGTAGGACTTATTTTGAGGCAGTTCTGTGGCAGAAAGCAAGGCTAGATGATCACAATCCAAGGCCAGAAGGGAACAATCTATCCATCATTTACACCATAATTGCACACTACAAAAAATATTCTGGCAATAGCATGCAATAGTCATTCTGGATATTTAACTTTTAATTATGTGTTTTTAAAGTACCTGTTTTCCCAATGACTGTATGAAATTTTGCACTACCTGACTTTGCAATTTTAACACCATATTAGTGCAACTTTTAGCACTTAACAGCTTATGTATTCCTTCATAAGTAAATTAAAATGACTTGCAGAGTACTTAGGTGCTTGGCAACATACAATCTATTGTTTTACAGCACTAAATATACATATATAGCTTGCTGCCTCTTATGCACAAGATGCTTAATGGATAAGAAAAAGGTTGTTTACTGAGCAACACCCACAGAAAATACACCAAGACATCTTGAGGAGCCCTGCATTGTTCAGAGTGCCTTATGAAATGGCAGGAAAACCATGTCTTATATTGAAAGAGACAAGAAATTGTATGTAACTATGTAATTAAAACTAACAAGGAGTCCTGTGGCACTTTTAAAGATGGAAAGTGTCACAGGACTCTTTGTTTTGCTGAACTAGACTAACACAGGTACTCCTTTCGAACTTAATAATGTACACATATAAGGAGGTGGAGTGAAGATTAGAAGTGCAATACTTACTTGGAAATATCCTGAATATGGAGTGCATAACCACAGAATTTTATTTGTTTGTTTAAAAATAATCTGGAATGATTCAATAGCTTCTACCAAATAACATTGCTCAAAAAATAAAATGTCTCCCTAAAGGAGGTAAGAACTCACACTTCATTCAGTTTGCACTTTCCTCCAATGAAAATGAGACAATGATCATATGGAACCCAATTTACTAGTTAATATAGTAATATTAACCTTCCATGTTAAAAATTTAATCTCCTTGCAGATTTCACCTCTTTTGGAGATACTGATGTACCCAAAAGAGTAAAAACTGCAACAGACTAGATTCCTGATATGCAATGTGCAAGATAAGATACTGCAAAGCAGGTTAGATAAAACAGTAGGGACAATTAGCTGGTTTCTGATACTATACTTGAGATCAGTGGTTCCCACCAACTGCTGTCAGTCCAAGTGAAGGAAAGGGAGAACACTGCGGCCCCACCGTCCCTCTCCCAGTTGCTTGAGCAGGGAGAGACACAGAAGGGTGGCAGCACTCTGGCCTCGGCATGAGCTGCAGCTGCTGCTCTCTCTCGCTCACTCCCAGATCCAGCAGTAGAAATAGCCTGCTTATAGCCCTCACTGTTACCATTGGCAGAAAATTATGCAGTCATTTTTTATAGCATAGACATGGTTTGAAAATTTAAGCAAAGGATTAAATTATTTTGTTAGTTATGGGGGTCAGCACTTCCAGAAAACTAGTACTTTTTAGTGCTTTATTTAAAACAAACATTTTTAACAATTGTTTATCTGACCAATTTCTATCTTTCTCCTCTTCTTCTCCGGACTGATCTTAAGATTCAACCCCCTAAATTTGTCAATTTCAATTTTGTAGTGTAGCTGTAAAACTGAAAATCCCTTGTCAATTCAACTACTCTAGAAGACAAGTAAAATTGAGGAGACTAACAGCCATTCCTCTGTACCTTTTGTTGGGGCGGTAAACTTTATTTCCCTCCGCATGCAGGATGGAATCCACAAAAATGGGCCTGTGAATATCCATCTGCTATCAGAGTACCAAAACATTTCTACTGGTACTCATTTGAGAACCTGATCTGAAAAGTTATGTCAACTTTATTAGTTTTCCTTTTTAAGTTCCAAAGGGTTGCCCTATTAGTCTAGTTCAGAAAAACAAAGAGTCCCTTGATGCTTTTAAAAATGAACAACTCAAGGCTTCAAAGAGAAACTGCAGAACTGGAATTCATATGCAAATTTGACAGTGTTGCAGTTCCAAGAAAATCCCCCAAATTGTTGTCCAGCCCTCCAAAAAATTTTAAACTTCCAAGTGGCCTTCCATGTTAAAAGTTTTCCCACCCCTGTTCTAGATCTTTTGGCTCCTTTTAACCTGTTAGATGAGTTAAGATTTCATCGTGTCAGCTCTATTGTGACAACTAACGCCCAGTTTTTAGAGATGATGGCAGCAAGCTGATTGCAATTTGTCAAGACTTAGTTACTTATAAAGGCAAACTAACTTAACAAAAGTGTCATTATAATGATTGAATTAAATAGCTGCAACTCTTGGAAGATTTTAATTTTTTTTTTTTTTTTTTTTTTTTTTTTTTTTTTTTTTTTTACTGTTAGCAGCTTCTTCAGCAGCAGCTTGGACTTGGAATTCATGCATTGATTATAAACTGAATTTTTTTCTCTAATAAAAAAACCAGGAAATCACCATATCCCTTAAGTTCAAGAGACCTTCCACTTCTGCCCTCATCTTCCCACTCTAATGCATCATTGCTCCCCACACTGTGTTGTTCCTATTGTCTGTTCTTCTTCCCTTTCCTGGCATCTGTCTTCAACACAATCACGTACCCCACGCCAAGCTTCTTGCCTCCTCTTGCTACCAGCCCTTATGTTATTTTAAAATATTTAAAATTGGGTATTTAAAACTGGAGAGGTGCAGGAGACAGAATTATAGGTGGGAAGGATATGGGGAGGAGGAAGAGGGAAACAGATGTAGGAGTAACAGCATGGAAGTGTATGGGGCTGAAACATACATGGAAGATGAGGGCCAAGCTCCTCCTCTTCAGTGTTTGGTAGATAAGCAAAGAGGTGAACAAGAGGATTACAGACTGAGGTGGAGACAATGCTGGAGTGTGGGCAAGAGAGGCAGGGTGCCTACTAACCTTCAAAATCAAGAGATGAAACAGTCAAGCATGCTACTTAATCCCTTAAAGCAGGGATCTCAAACTCAAATCACCACGAGGGCCACATGAGGACTAGTAGAGGGCCACATGAGGGTCAGTATGGTAGCCTGAGGGCCACACCACTAAAACCTTTCCGTACAATATTGCAAATATCGGTAACGATCGTGTCACCATGGGCCGCAGGAAAGAGCTTTAGGGGCCACATGTGGCCCACAGGCAGTGTGTTTTGAGACCCCTGCTTTAAAGAGTTATGTGTTACACATGTAAACTAAAGACGACAATCTTAAGCACAGAAGCGCTAAACTGCTCTACGTTTAAATTCAGTTTGCTTCTACAGCAAAAATCCATATAGGTCATAAAGGAAGAACAAGAGTGTGTGGTGTTCTGTATGTAGCTCAGTGCACTGTACAAGGTATCAAGCTTACTAGCTCCTTTACTCAGGCAATAAGCAATCCTCATCATTGCCACGCATCCCTGAAGTTACAACTTCAAGCAAACTCTACCTGCTTTAATACTGCTCATCAAAATCCCTTACTCCATGCATTCCTCTTTATGTTTCCAATCTTCTTTGCTCCTTCATACCACTATTATTTTCCATTTTTAAACTTAAAAACATATCCAAATTAAACTTATCAAATGTTTCATTTATTAAATAGAAACATGATAGATGTTAAACATTTACATATTTCTTTATATGTAGAACTTTAGGTTTTAACCAATAAATGTTGATAAAACACACAAATAAATAATTTGGTGTTTATCCCATAAATACAGGAAACAGTTACTGTATATCATTGCGTATAAGCCGAAAATTTTGTGCCTGAAAATTGGCTTCAGAACAGGCTCTCGGCTTATACTCAAGGGAATATGGTAGACAGCCCCTCCCAGGAGTTTCCCAGACCATGTGGCAGGCCGGAGCCCCAGTGTTGCTGGGCGGCCATCTTGGGCAGTCAGCCGGGGCTGAGGCTGGAGTGAGGAGGGGACCCCGGCGTGCGGCCATGTAAGGGGGCCCGGGGGGGGAGGGTCAGCCTGGACATTGAGGGGGGGATTTAGGGAGGCCAGGGAAGGGGTGGCAGGGACCGGGGGTTGGAGAGGGGGTCGGGGAGTTGGGGAAAGTGATGGGACGGCCAGAAGTGTTGGGGGGGGGGGGGTCGGGGAGTCCAGGAAAGCGGCAGGAGG
>ML681995.1:3688233-3716445 GCA_007922195.1 Podocnemis expansa | reverse complement strand
GGGGGGGGCGGCAGTGAAGAGCCAAGGGGAAGCAGGAAGAGCAGTGGGGAAGCAGTGGGGAAGGGGCAGAGAAGGGGGGCAGCAGTGAGGAAAGGGCACAGCAGGAGGGCAGCAGGTAGCAGTGAGGGAAGGGCCGAGTAGGGGGAGGCAGTGAGGAGGGGGCAGTAGGAGGAAAAGAGAGCAGCAGTGAGAAAGGGGCAGATCAGGGGGCAGCAATGAGGGAAGGTCAGAGAAGGGGGCAGCAGGAGGAGCAGGGGAAACAGCAGGAAACTGAGAAGTGAGCAGGGGGTAGCAGTGAGGAAAAGGCAGAGCAAGGGGCAGCAGGGGTGACGGCAGTGAGGAAAGGGCAGAGCAGGTGGGAGCAAGGGGGCAACAGTGAGGAAAGAACAGAGCAGTGGGCAGCAGGGGTGAAGGAAGGGCAGAGCAGGAGTGAGGAATGGACAGCGAGGGGGCAAGGGAAAAGCAGCAGCAGAGATTTTGGGGTAGGGAAGCTGTCAGAAACTCCAGAGGAAGCCAGCAGCAGTTGGTGGGGGGTTAGGGGCCAAGGCCAAAAGGGGACCGTGGCTTATACCTGGGTCACCAATTTTAGCTTCTTTTTGGGGCTCAGAATTGGGGGGTCGGCTTGTGCCTGGATCGGCTTATACCCAATTATATACGGTACTTGTATCTAAGGGTGTGTCCACACAAAGCAGTAATGCAGACTACGGAGGTGTGACTTTTAAATCACACCAGTGTTAAGATGCTAACAAGCTGCAAATGAATTGGTCTGTGTAGACCAGGGGTCTCAAACTCAAACCAGCATGAGGGCCACCTGAGGACTAGTAAAGGGCTGCACGAGGATTAGTATGATAACCAGAGGGCCACAGCACTGAAAGAGTTGGTTGCTCACCTGTGGTGAACTCTATTCTTTGAGATGTGTGTCCTGTGATGTTCCACCTTAGGTGCAGCAGCATCCCAGCACTACACAACGGAGTTTTGCTAGCAATGAGCTCAGAGCAGCACCTGCGCAGAAAGGTGTCTCATCACTGCCTCTGCCTCAGCACGAGTGCGCCCCAACCCCGCCAGTTCCTTTTTAACTGTGTCAACACTGAAAAAAATCAATAATAAAGAGATGAGGGAAGGAGAGATGGTGGTGGAGCATCACAGGACACACATCTTGAAGAACAGAGTTTACTACAGGTGAGCAACCAACTCTTCTTCTTCGAGTGCTGTCTTGTGATGCTCCACCTTAGGTGACTAAGTAGCAGTTGTTCTGAGAAGTGGTGGGTTGTCTTCCAGTGATGAGAATATCTGTCTTCCCATGCTTGCATCATTTGCTGCAGCTATGTCAAGTGCATAGTGGGTTGTGAAGGTATGGCATGTCGACCAGGTGGCTGCCTTGCAAATGTCTTCTATGCATACATATCACAAAAAGGCTGTGGTTGATGCCATGGCTCTGGTGGAATGTGCATGGACACCGTGGGGAATATGACCACCACTGAGATGGTAGGAAATGTGAATATATTCCTTTATCCAATTGGATAATCTTTGGTTGGATATAGTTGAGCTTTTTTGATGTTCTGCAGATGATACAAATAGTCTGCTTGATTTTCTGAATTGTTTAGTCCTGTCCAGATAAAAGACAAGTGATCTCCTAACATCTAGGGTGTGTAAAGAGGCCTCTTGAGGAGTGTTATGCAGTGTTGGGTAAAAGGCAGGTAAATGAATACCTTGATTTTTGTGAAAATCAGAAATGATCTAAGGTAAGAATTTTGAGTCTGGACGCAAGGAGATTTTGTCCTTGTGAAAAATTGTATAAGGTAGATTGCATCTCAGTGCATTTATCTTTCCAACTCTTTTGGCTAATGTAATCGCTACCAAAAATGCTACTTTGATTGAGAGGTGATGCAAGGAGCAGGTTGCCAGAGGCTTAAATGGCGGATTAGTTAATGCATGAAGCACTATATTGAGATTCCAGGGAATCACAGTAGGTTGAATTGGCAGGTAAAGTTTTTGAAGTCCCACTAGGAATCTTTTGATTGTTGCATGACTAAATAAGGAGGAGCCCTCTAGGTGATCATGGAAAGCTGAGATTGCTGACAAGTGAACTTGGATAGAACTGCTGGAGAGTGAAGAGTTCTTTAAATGTATGAGATAGTCTAGAATCTGAGGAATAGATGCCTGACTAGGAATGACGTCATTATTCACACACCAATGGGAAAAATGTATCCACTTTTGGATCTATGACTTTCTGGTTGTTGGCTTTCTGCTAGTTAATAGGACATACTGTACCTCTTCTGAACACGCAGCGTCTGTGAGAAGAAACCAACTAGGAACCACGCCATGAGGTGGAGTCTCTGGATATACGGATGACGACAGCTGATGTTGGACTGATATAGAAGATCCTTGGTTTGGGGGAAGTTGAATTGGTTTGCATGCTGACGGATCTAGAAGTTGTGGAAACCAAATCTGTCTGGGCCAGGTTGGTGCTATTAGTATCATAGTTGCCCGATCCACTTTGAGTTTGTGGATTACCCTGTTTATGAGTGGTGTTGGTGGAAACACATATAGAAGATCGCGTGACCAGTCTACGAGAAAAGCATCGCCAAAGGATTGTGGATCGGCTGGGTCCCTCGAGCAGAATTGAGGGCATTTCTTGTTCTGGGATGTAGCAAAAAGATCTATTGCCAGAAAACCCCATTTGCAAAAAATATTTTGAACCACCTTGTTGTTGAGTTGCCACTCGTGGGCTACAGGAAAATTCTTGCTTAGTGCGTCCACAGTGGCGTTTTGAGTTCCCGGTATGTGTGTGGCTGTTATGTGGATTGCGTTTTGGATGCACCAGTTCCAGAGTTTGACAGATTCTGCACATAGGGAAGGCGATCTTGCTCCTCCCTGATGGTTTATGTAATATACACAAGCTAAATTATCTGTCAAGATTCTCACTAGTCTTCCTTGAATTTTGGCAAAAAAATGTCAAAAAGCGTTCCTGATTGCTCTCGAGGATGTTTATGTGCAGAAAAGTCTCTGCCTTTGACCACTTCCTTTGCACCATTTGACTGTCTAGGTGGGCTCCCCATCCTGTGAGGGGGGCGTCGGTTGTTATAATTATGGTTGGCTGAGGTCGTGTAAAAGGTATGCCTTGGAGCAGGTTGCTTTGGTTTTGCCACCAATTTAGCGACTCTTTGATGTTTCCTTGGACCGTGAGCTCTTTCTTCAGGCTGTGAAAGTGTGGTTTGTAGACTCTTGCTAGCCACTCTTGAAGAGGTCTCATTCTTAGTCTGGCATTTGAGACAACTGCCATGCAAGCTGCCATGTGCCCTAAAAGTTATAACACAGTCCTTGCTCTTATCTTTGGTGCCATTTGAATCTATTGCACCAGGTTTACGATGAGCTGAATTTGAGGTTGTGGCAAGTAGGCTCTGCTTGTTCTAGAATCCAGAACAGCGCCTATGAACTCTATTGACTGAGTTGGTATGAGGTTTGATTTTTCCTTATTATCAGTTCTAGCTCTTTGAAAAGATTTAGTGTTGTGGAAACTGCCTGTACTCACTGGTGCTCAGACACTGATGTTATGAGACAGTCGTCTAAATATGGATAAATCTTTATTCCTCAAGTGCGAAGGTATGCTGTGGAAGCTGCAAGGACCTTCAAGAAAACTCTCAGTGCTGTGGATAAGCCGAATGGTAGGAGTTTGTATTGGTAACTTTGACTCTTGATGGTGAACCTTAAGAATCACCTGTGGGAAGGATGGATTGTCACATGAAAATAAGCATCTTTAAGGTCAAGGAGTGAAAACCAGTCCCCCTCCTGCAGCATAGGGATTATACCATTTAGAACTTTTCTTGTCTTACAAGCTTATTTAGGGGCCTAAGATCTAAAATTGGCCTCCAACCCCCAGTTTTCTTCTCTATAACAAAATATCATGAGTAGAACCCGGAATGTTTAAACTTGGTAAGTACAGGTTCAATAGCCCCTAGACAGAAAAGGTGGTGTATTTCCTCCCTGAGGACCTGTATGTGAGAGGGGTCCCTAAAGAGGGATAAGGAAGGGCGGTGACAGGGAGGGGGGTGTAAGAATGGAATTGAATACCCAAATTTTATGATTCCAAACACCCATTTATCTATTGTGATAGCAGCCCATCAATTATAATAATTTGAAAGACGAAATTCAAAATTTACATCAGTGGTGGGTATGCAGACAGGTGGTAGAGATTTTTCAGATCCTCGACCACCCCATCAAAATTATGTTTTGGGGGAGTGGGGGTTGTTGGTTTATAGATGATTGTGTAGATTGTTTACACTTATATGCCCTTTGTTTATTTCTTGGGTGTCAGTCGTACAGTTTATGACTGAGATTGGGTGGATTGTAGGTATAAATAGCAACGTTCATAAGGCACAGCGTGGTTTTGTCTCTTTTTAAAATATGGGGCAAATATGCCCAGTGTGTGCAGGGTAGCCCGGAAGTCCTTCATAGAGTGAAGTACTTCATCTGTCTTTTGCGAGAATAAATGCGTTTTCTCAAAAGGTAAGTCTCTATTTTACTCTGCAGGTCCTTAGGAAGTGCTGCTGTGTGAAGCCAGGAGGCTCTGCATAGCACTACTACCGTAGCTGTCATTCTTGCAGCCGTGTCTGCTATGTCCAAGGAGATTTGAAGAAAAGTCTGCACCACGGACTGGCCCTCGGTAAGTAATGATTTATAGAGGTCTTTTTTATGATCTGCCATCTGAGGTAAGTATTGATAATTTCTCAAATATATTATGATTATAGTTGGATAGCAGAGACAAGTAGTTGGCTGCTCTCATTAATAAGGTGGATGCTGAATATACTTTCTTTCCTATAAGGTCCATGTGCTTCCAATTTTTGTCTGACAGTGTAGGTTTGAAATGAAGTTGCTTGTTTCTTTGATTTGCTGCATCCACTACCAACGAATTGTGGGATGGGTGAGTAAAAAGAAATTTCATCCCTTTAGGAGGAATATAATATCTTCTATCTGTGCACTTGCTAGTTGGAGGGATGGACAGTCGGCCAGATAGTATTGGCAGGATCCATAATCGCTTAATTCATGGGAATGGCTACCTTAGATGAGGCCGTAGTGTGAAGGATTTGTAAGAGTTTATGTTGTGATTCAGTAACCTCTTCTAATGGGATTTCAAGGTCTTGAGCTACCCTTTTAAATAACTCATTAAATAGTTTGTGGTCATCTGGTGTGGTAGAAATGATGAGAAAAACAGCCTAGTGGTGATTCTGTGAATAGTCCTGTGCCAATTGATGTGAGTCATTTGATCTTATGGTAGTGACTGAATGCCCTCTCTCAGAGAGCAGGGATGAACTATTATGGCTGTCAGCAGGAGGTCTGTCTCTACTCTCTGAGCGATTTCTGCTTCATGTTTCATTTCCTTCCACAGCAGGGGAAAAAGCAGTCCCTTCCTGTCTGTGTGTGGAGCACTTGCCTCTGAAATGACAGCATGAAGGTGTATAATGGCAAGGATGTCTATGTGTATAATAATCATCTGGCATATAAGATTGATCTGCGATGATGAAATGCACAAAGTGGGGAGGAACGTCTGGAGGAGAATTGTGAGTGAGAGTGCCTGCTGTGATGGTGATAAGAATAACGAGATGAAGAGCAGACACTAGGGGACCTGGACCTACAAGATTCATAGTGGGGTGATGAAATATGGTGCTGCTTACCAGACCTTTTTCTAGGAGGAGAATAGGTTTGATTATATTCCTGTATTACTGGATTTGCCTGAGGCAGCTACTGTGGTTGTGTGCATCGGTGGCAAGGTAGCTGATGCAACAGTTTGGTCTGGAGGAGCAATATTATCTCCTGTCGGTTCCAAACTCTGAGTGCTCTCCAGGATCACAGTGCCTGGAATGTGCTTAGTTGGAACCATCAGTTTTTGCTGCACCAGTTTCGGTGCTGAGTTACTGTCTGTTGCTGAGCCTCACTGTGCTGTGAGTTGCTCAGCTTTAGGCTGTGCTGAAACATCAGGGCACGCTGATTGCCCAAGACACACTGATTGCCTTCTATGGTGAGGCTTATTACTGTCAAGGTTCCTTTTGGAAAGTTGAGCCTTATCAGAGTGTGAATCACCCAAGGAACCTGTAGCCTCTGGGATGTTCATTTTAAAGTGTTTACTCTTTGGTGGGGAGCCCTTTTTCGGAGTGGGGTTGTTCTGCATTGAAGGCATTTGCTTATCACCACCTTTTGTTTGCTCCTTCTGGTGATTTAAAGCTGTTTCAGACAGAGGTAGGAGAGATTTTTCCATTAAATGAATTTTTAGTTGGAGCTCTCTATCTTTGCAAGCTCTTGTACTTAAGTTGGAGCAGTCATCACATTTTTGTGAGTAATGAGATTCTCCAAGGCAGCAAATACACTTTTTATGGCCGTCGGAGGCAGGCATTGCCTCATTGCAGTTTTTGCATCTCTTGAAGCTGAGGTGTGATGCTGTCTGGGTCTAGGGGACTGTTTATGATTATTTTTCATATTGATATTTCATATTTACAATGACCCATATGTGATATGCCATGTTTGGTATATATAGAAAGCCTGTAATTTGCTAGGAATGATTATATGATTTGTATGTAGGTATCATGCCTGTATTGGAGATCAGATCTATTTGTTTTTATGTGTGTTCCAAGTTGTCTGAGCCAAGGCAATCTCAGACTGGGTGTGTGCAAACTACTGTATTATTGATGGCCCATCAGGAGGTGGCTCCCAGCTACAGTGGGCCCAAGAGGAAACTAGTTTGACCAGTTACTCAGACTGACCATGTGGCCCACCTCCATTTTGATCTGGCAAGGACTCTGAGATAAAAGGCCATAGCCCTTCCTCCATTTTGTCTTTAGTCTTCAGCCTGTCTGCAACCGACAACGTCCTCTGGGACTATTCTCCTGGGACTGAACAAAGAACTGAGACCCACCCAGCTGCTGCTGAGGCTGGGTGCACACCTGAGGAGTGGGACTAATCTGCAAACTACAGAATCTTCAAAGATTGGCTTTCTATGGACTCTAAATCATTTGTATGTATGTGATCCACTTTGACCCTTTAACATCTCTCATATTTTGTTTGTTTTCCTTTTATATTAAACCTTTACTTGCAGGTACTAAAGGATTGGCTGGCAGTGTGGTATTTTGGGTAAGATCCAAGCCTATATTGTTCTGGGTGATGTGGCTGGCCCTTTGGGGTCAGGAGAACCTATTTCTTTAAGAGATCCAGTGGCTAGAGGGGACCATAGGAACTGATGTGCAGTAAGGGGGTTGTTTCTGCCTTATTATGCTCAGTGATGACCAGAGTGGGGGGGAACAGAAGCAGGTTTCATTACTGACTGGGAGACTGGTTTAAGTACCATCCCTCAGTGATTTGGGGGTTTGGCCCCTGGTTTTGCAGCCAGCCCTGATTTTGGCACATGATTATCCCAGGAAGATCGGGTCACATGGTGGAGGGTGGCATACTGCCTCGAAGTTAGGCTAATTTACCATTGAACTGAGAAAGGTTTCCACGGTTCTGTTGTTTTCTTTTTGTTCATTTACTTCTTTCTCTCTTCTTTTCTTTTAATGTAAATTGCAAGTTTTGTTGTTGGTTTTTTTTTTCTAGTATATACAAAAAAGGATAATGAGAACTGAAAAAGGAACGGAAGAAGAATAGAAGTGTGACTAAAATAGCAACTTTTTTCTTCAAAAAAGGAGCTGAGGAAAGGAGAGAGAGAAACACCGTTGTCAGTCAGGGATGGTTAAAAAGGAACTGACGGCAGGGCACGCTCGCACAGAGGCACTCTGCCCTGAGCTCACTGCTAGCAGGACTCCGTTATGCAGTGGTGGGATGCTGCTGCACCTAAGGTGGAGCATCACAGGACAGCACTTGAAGAAGAACCTTTCCATACACATATATTGCAAATATTGGTAACAATTGTGTCACTGCAGGCAACAGGAAATAGCTTTAGGGGCTGCATGCCATCCATGGGCTGCATGTTTGAGACCCCTGATGTAGACTTCGCTGGTGCACACTAAAGGTTCCCTGGTGTGTTTTAGTGTAGCGCTGTTTGAAACAGGACCATATAAAAGTGCACTACGGAATATTACAAAGAAAATACTAATTTCAGCATTCACTTCGGTAACAGCATACATAAGGAAGAAGCCCCCCCCTCCTCAATTTTGGGTGTCAAACTCAAAAACTGTTAAAAATAAAGACTGAAAAAAAAATTAAATTTAAAAAAATCCCCCAACCAGAAACCCTCTCTATTTAATCTATAAAATTAAAAACTTGAATAGAAAAGTGAGAGCAAAGGCCTGAAGCACTGAGAAAAATGAGATTGAGGAGACACAGAATGCAGACAAGAGAGTGTCTTGCAGTGGTCCAAGGAACCTGAGCTCACCTTTGCAGAAGAGAGACAGAGCTAAACCCCTGAAATTCCTTTGATATGGGAGACTAGGCAGTATGAACCTATTCTATGTGACCTGTAACTATGCTCTACGAGACCACACCAGAGAGTGTAGGCCCTACAATTTTGATTTATGGTATGTACAGCCCATTTGAAGTACATTTAAGTAAAAGCTGGCCTGCCACAGCAAATGAATTTGACACCCCATCCCATGTGCTACTTCTGAACTACAGAACTGCTTCTGAGCACCACCATTTAGTCTACTCCATTAATTCTTCCAGGTTCCACTAAGGTAGAGGACAGCAACCTTTGCCAGCCCCGCCCCCCCCAGCCCTCATGTGCTGCGGTGAGGCCAGCAGGTGCCAGGGCACAGCTCTTGTGACCTATACCCCACTGGGGGCAGGGCCAGCAGGTGGGAGCAGCCATGCCACCACAGGACCAGAAGCCCTGCATTCCACTGTTAATGGGTGCACATGCCAGCTTTGGCACACGTGCTGGGGGTTGCCAACCCTTGCACTAAGGCTTGTTCCATAGCTGTCCTCACCTCCAGTTTTGTTCCTCAGACAGTTTCCCTGCCCTGCATACATATCTTCACGCAAAAAAAAAAAGATGAAAAACCAGTCCATGATGAACTTTCGTTAAATTTTTTTTCCTATGTGCCCTGGCTGTGAACATCTGCTATACTCAAATGTCTACAACTCTGCATTATTGCATGCAATCTGAAGCTTAGAACAATTTGCTGAAGAATTAACATAACTTCATAACTTTTCACTGAATTCATTACTTTGAATAGAGCAATTTTGAGAACTCAGATATACGTTGATTATCTGGAACATAAAATTCTTTAAAACTAAACTTACTGAATAGCCCCCCCCATCTCCTCTTATCCTAAAGTATTTGAAACCAATGTTCCCTGTAAGCTGCGCTGGCGCGTTGCAGCGCAGCCCGCCGCAGCCGCCAGCGCAGGGAAGGCAGCCGGCAGCACACTGCCAGCAGCCAGAGTGCTTCAAGGGAGCACCTGTGGAGCAGGGAGTTTTGAAAACTCCCGCCCAGAAAAGCTCTAATGGAGCATACCCAGAAAATCTGGGCATGCTCCGTAGAGCTTCTCTGGCCCAGGAGTTAGGGCTGGGCCCTTCCCCTCCAGTCCAGCCCCGAGGTAAGTTTGTGGGGGCTGGGGAGGGGGGGAGCAGAAGCAGGGGGGCATGCTGCCGGGAGCGGGGGGGGGGGAGCGGGTGCGGGGGGTGATGCCGGGACCCAGGGGGGCTAGCAGGAGCGGGGTGGTGGTGGTGCCGGGAGCAGAGGTGGGGCTGTCGGGAGCAGGGAAGGGCTGCGCAGTGGGCCCTGGGGGGGGGAGTGCAGCTGAGCAACAGGAGTTGCTCAGCTGCTCTCTCCCCTTAGAGGGAACGTTGTTTGAAACATATCTATTTATAAACCGATCTGTCAAACCATTCAAAACTTTAAAGGATTAAAACTAAGATTTATACAGAGTTGTAACTGTAATCTTAACTACAGATTTGCTATCATCTCTATAATTTGCAAGTGACTGTGATATTAGCCATGCAGGCCATAAACTTAGTAGTTTCATTCTCAAGGAATGGTGAAACCTATTCAGTTTGATATTATCCCTGGAAAACTGTCATTGCACTATGGTTACGGACTAAACACCAATCTGCGTCAAGCAATCTTCAGTTAACTAACAAAGTAACTAGACTGGGATGTCAACAATTTATTTCAACATTATGGAACCATAATGCACCTACTTGGCAACTTAACGCAACTGCTTAATTTAAGAGAAAAAGTTAGAACTTCACAATAATGTTGGAATGCATGTATTGATCAATTCCTATCAACATTCTCTCACCTTAAAAGCATATACACCAAAGCAGCAACGAAAGAGAAACTGAGCACAACAGCCACCAATACCTGGTCACTTATTCCTTCTATCACCGAATCATTATCTAGTTTCAAACTTTGAACTTCTGTCTGTTGACTGGCCATTCCAGGTCTAAAATGTAAAAAGAATATGTATATAAATAGATACATATGCACATATTTATACACACACACTCAAACCCCTTGAAGGTATATATTATTCATTCCTTGGAATATATTCCCAAAAAAACAAAGTGAGAAAAAAGTTGAACTTGACCATACACACACAGCTTGCTATTGGGGTTTGAACTACTGCTTCTATAAATACCAGCAAAAGTTTTAAATAATTGGTTGTTGCTTGAAGCACTAAAATTAAACAAGTTCTATATATTTTTTTTTTTTAATTTGCAAGATACATTACCTGAGAATCCTTGTAGGAGAGACTGCTTGGTTTGACATCTGTTCCAAATATTGTCCACCTACTCTGAGTATGCATCCCTGGTCTGCAATGCTAGGGTAAGCCATTGGTTCTCAAACATTTTCACAGTGTAGATCCCATCATAAAGAGACTGTCTTTTGGATCATGTCCTATCTATGTCAACTATGGGAGAGATTTTCATAAGCGATAAATGTTGGCCTAATTTTGCTACTCCTGAAGTCTACAGAAGTTCTGAGAGATCTATCCTGCAGCACGGTGGTTTTCAATGCATGGCACATGACCCCTTAGGGATACACAGAGGTCTTTCAGGAGTACTCAACACATTTAGCTCAGTGTTTCTCAACTTGGGGAGTGCAGCCCCCCAGACTGTCACAGGACAGGTTGGGTGGGGGTGGGGCATGTCACAGGTGCAGGGTTGGCATTAGGGGGTAGCCAGCAAGGCAGCTGTCAGGCGACTCCACAAAGCTAAATTATATGCTTCAGCTTCAGGCAGTGGAGGCTGGACTTTAACCCATGGTGGTGGGGTTCTGGCTTCAGACAAGGCTCACAAGTGAAAAATAGGCTGTAGTAGCCCACTGACAGAAGTACAGCATTTCTATTCTAATCAATTTATTTATAATTACATGGTAGAAAGGAAGCAATAGTTCAGTAATAGTGGGACACTGTCTATTTTTGTCTGATTTTTTATGCAAGTGGTTTTTAAGATGAAAGTTGGGATATGCAAGATAAATTAGACTCCTGAAAGGGATATGGTAGTCTGGAAAGACTGAGAATCACTGCCACTGATTACATTTATTTGCCAGAAGAATATTTAAAAAATATTAAGGCAAAGTGGGGATGAAGTTATCATGCTACCTACCAACCCTCTTCATTTTATCTGCCCTTCTGACATGTTCCATTTCCGCATGCTGGAAACATGGACCTTTACCATAGCATACACAGCCACCAGCAAGTGCTCTCCAGAGCACAGTCTGGAAACCTCTTAAAACCTTTTCAAGCTACTTCTTGTTCTCTTAGCATACTTTTTTTTTTTTTTAAAGTAACGTCACACCTCCAAAGGTCAGAGTGACTTGCCTTCTGCAGATAGCAATCACTGAACTACAGCTGGAGATAGAAACACAATAAAATTGGCTGCAACAAACTATTGAATCATGCCTGTGGTAATCAAGAAGGGCTCTGAACCACAGCCGTGAACATTATGAAATCAACAAGAGAAAATTAAGCTGGCTTGGGGAAAAGAGGGACATACTTACAAAACATTGTGCTGGAATGCTGTTCCATCACAATTAAAGATATAAAAATATTTTTCCTGTATTGTAAATATGGACTCTTGTGATAAAATTTTGAGATGACTCTAAACTGGTAACATTTGTATATTTTTCTCTCTGTCTCTTTGCCTCCCTGAGGGCTAGTCTTGACTGAAGGCAGCAAATTTTTCACTGTCAGTTTGAACTTCCTGCTCAACCAACTGGGTCTGCGAAGATCTGCTCAGCTATCTGTAAGTCAGTCTCTAAACTCCACCCTGGCAACTGGGTTAGTGCTTAGTTGAAGGGAGGCCCCTCCCTTTGACTTGGCGTAGTGAACGTGCCAGGAGCAGGAAGTTCGGAACACAGCTACACAAGTTATTTGAAGTAATGTGTGTATCTCCATTCAACTGCTGCTGAAAAGGGCAAGCAGCATAGATCCACCCTGAGACTTGTATGCATTTGCCATCATGTAATTTACACCTCCCTATAAAATACACCATTTCTGAATTTGGCCCTTCATATCTGAAAAACGGCAGGAAGAAGGTTATTAATTAGTCCTAAAAGTACACTAAATAAGAAGAAAGTACACCAAAGTAATGGAGATTAGTGCATATCGATAACAGTATCACTACAATTAGAAGAGAGCACATATTCTGGAAAAATTTCCACCAGTCAGTTTACTACTGATAGTCTGAATAAACACTTTTTCACCAGAACTTAACGTGAACCATGAAAGTCTGTTCTTTCACCAGTGTGTGGAATTTACATGCAAGCATGCATTATGTTTGTGGGAGCTACCTACTTCAGTCTCTACGTAGCAGTGGAGAAAGGGAGGCCAATGTATTCCATCATCCGAAGAAGAGGAGGAGTGATTATTTTTAAGGAGCTTAAGAATGGGGAAAACTTACAAAGAATGAAAGGTAGATTCCTTTCAGTGTTTCTGTATACTGGGCTTTCACAGTGAAAAACCAAAAGGAACAAAGCATATGTGAAATAAGTGAAACAATGGTTTCTAAGTAGTCCTAAAATATGCCTCAACCTAAACAGAGATCATTACATCTCTAACTATGGTCATAATAGTTCCCCAGCAATACTCAGAACCAGTGAGCCTCAACTAGAGTAATGTAACCAGTTCTGAGTCTCACACTTCAAAGAAGTTGTGGACAAATTGGAGACAGTCCAGAAGGGACCAACAAAAATGATAAAAGGGTTAAGAAACTGGATTTGTGAGGAAAGCTTAAAAACTGGGTATGTTTAGTCTTGAAAAAGAATACTGTGGAGACCTGACAACGGCCTTCAAATATGGTACGGGCTGCTGTGAAAGAGAATGGTGATCAATTGTTCTCCATATTCACTGAAGGTAGGAGAAGGAATTTAATCTGCAACAAAAAAGATTTAGGTGAAATATTAAGAAAGACTTTATAATTAAAAGGATACATAAGCACCGGTATAGGGAAGTTCCAGTGGAGGTTGCAGAATCCCTGTCACCAAAAGTTTTTAAGAAGAGTTTAAAGCAGGTGTTCCCAATTCCTGGCCTGCAAGCCGAAAGTGGCCTGTGGTGCCCTGCTGCTGGCTGGAAGCCAGGCTACAGCCACGCCTAAAACCATGTGTGGGCAGATTTTTTTTACCTGGGTGGTTCTCGTGGCAGCAAAATCTGCCCACGCAGGATTTTGGGCACTACAGGGCTGTGGCCACCCACCTCCTGCCCAGGCCTGAAGCACAGCTGGGAGGTGAGCTGCAGCTGCTCACCTCTCCTCTAGGCTTGGGACCTGTTCACAGGCATGCAACCCCCCACCTTCTTTATTTTTATAGGAGGGGGGACTTAATTTTTTTAAAAAATTTTTAAAAAGCCTTTTTGACTCAAGAACCACAAATATAATTTTGACAACTCTGAAGGGCCACCAGTCTATTTAATTAAAAATGTATTTTAAATTTATAAAATTTTAATTAATTCATTTTAAGTAAAATTTAATTTAAATTTAATTAATTAATTTTCAATTAAATAGAGTGGTGTCCCTTCAGGGTTGCAAAAATTATATTTGTGGCCCATGAGAAAAAAAGGTTGGGAACCACTGGGGCAGACAAACACTTTTTAAGCATAGGGTAGTATAATTGATCCTGCCTCAGGACAACAGAACAGACAAGATGACTTTTTGAGGTTCTTTTTACCCCTACATTTTTACAATTCTATAATTTGTACTAATTATAGTTTTTCCTACACGACTGTGCCACAGTCTGTTTAAATTAATTCAGAACATCTTTTCCAGCGATAGCAAACTATGACTCTCTGGAAATCACAATTAAAGTAAAGCCAGAATACAGAAAATAGATTTTGCATATACTTATAAAAGAATTCAGAGGTTTCTTTACAGAGAGGTCCATGGGGACCTATAGCACTTAAATGACACTTTCAGCAGACTCTAGTGCCCTTGACTTAATTACCTTGTGGCCCCAACTACCATTTGATAATTATTTCAGGAAGGGTCCTGGTCAAGGGAAAACACGGGAAGTTATAGCAGTATGAGGCAGGGACTGAATTAAAGCTCTCTAATTACAGCAGTATAACTCTCTGTGTGAATGCTCTTACTGCAGTATGAGTGCCTTTTTCTGATTTAGCTTCTGTTGCTTTCAAAGAGTTAATTTAAACTGAAAAAAAGACACTCTTATTCCAGAATAAGAATGTTCCCGAGGAGAGTTATACTGGAATAAACTATAGTGAGTCATAATATGGGCATAATTACAGCTATATACCTTACCGTATAGACATAGCCTGAGGTTGCAGTGCTAAGGAAGTCTTTCAAGCACCAGTGTCTTGGGGCTGAGGGACTGGGTTCCCCTCTATTCTTGGCTGCTGACAGGACCCAAGAGCTGTCTTATCAGTATCTGTACACATACCACGGTTCTGAAGAATCATCTGTTGGAAATGGAGAGGTGAGCTTGACAGTCTTGCAAGGATGGCCAAACTTATGGAACTCAAGAGCCACACAAGTTGATTATTAAACCTTCAAGCGCTGCACTGACGCATATAGCCATATACTTTTACCTACCAAATTGATTTGCTGATGTTCTTCCTCGCGCCACAGTTTTTTATTCAAGAGCCACATGTGGCTCCCGTGTGGCAGTTTGGCCATGCCTGGTCTATAGCATGGGACAGCTTATGCTCAATGTCACCCCCTTGGGCCAAATTAGCTCTTATGCCTGCAAGTCATAAAGGAGTCCAGATATGGTTCCTCTACATAGAATATGGTAACTGTAATGATGAGCAGCTTGTCTAGGTCTGATATGTAACTGTTAAATAATATTAAGAATGAATTCCAAGAAGATACTAATAGCACTGGATCTGGAACATGTTTTTTCTACATTGATTTGCTGCAATTGCTAGCTGGAAGTAAAACAAGAATTGTACTAGGTATCATAAAAATGGCCATATTGGATCAAAGCAATGATACATCTACCCCAGTATCCTGTCTAATGTCAATGGCCAAGGCCAGATGTTTCAAATGTAATGACCAGAACAGGGCAAGTATCAAATGATCAATCCCATCATCCAGTTCCAGCATTTGGCGGTCAGAGGGTTATGGACATTCAAAGCATGCGGGTTGCATCTGCATAGCTACTGATGGCTCTATCCATCATGAACTTATCTAACTCTTTTTCAGACCCAGTTATACTTTTGGATTTCACAGCATCCTCTGACATCAAGTTCCACAGCTGGACTGTGCACTGTGTGAAGAAACACTTCCTTTTGTTTTTTTTGAATGTGCTGCCTATTAATTTCATTGGGTGACCCCTGGTTCCTGTGTTATGTGAAGCAGTAACACTTTCTTATTTTCTTTCTTTACACCAGTCATAATTTTATAGACCTCTAACATATCACCCCTTAGCTGTCTCTCTCCTAAGCCAAAGTCTCCTTTTTAATCTCTCTGCATATGGAATCTGTTCCACGCCTTAATCATTTCTGTTGCCCTTCTCTGTACTTTTTCATATTCTATTAAGTGTTTTTTTAGAGATGGAGCAACCAGAACTTTATGCAGTATTTAAGTTGTGCACATAGCATATGTCGATATAGTGACATTATAATGTTTTCTGTCTTCTCTCTTTCTTAATTTTATTTGCTTTTTAGACTGCTGCTCACACTGAGCAGATGTTCTCAGAGAACTATCCATGGTGACCCCAAGATCTCTTTCTTGAGTGCTAACTGCTAATTTAGCCTTATAATTTTGTCTCCATAGCAGGGGTTATGCTTTTGAATATGCACTCATTTGCATTTATCAACACTGAATTTCACCTGCTGTTCTGCTGTCCAATCATCCAGTTTTATGAGAGCCTTTTGTAATTCTTTGCAGCCTGCTTTTAACTTAACTATCTTGAACAATTCTGTAAACTCCAAAATTTGCCATCTCACTATTTATCCTTTTCCAGAATATGTATGATATGCTAAAGAGCACTGGTCCCAGAACAAATCACTTGGGAATCTCACTCTCTCCATTCTGAAAACTGACCATTTATTCTTGGCCTTTGTCTCCTTTCTTTCAACCAGTTACTGATTCATGACAATACTCTCCTTATTATCCCATGACTACTTTACTTTGCTTTAGAGCAGGGGTCTCAAACACGTGGCCTGTGGGCCACATGTGGCCTCTAAAGCTATTTCCTACGGCCCGCAATGACACTGTCATTACCGATATTTGCAATATTGTTGCATGAAAGGGTTTCAGTGGTGCAGCCCTCGGGCTAATGAACTAGTCCTCATGCAGCCCGGGTGGTGATTTGAGTTTGAGATCCCTGCTTTAGAGCCATGGGTGAAGAATCCTGTCAATAATTTTCTGAAAGTATAAGTACACAACATCCATGCATCACCCCTGTCCACATTTGCTGACCCCCTCACAGAATTCTAAGAGGCTGGGGAGACATGACTTCCCTTTACAAAAGATGTGTTGACTCTTCCCCAACAGCTAATTCCATTCTTTAATATTGTTTCAACCAATTTACCTGGTACTGAAATTAGGCTTACTAACTTATAACTGCCAGAATCACTTCTGTGTCGTCCTTTAAAAATTGCCATCAGATTAGATATCCTCCAGTCACCTTGCACAGAAGCTGATTTAAGTGACAGATTACATACCACAATTATCTGTTCCGTGATTTCAAATTTGATGTCCTTCAGAACATTTAGGGGAATACCATCAGGTCCTGGTGACTTTTTTTAAAATTTATTGATTTGTCCAAAATATCATCTACTGACAGCTCAGGTGTGGGAATTTTCCTCACATCCTCTGCAATGAAGACCAATGCGAAGAACTCCTTTAGCTTTTCCACAATGGCCTTATCCTTCTCGAGCATTCTTTTAGCATTTCATCCTACTTCTCATGTCCTTAAATTTTTTGCTGTTAGTTTCAGAGTCTTGTGCTAGATGCTCTTCATATTCTTCAAATGAGACCAAATAGTTCAGAAGTTAAGGCATATATTCTGTCTTAGGGAAGGTGTGCTAATGTTTGGAATGTCTGACTCTACCTTATTCCATCTCTATTCTGAAACAAAGATTCTCTTTCTCGATAACTTAAATGCTGGAATTTTGTGGGGGTTGTAATTGGCCCATCCATTTGTTTGCTCAAGTCATGTTTCTGAAGGCTTTTAATGAAGGCTTCTGGGTTCTGTTTATCACAATGAGGTCATCATGACAGGGCAGACAGGTATCCCTTTCACTTGAAAGGATGGATGATATTTGAAAAGACATTTGTGAACACTCCTCTAAAAGTTATGAACTCCAAAAGGGACTGGATATAAAATGGTGCTTCTTTGAACTGAACTCAAAGATCTCTGGATAATACAAATACATCTTCAGTAGACCGCCAAGAGTTTTATTTTCATATTCTAAGCTTTGTGAGTATAGCACTGTCACGCTAGATCTTCAGTTTTTCCATCTGAAATACTGAGTTCCTTATGGACTTAATAAGACACACAAAAGCTGAAACAGATTGTATGCCATTTTTTATGGCATGTATGCATTGCTTCTTTGTCCTACAAAGAATCTCGTGATCTTTTCAAAATCTCTCTCTCTCTCTAGTGCTCTCCACAGAATTGGTACTATTTTTTCAAAGTATAAGAGAGATGAATTAACACATCTTTCATCTTCTGACGTCATGGTGGGTCTTGTTGATAGCACTGGTTTATTTTAATATACCTGAGAAAAGGATAAACTTATCGCTGTGATAATGAGTCAGTTCTATTATATGTCCACTCACTGATTTTCTCAAGCAACCACTTTTTTGTGTTGGCTCATTCTCAGATAAGGCTTCCTCCACTCTTCCAGAAGGGCTCTGGTATACCCAAACTTGGGAAACCCAGAAGCTTAGGCAAGTTTTGTGGATCAGGTGGTTTTCCAGAGAATCTGACACAATCTTCCAATGCCCAGGAAAAGTAGCGATGGCCTTCTCCGAACATGCTATCTCCTGGAGAATCTTCACTGGAAGGTTGCAGGAACTTACTCCCCTTGACTAAAGCCTGAGTGACTGTTTTGCCCCTATTCTTCCCAAAAGAGCTTACCAGCAAAATAGTTAGAAAGACATCAGATGTTAGCTTGCAATTTTAATTTCTTCAAGTAGTGTCAAAGTTGCCTTTGGCCGTATCTTTGGAAGTTCTGAATATACACGAAATCAAAATCAGGTGGAACAGCCCTGAAAAAGCTGCTAAGGAAATCAGGTTTAAAGTAGTTTTATGCAGATTTTACTTTGCTTTTGGCATGTGTCTGCATATACTCACAACAGTCTTACAGATGCCAACAGTAAGACTCCAGCCAATACTGACGGGACTGAGGCTGCTGTATCCAAGTTTCGTTTGAGTAATTAACTTATTCTGTTGTGTAGGGAGTTGTCAGGAACACTCCCCCAGCTCATCTTATTAAGCCCTTTACTAACGAAGCTGAAGTAAGCTCAGCCTTAGGCAGAGTAACACAGATCTTTTAGTCCTTATGTACAGGTCGTTCCTGACGGGGAATTCTAATTCTACCTTAATCACACCTTCATAAATCAAGTGAGAAGAATTAAACAGCTCTTCAATTTTGTAAAGCTTTTATTGTTAATCTTCTGAGAACATAAGCACCTGAGAAATCAAAGCCTCTATTTGTACATAGCTCTTGGAATCTTAGTTGAGAACATGAGGTATCTTGCTCAAAGGCCCACCTTTGGAGATTTCTCCTTCGCTTTCAAGAATCTAGAGAGGGGACTTGCTCATGAGAAGCTTTAAGACTTTCTGCTGTCTCTAACACTAGTACTTGGGTCAAAACCCCAAGAGAACAATAAGGGAGCGTATAAAAAGACCAGAGCAAAAATGATAGTCTTCAAATGCAGATATTTATCCTGAATATATGCCTAAGGAAAGCAGTAGCTACTTCATGACCTCCTGTGAGCCTCTGAGAAGCTAGAAGAAGAGAGATGGTAGGTCCATTTCACAGGGAAAAGAATCTGAATTACTTCACTCCATGCTCCTTGATTCTGCATCTGGGCTGACTGGGGACTGATTGCAGAGAATGAGGGTTGAGCAGCAGCCACTGGTGATTCTCTGGCATGAGAAAGGTTGCACCTTCCACGACAGCTGTGGCCTTGCAAGTAACAGAGCTTGTGTAACGGCCTTTTTTTGCAGCCTTCTCAACAACCTCAGCATGGACCCTGCCTAAATGCTGGCTCGGAGCAGGAACTTCTCCTGGTTGCTACTGGGGGAAGATATTCCTTCTCTCAAGATCCAGGAGGTTCCTGTGAAACTTTTCTTCTTGCTCTAAAAGCTGTGGGATTCAGAGTCCCATGCTGGGGTAGCAGCAGGGAGGCTCTGAAAAACTTAACTGTAGTTCCATGCCACTGATACTGGCCAAGTGCCAGGCACAGAAGCTTCACTGTGGCCTGTTCTACTGTCTTGCTGTGTAGTTTGCCCAAAGCACCAGGGAGCTGGGTTTCCCTGGCCTGCTGGCTCCTCTGCCACGTCTCATGGGCAAGGGGGGGAGATTATGTCCTTCAACCCCTCCTCCAAAAATCAAACCTTTTCCTAAGTTCACCAGTTTTAAGGAGGAAAAACCATGGAGACACTTAAGTAAAGTGATATTTAGTTAAAAACGCTTTAAAAATTTATGAAATCTCTGCTGCAAAAGGAGATTTGAACTCTGCTGTGTGCACCTCTTAGAGCAGTGATTGTCACACTTTTCTCCTTGGGACCCAGCTCTAGACCCCTTTGCCATGCAGCGACCCTCCACTGCAAATAAGCAGCAGTCACCAGAAAATTGAAGTGACCATGGCTGGAGGGGGAATCACTCATGGCTTTCATCCTTTCTCTTGAGGCTTCTATTCCATGTAGTAGCCTGATTTGAAATCACCTACATGGAACATGCAGAGGGTGACCCCACATGCCATGCTCCTGTCTCAAACAAGAAAGTATGTCAAGTCTCTAAAATTGCATGTAGTAGCCTGGAGTGGGAGGTGACTTTAAGTGGAGAAATGAGATGGAAGTGCTGAGACAGAGGAAGGAGAAGAGAGTCAATGCCAGGCTAGAAAGAAAGTTTCTAGAGATTCTTATCTGCTGCTGAGCCTGTCCATGTCCCTCCAGGTCCTGCTCCTTTCTCCACTGCCCAATTCCAGGAACTGAAGCAGCCCGTGGGTTCCACTTTTATCTCTGCTCTTTATCTGCTCCCTGAGTCTGCATGGGTTTCCACGAACACACAAGTGTCCACAACATTGTGTTTTGGTTGACTTGTTACTTAGGGTTTCTAATTGTAGAAAAAGTACCATACTTTCTAACACAGGCTCCTACTAGAACAGTTTGTTTCTGTCTTCTCTTTTTAATTACCAGTCAAAAAATCTCTGGAAAGAGTTTTTATTAAAATTTACAAGTTATAACTTTTGTTGCAACCAAGGGAATTCTCAACCCATTGAAAAAAAGAGGCAAGTCCTAATTTGCAAAATAATACACCCCCCCCCCAAAGCTCCCAGAAATGGTGAAATAAATGGGTGTTCTAAGTTTGTTTGGTTTTTTTTCCCCCCTTTTCTTCATTGGGTCTATTGATAAAAAACCTCAAAGGTTGCTTGACAGTGACCTCAGTCTTTTTCATATGAATGAGAGAAGCCCAAAGGGAGACAGTGAGTCAGAGAGAAGGAGGCATAGAGAATACTTGAACGACCTTTAGCACTTCACTGCTAATCCCAGTGACTGTTGTCTCAGTGCTCTCCACTGAAAGCTGATGCTACTGTATGTTATGTCTCCCCCTCCCCCAGGCTCTCCAGAGAGATGCAGCAGCCAGCAGAGGAATGGGAAGCAGTTGCCCCCCCCCCCCCCCCCAGCTTTGGTGCTGCAGCCCAGTGCCATCGCATCTGTGACCCAGTACTGGGTCGCATCCCGAACTTTGACGACTACTGTCATAGTGGGAGAAAATTCTAGAGGGACCTTCCTGAGGGACACCCTTAAACCCAAGCTTAGAGCAAAGATCTGGGTTGCCCCCAGTTGCCATACAGATGAGCTTTGCCCATTGTGAAGAGTGTTTGGCATGAAGGGGACTAAGAAACAAACATTTCTCACCATTCCATATAGCTCAAGTTAAAACTGACTCGTTGGAAATGGAGATATGTATGTTATGCATAATGGATGTGGTTAAAAGTTGGAAGCATGGAGGAGACAAATTTGGATTTCTGTCTCTCTACTTGCTCTTACTGAAGTACTTCAGGGATCCCCTACAGAGTCAGCAGTGAGTTGTTAAATATCATGGACGACTAGTAAAATGACTTCAGAAGAAAATCATGAAAGTGGAACTGTATTAATTCAGAGGGAAAGTAACTTCTACTCACTTTTAAGAGCTGATTATTCAACTGAATGGATGTCAAGGAAAAAAGTCACTGGGAGTCACTCTTTTTAATGATAAAGATTCATTCCCACCTTCTCTTTCAATTAAGGAATGAAAAAGCTCACAATCTTTCAGGACAAAACAACTCATTAAAGACCAAAACAAAAGTTGTTTGTTTGTTTTTTTAAAGAAAAAAAAGCAGCTTCTCCTTAAAAAAGAAACAAAATGGACACTAATCAAATTGTCAGTTGCTGGTCATCTTTAATCTCATGGTATTTCTAATACAAAATATCAGGACCCTCCAACGAGAAGAAGAAAAGGAATTACCTTATCTTTTTCACGATGGTCCAACTATGTCACAACTGGTTTTATCAAGATTTGGTTAAGTAGCAGACAAGCGGACACCAGATGCATTTGCATCATGATTCTCAATGACTGTGGAAAGGAGCTATACACAGACCGATTGATCGGAAATGAGAGTGGTAGCAGGTATAAAGAAATGCAATTTATTTGAGCAAAACAGTTACTATCATTTATCAGCCCAGGCACAAAATCTTCTTGCCTGTTCTTTATCCTGAAGAATGCTGCTTGATGATAGTAAAACTAATGATAATTTACACACTTGTCAACAAAGAATTACTTGCCTTAGGCAAGTAGAAATTTTCAATGTTGATTTAATTACTCTCAGATTAAAAATCCACATTGGTTACAAGTCATCTACTTGATCTCCCTTGCTCCTTTCCCAAGAAAGGAATACGAAAAACAGCCGCCTCTTGATTATAACAATGGCTTTATTCTCGGAAGCACACACAGATGACATTGAAACTCAGGGGCACAAAGGAGCATGCTAATGCAGATGTATTACCTCATCATGCTTCTCAACTGCCAGATAACAAGAGAAACACTATAAAGATCCCATTTCACATGGCACAGTTAGAAGCACGCCACATATCATCACTTAGAAGGGTACCAAAAAAGAACGAATGCTAGCCACAGTATGTGATATAACTGTTACTGGCTAGTCAAATCACAAACTACTCATTATTTTCTAAATTTTCCATACATTTGAGTGCTACCTGCTTCACCAGTGATATATTATGTCCTATTATACTCGCAGAAGAGATTACAAAGAATCAGACAAAAGGGTCACATAGGTGTAGGAAAATAAAGAACCTTATTATGGCTCTGCTAGATGGTCTAGAAATGACAAAAATTGAGATTATGGCTAAGAAAAACAAACTAGAAAGCCACATACATTTGTTGACTTTTAGGGCATGACACAGGGCTCATCAGTTTGCTCAACCTCCTTACTTATAAATGGATTTGATATGAGAGTCCTTTTAAGGATTTGCTGAGGGTGAATAACAGGAAATTAAATTACCTGAAATTCTGTTTCTCAGAAGACAACATTCTGACAGGATTCACACTCCTGGCTCAGTGCAAGACTGGTGGAACACTCTTAGCTCTGACTTAAACTACGTACGTAAAGAGGGCAGCAACAGCAGGGCAGGGCACAGTCCAAGGCCACTAATGGCTGTTTCATACCAACTCCTGCTGGTATGAATGCTGTCTTCTAAACATGCTACTCAGTTTCTTTGGTGGCAGAGCAGATGAATCTCCCAGTATACACCAATTCAAAATGACTTATGACTAAAAAATATGCTCCTCACAAAATGTACCAGGATAGTGAAAACATTGACTAAACCAAACAAGAACTGGATATTTATGAGGACAACAAGAGTTATAGAGTAAAGATTAAAAAATAAGCAAGAGTTTTTGAAGGAAATAATCCAACAGGTTTGACGTAAATGGAACAAAAATAAGGTTCAAGTTACAACTATAATTACTTGTCAGTCGGTGCAAGGTTGTGCATGGGTACTTTTATTTTCTAATAAGAATAAAAGCTCTACTTTTATACAAGTCATTAAGTCAATCTGTCTTCCAAAATAAGAGTATCCACACATGACACCACTACAGATGTGAACTATAACTGATGGAGCTATTTTGGCTCCTTTTACCATGTACTCAAGACCTCCAACTTTGGGGACAAACTCCCCTCTAAATATTGGGGGGACAGATAGAAACTTTATTTAGGGCCAAATTATCCCATCTCTTCCGACTGGAAGTTTCTTCCTATGAAGCACTGGTCATTGTCAGGAGTAGGATACTAGACAGATCATTGGAGTGATCCAGTCAGGGGATCTCTTGGCAATGAATTGATAAAGAAGGGCCTCACAAAAATGAGCAAATGGGCACGGGAGAAACACTGGCAGGACAGGAACTCCAGCACCACCTTGCTGAGGAATCTCGGAGCAGAGCACCAGGTTTATAATCTGGTGTCAGCCGTATCGATCTTTAGGACCTGAAACTTACTCACTTTACAAACTAGTATGACTACCACCAGAGGAACTTCCATGTTAGAGATCTAAATTCATAGAAAGGAATGCTTTAAAAGGAACTTTGACCAGCTTGTCAAGACTACATTAAGAGTGCATGGCATGGTGACTTTATAACGGGAAGTTTGAAAACAGGGCTTGACAAACTCTGGGCACCAGGTTACCATGGCACCTGGGGTTCGGAGCGTGGAACTTCAGTGGCAGAGCGGCACCTGGCACCTAAAAATAGAGCTGCCGCTGCCTGCAGGGGAACTCAGGAGACTCAGTGGGATTTTGACAAAGAGGCCTTTGCACCACTGCTGAAAATGACAGTGGCATTTTTTTGGCAGCAGGGGGTGTTCTAGCTAGGTATCTTAGTTTAAAGTTCGGCCGCAATATTGTGGAGCCCTGCTATAAAAGTGTCAAGCATTTCTTCTATGAACCTGAAGCCAAAAGACTGCAAAGACACGGTCTACCTTCTTATAGTTCAAGATATGCCAATAAACTGTCTAACGTCCTTGGCTCACACTAACACTTTCTTCAGGCGCAAAAGAGCATGAGAAAAAGCCGTTATCAAGCCTAGGAGTTAAAAGTAATGAGTAAGAATTCTGGCAGATGGGATCTTTAGAGAATGGAGAGTTATTAACTGATGCTGAAGGATTTGTAGATTTTGATTGTGTAAACACGAGCTGTTTGCATACAAGGCACATGTTTATATATTTAAGTAAAAATAATATAAATAAGCATCAATGTTAAAGGCTATTTTGAATAGCACAAGCAATACAAGCAATTTTAAAAATAAGATTAATTTCTTAATTGTGGAGATAATTTCTGTGGGAAGAATAAAACAAAAAGAATACTGTTTAGGTGTGTTGTTAAGGGTTTAAGCAGTGTATATTAATGGTACCAATATTACTGTGTAACTACTTCAGAAATATAGTTACCATCTTTCTTCCTATACAGCAGGGGTTTCAAACTCAAATCACCATGAGGGCCACATGAGGACTAGTACATTAGCCCGAGGGCCGCACCACTGAAACCTTTTCATACAACGATATTGTACCTATCAATAACAATAGTGTTGTTGCAGGCCCCAGGAAGTAGTTTTAGGGGCCACGTGCCGCGTGTTTGAGACCCCTGCTATACAGTAATGCACAAGTCATCTTAGCTGGTGCAGTGAAATGGACACACAGCACTCCTGATTGCATGGACAGCTATGCTGCCTCCATGATCCATGTAAAACACTCAGACAAGGGATGAGCAACTCTTCTTACAGCCTCTATAACTGTCAGATTCCCACTGACCCCCTGAACTCAGCATACTTTCAAAAGATACCTTTACAGTCTTGGTAGCTTTCCAATAAGATGGAAATTTCCTTCAAAACTGAGGTTCTTCAGCTCTGCAAGAGCAGTTTTATTGAGAAAGTGCTTTTCCTTCCACGTAGCCCTTGGGGCTGAAAATTCCATATACTTACCCGCTGAAGTGAATCTTTGGGAAGTTCAGGGTCAGCAGCCTCTGGAGAACATCTTTCCTAATGAACAAAAAAAGAAAGTAGGTGTTACTCACCTGCTTGAGGAGAGAGACTTCAGAGGATGAAAATGCTGCAAGATGCAAATTCCCCTTCCTTTCCAGGAAAAATTTCAGTCACTTACCTCTCAGGGATTCAACCAATCTCTAAGGGAAGATACTACACAATTAAACCATTTTTTAGACCAGAAAGACTGCTCTCTCCAATTGTGTTGCTGAGACTACACCGACAGCTTGCAGCAGATGTGACCAAACCCACTTTCAGTCCAATTCCTAGCGAAGAGGTAGTCTTCACTGCACAAGTTATCAAACTGACATCCTTATTGGCTATCTCAGCAGTGAGGCCAAGGATTCAACTGGTTAATGAGACTGAACTTCCCACTCACCCCCTCTACATACTGCCCCATCCCCCACCATGCAGAGTTGAAGCATGTTGGCTAAGCAGAGCAAGGAAGCACACTGTCACTGACTGCTCTGTGGGTAAACAGGAATTCACTGCAGATAAACAAGACTTTACTGCCAGTAAGGAAGACTTTATCAATGAGGCAGTTTTAAGAAAAATATCTGACGGGTTCTTCCTTTTAAAAGCTATTCCTAACCTATAGTATTTACTAACAATAATTTCTGTGAATAGACTGTCTTCACACATCCACAAATTGTGCTATGAGAAACCTGGAACAATTAAAGCAGTAAGCCAAGTTGGATGACTCATTGCCTAATGATCACAGACTAAACCCCTCAGTTCCTACTTACATGTCTAACATAGACATTGTGGAAAAGCAAAGAAGTAGGGAGGGCGGGTGTTTCTCTATGGAGGCAATATTTTCAGAGAATAACCTATTTTTCTTCTATATGAGACTCTCTTCACAGATTGTTAACAGAAAGGAACTAAGTCAGCCTCCCTGAAACACACATCTAGTCTCAGCATTAAATACTGAAAATAACCAGTTCAGATTATTTGTGTAAACATATTACTTCACATTTTGAAAACACTTCTCTATTGAAATGAGCACACAAAGACTATATAAATCTCAGACATCAATTTGATTTGACAAGCTATGAGCCAAAACCTGCAGACACTACCACTATAGTGTTTAGCATGACTACTACTGTAGTTCTCTTGAACTCTACTGAAATATACACAGTGAAAGACAGGAACCAGTAGTGGTTGTGTTTGACTCTGTTGATGTCAAAAGCTGAGAGGGAGCAAGAACCCTGTTTCTTTCCGCAAAGCTCTAAACACCACTGACTGAGAACCCAGCATTTCAGAATAACTGACTTCTAAAATCACCCACACTGAAGTTGTGAGCTGTACCATTTTAGAGATCAGCATTCTCTGAATAGTTTTATCAAATAAACTGGGCAGTCAAAACAAAGGTCAGCACCAACCATACCTTCCTTTTCAAAAAACAAGTATGTGGAAGACAGTGTTTAGATCCAAATGTCATTCATAAGCAAGGAAAAAGGGTAAAATAGAAGCAGGACAATACAGGGCATTCTAGGGCAGACAATGAACATAATAGGCGGCAGTGAACTAGCAAACATTGTGCCAATAAAGACAAGGCTCATGCCAGCCAGGTGCCCGTGGAGGGGGGGAAGCTGTGACCCAGCTCACACTGGGAGTCAGGAACCCAAGCACGCCATGGGGTGTGGTGTTAGGGCTCACCAGGGGGGTCAGGTGCCCAAGGAGGAGCAGGGGATTGCAGGGATTTCCCTAATAACCCCCTTACACCCTCCCAAATTTCCCAACACCCCCAGTTGTCTGCTAGTAATAGTGTTATACCAATTTAGTGGGCGCCTCTGCACCTCCTACCCCCCCCCCAAATTTGCCAACACTCCCCAGTTGTCTGCTAGTAATAATCTTATACAAATTTAGTGAGCATCCCTGCTTCCCCCAAGTTTCCCAACACCCCCCAGTTGTCTGCTAGTAATAGTATTATACCAATTTAATGGGCGCCTCTACACCCCCTACTCTATGTTCCCTCTAAGCTGTGTATGTGTGCGTGTGCACACAGGTTGTGAAGCCTGCGCACACAATAAAAGTGTGCACACAAAAATTTAACAGTGCTAATATTTTTATGCAACTTTAAGAAGGAGATTTCAAATAACACGTTTCAAATAAGGTTTTGTAATTTATAAAATCATTTCCATCATCATATCAAATTAAAATTTAGCCATTATTTGCATCATACACACTTACTTCGTTGCACTCACAAGTTTGACCACACTCACTGGAATGTGCACAAACTTGGACAGTGGTTCCAAGAATTTGCTCAAAAGAAATTTTTTGTGCACACAGATTATGATAAATTAGAGGGAACAGTGCCCCCACTCCCCCCAAATTTCCCAACACCCCCCCAGTTGTCTGCTAGTAATAGTCTTATACTGATTTAGTGAGCACCCCTGCTCCCCCTATGCCCCCAAATTTTCCAACACCCCCCAGTTGTCTGCTAGTAATAGTGTCATACCAATTTAGTGAGCACCCCTGCTCCCCCTACGCTCCCAAATTTCCTGACACCGCCCCAGTTGTCTGCTAGTAATAGTCTCATACCAATTTAGTGAGCACC
>ML681995.1:3664936-3688223 GCA_007922195.1 Podocnemis expansa | reverse complement strand
TACCAATTTAGTGAGCACCCCTGCTCCCCCTACACTCCCAAATTTCCTGACACCCCCCCAGTTGCCTGCTAGTAATAGTCTCATACCAATTCAGTGAGCACCCCTGCACCCCTTGCTAATTTCAAGCCCTGGGAAGGATGGGGGGGGGGTTGGAAGCCAGCTGGGCTCACCCCAGGGTCAGTGCTCAAAAGGGGGAGGGGTGCTGTGGGGGGTAGGGCTGGTCTCACCTCAAGGGCCAGGCACCCAGGCGTGTGCGTGTTTGGGCGGGGGGGTTTGGGCTTGCCGCCAGGGCCAAAAACCCAAGAGGGTGACTTCTGGAAGTGGGGAGAATTGAGTTTGTGCTGGGGGGGGAGGCTGGGTGCCCAAGATGGGGGGAATATTTGGGGGGAAGGAGTCACAGCATTCTCCCCAGGATTTGATATCGGAGGGATGGAGATGGAGGTGTGAGGAGTGTGGGGGTGCTCAATAAACTGCTATAAGGCTGCTACTGGCTGACCACTGGGGGCGGGAAGTCCCTGAGGAGTCAGGCTTGACTCTAAGGCCAGGAGCCCAAGGGCGGGTAGCTGGAGCCCGTCCAGGGGGCGGGTGGGGTGAGCGCTGTGGGGCTGGCCCCGCCTCAGGGGCCCAAGGGGAGGATGTCTGGGGGGCCGGCCGGCCCCAGGGCCGGGGTCCGAGGGGGGCTGGCCAGCCGCCGGCGCGCAGGGGCGGGGCTCGGTACCTCTCTCGGCTCCTGGCTCCGGCCCGGCCTCCCTCGCGCCCGGAGTCGCTCCCAGTCCCGGCCGAGTGACGCGCCCCGAGCGCATGCGCGGTGCTGCCCCGGCGGCCCCGGTGACGTGTCTGCGCCACAGGGTGGGGGGAGGAAGCGGCCTGGGAGCGACTCGGCCCCGGCAGCAGCGTCCGGCGGCCGCGCCCTGAGCGGCACCTTCCGCACCATGTTCAACGTGGAGAGCCTGGAGCGGGCCGAGCTCGGGGAGAGTCTGCTCACCTGGGTGAGTGCGCCGCCGCCGCCGCCGCCGCCGGGCACCGGGCAACCGCCGCCTCGCGCTCGGCTCTCGGGCACCGATCGGCGTCTCGGCTGCGGGCCGGGCTGTCAGCCTCTGCCGGGCCTCCCCATTCCTCCCCCTCCACGGGGGTGGCAGCCTGTGTGCCGGGCCGCTCCATTCCTCACCCCCTCCCGGGGTATCAGTCTGTCCCGGGCCGCCCCATTCCTCTCCATGGGGGTGTCAGCCTGTGTGCCGGGCCTCCCCATTCTTCCCCCTCCACGGGGGTGTCAGTCTCTGTCCTGGGCCTCCCCATTCCTCTTCATAAGTGTGTCAACCTGTGTGCCGGGCCGCTCCATTCCTCACCCCCTCCCCGGGTGTCAGTCTCTGTCCTGGGCCTCCCCATTCCTCTCCACGGGGGTGTCAGTCTGAGTGCTGGGCCTCCCCGTTCCTCTCCATAAGTGTGTCAACCTGTGTGCCGGGCCTCCCCATTCTTCCCCCTCCACGGGGGTGTCAGCTTGGGTGCTGGGCCTCCCCATTCCTTGCCGGGGGTGTCAGTCTCTGTCGGGCCTCCCCATTTCTCCTCCCTCCACGGGGGTGTCCGCCTAAGTGTTGGGCCTCTCCATTCTTCCCCCATGGGGGTGTCAGCCTGGTGCCCAGGTCTCCCACCTAAGGGGTGCCCATCCCTGGCCCCTCTCTCTGTGTCAGGACAGGGAGTCGCCTCCTAGCCTTGTTTGCTAGTTTCCCAGGGTCAGGGGTTCCTGCTGTGAACCAGTCACAAAATTGGCAAGAAAATGGGGCAGGCACCCAGCACCCAGGCCAGGCTCTCACCCAAGGAGTGGAAGAAGGGCTCTCAGGTCCCCACTTCAGCTGGTTGCCTCTGTGCCCCGCTGCCCCTCTGAAATCAGTATATGGGCTCCTGTTGAGGGTTTGCATCCCCGCAGTAAAGGGGGATAGGGTGGACGTGAAAAGCTGCAGTCATTACTGTCTGTGATGTAGGTCAGTAGTGTGTAAATATGTCCTGGGCATTTCTGTGCTTTAAAGACTCCCCTGTGTGTCTGCATCAGGTGCTCTGCTAGCAGCACAAGAGTGTGTGGTGATATACAGTAATTGTTATCAACTCAGTTTTTGTGCAGTCTGTTGTCTTAAAGTGTGGGCTGTGCACTACAGTCTACGTTATTTCCATTTTTACAAGAATTTGGAACTGAAAAAGTCCACCAGTGCTAACTTAACAGGAAGTATACACTTGAAATTTAGTTAGAACTCTTGAACTAAGTAACGTATGACATTTTCTAAGTTTTAAAAGAGAATAGTAAATCAAAGAAATTTCGTAATTAGGTGACAGTAGAATTCACAAAACTCGCATTTAGTATGTTCCTTCATGACTCAGGGCTTCTCCATCCAGGCTTTTGAACGTCATATGGAAAAATGATCTGCATGCACTTTCAGTGATAAACCGTTCCACTCAACTTACAGAAACGTTTCCAGTACCAAGGGAATATTGGGAGAGTTGGTTCTTTTAAAAAAAAAACCATTGTGATGGAATGAAGACTAGTGAATATTGGGTGAAGTATGCTTTTAAATGACTATCACTTGGCAAAAATCAAAATTGATTTTGCCATCACAGCCACAGTAAAGCATATGTATCTTCTCAAACCGCTCCTGCTACCGTGAAGTTTGAATCCCTTTTCACTTAGGTACTATACGTATTCAGAAGAAGCTGACAAACTTTAGTTACCTTAAAATATTTATTTTCACTCTTTGTACATAGATGAATCATTTTGCTCATTCTCCCCCCCCCCCCCCATCACACTGAAACAAAGAACTTACCTGGAAAATTTGAGCTGGAAAGGTGAAAGTTGGAAAAAGTTACAAGCAACTAAAATTCTTTTAGAATGGAAATATTTGGGAGCTGCTAATTCTCCACCAATATATCTGGCCCATGTGGCAGTTGCATTTCACAAGCGTGTAAGACTGTTTTTGAGAAACAGTAGTCAGTCATAATTCTTGATCCTACAACTCCCACCATGCAGGTGGACCTTTAACCCCTGTTGTATGAAGGGGCCATCCCTAGGGAGGACACAGTGTTCTGCAAGCCAAACATTCCATGGACCAAGTGTATAAATATCCCGGTTGCAGCAGTCACAAAATGAACTTTTTCCTTTCTTGTTTGTGTAAGTAGAAATATCTATAAATAAATAGTTTTAAAATGGCATGTGATTTAGTAATTCTTGGCTGTGCATTTTTTGTGCTGTTTATCATTTTTGATATATTTATATCAAGGGGTTTTAGGAACTGGATTCAGAGTTCCTAGTCTACATTATGGCCCCAACTGGTTTTAAAATATGTTTAGTTGAATTGTTTAAAAAAAAATTAAGGGGAACTTACCTAGTGTAAGAGAAGGCTTGCAACGGAGAGCAGGGAGTTTGCTGATCCCCTGGTGAAATGATTTTTTTGTTTGTTTTTTTAAGAGACTTTCAGTCAGTCCTGCCATAAGTGCAGGGAACTGGACTAGAGGACCTTTCAACTTTCCTTCCAGTCTTACAATTCTGTGAGAGCCTGACTTTTTTCCAATGCCCCATAGCTGTTCTTGGGAGATGAAGTTGTTCATCCTTGTTGTCAAAAGAGCTGTTAGCTTCTTAGAGAAGACTAAGGAGTTTTTACCAAAGTTAACTGTGCTAAGAACTTGTTTTACCTCCTACACTGAAGTGCTGCAGCCAGTTTTCTGGTGTCCTGAGAAGCAGTTGGCGTAGACGTGAATTTCAAGTTTGACAACCTGTTCAATCTAAACTGAGAGTGTACTAAGCTGTTCTGCCCACTGCTAACTCCCATACTTGTCAATTTTCTGTTTCGTAATGGGACATCCTTTGAGCCTTTTACTTTCCACAGCTGAGATCCCTCTCTGAGTGGTACCTTTAAAGTTACTTATCTGTAATTCTGCTGCTTTGAAAATTTCCATGATTCCCTACTACAATCTGATCTGCCATCAGACTTTGGGGGTCTGTTCTAAACTGGGCAGCGTTCTCAAAGTTTTGTTTATCTCCATCTGAGAGCATTGTCAAATGTTCCTGTTCAGAATTGTATGTTATACTCCTTCCCCCACTCTGCATCTGGCTTGTCCTACAGCTTCCCGAGAGTCAGAGCACGGTCAGGGTATGTTTGCAATACAGCTGGGACTGAGCCTCCCAACTCAGGTAGATGGATGCATGTTAGCTTTGTTTGAGCTAGAGCATAAAAATACTGGTGTTGACATTGTGGCACACATGGCAGCACGGTCTAAATGTATGGACTCAGGGTGTTGGGTGGGTTTGTACTTGAATGGTTAACCTGTGCATCCCCCTTCCCACAACATCCAGCTAAGTGTATTTAGTGTGCTGGCATGGGGCAGAGCTACTGCATGGTTGTCTACCCAGGCTGGAAGGCATGTTCCCAGCTGCAGTGTAGACATACCAGAAGAAGCCGGCAGACACACCAACTTCTTTAAACACATTTTTCTGTTCCTCCCAACAGAGCTAAGGTGCAACCACCACCATCTAGGTTACCTCCAATTTTGGAATTTCAGTTATTGCTGGCCCACATCCACAATTACTTGGCAGTAGGTGACAATAATTAGTCCTTTGACCACAAGGATGGAGTGTTTTCTGTTTTCCCCTCATGATCTACATCTCTCATCCCATGATGGCAACAGAAAATTTTGGGAGTTGCTGTTTTGGCCGAGTGACTGTTTAAAGCTGGACACAACAATAGCCAATGAAAGACTTATCTTTTGATATAGTATAGCTTCAGGGAAAAGGAAAAATGACCTTGACTATCAGATCAGGTTTGTTGAATGCTAGTCGAGGTATATGGTGGATTCCAGCAGCTGTGTCTGCTGTCGCTAAAGGGGCAGACAACTTGCACCAGCCCCCAAGCAGGTATTCTCATATCTGTATCTTGTTTCTGTAGTGCAGAGATGGGTAACTTCAAGGCAACAGAGGTCCATGAAATTCCCTAAAACCTTTGCTGGGCAGAACATTTTCTTTTAGAGGATAAATATTGCATAACACAGAGATGTTTGCTACAGTACAGCATGTTAACATACAGTTAATGGTGCATAACTAGTGTGAAGTGGTCTTAAATATAAAAGTTCTGTATAGCTCAATCTTTTTTCTTTATATAATAAGAAGAAAACAATAAAAATCCCACAACAGGTAAATACGTTTTTCATTAATTCAGAGTGCAAAAACATAGGAGTTTAGTAAATGAAAATAACAAAAAACAGGCAAACCTAACCCAAACCCATCTTTCTTAACATTTTTCTCTGCTTTAATATTGTTACAGTATCTTGCCAATCAGTGTAAAACTTGAGAGAGCCTGCATCCTCACTGAGGGATGTATATGTGTCAACTTCAGTGCATCACACTTGCATAAGATAGAAGAGTGCTTCCTCTATCAGTTGGTTTCTCTCTCTTGATTTCAAATCAATCAGTCTGGAGAATGGTGGGTTACTCACCAGTAACCATCCTTCTTCGAGATGGGCTTCTCAGATCCATTCAGTAATAGGTGTCTCTGTGCCGGAGCACCGGATTGGTTGGAAAACTTTTGTCCAAGCCTGTCAGGAGAGGGTAGGCAGCCTCTGCCCCTCGCGCCACCTGTGGCTATAATATACAGCCACCTCCCGACCCCTCTTCAGTTTTTTGGAGTCGCCAACTGCATGTGCAGGGATGGAGGGGAGGGACCTGAATGGATCCGAGCAGCCCATCTCGAAGGATGGTTACTGGTTAGTAACCCACCGTTTTTCTTCGAGCACTGCTCGGATGCATTCAGTAATAGGTGACTACTAGCCATGCTGATGGATGGCGGGTGGACTTGGCTCTTCCACCTTCAGCATAGTGGAAAAATACAGCCCAGATGGGAAGAGGCCCAGCGAGCAAGACTCTAACCAGGAGGTGAACTAGGCTCCTGGCATGGCACAAAAGAATCAATAACTGTAGGCCAACCCAAAGTTAGGGGTAGGTCCAACCCCACTGAGGCAGATGTGCGAGGACAGGACGGACTAAGGTCACCACAGCGAAGATGAAGAACGCAACGTGACAACATAGGGTCGCATTTGGCTGCTATACTTAAATGGTATAGCACGAGGAGTGGGACCAGAGGATAAGTGTCTGGTCATAAGACTGTCCAGCGTGAGCTGTAAGGAGACGCTGGAGTCCAGCGGGTATGGGATTAGCCATAGTGTCCATAGCCCGCACAGGAAGCAAAGGAAGAAGGGAAAATTATCCCATGAACAGAGCACATCAGGCCCGAGCCGGGAGCCAAAGGGTCGCGGCCTAGCCATGACGGCTGTGGACTACGCAGACAATCACCGGAGGAATGAAGCTTATCCCCTGGTCTGGCCACGACCAGCCCCTGAGGGGGCCTGGGCTAAATTGTTTAGATGCATTGGGAAAAGGTGGGGGGACCCCAGGTTCAAACAAGAAGGGTCTGAGGAAGGCACTTCGAGCCAGTACGCAAAACTCGAAGGCAAGAGAGGTGCGGTGAGCGGTGCTTGGCATGTCGGCTGGAGAACCTTAAGCTAGTGCGCAAGCACATGCTTCCAGCAGTGTATGGAACCGAAAACCGGGGTTGTTAGGTTTTTTTTGAGGGGGTCCTCCAGCACACTAGCACCCACAGGGCGGCATGATGGCCTTAGGTGGTGTTGATGGTTTGGTACCTATAAGCGCCTCAGTAGCATACGACCTCACGGAGAGGGCCCGTTGTTTGGCCTGTAATCCCGTGAGGTTCCAGCCTCACAAGGATTGCCAGGATGACAGGGATATATGAAGAAGGAAAGAAGGGGAGGCAGGGAAGAATGCAAACCGCCTCTTGGCCACGCCAGCCGGGTGGCCAAAGGCTCGTAGAGATCCAGTAGTAGGAATATGATCTCGTGTGCCTAGGGCACCATCGGTGAAGAACCATGCCGCAGCTGTGTTGCACCTACATGCGTAGCAGGGACAAGGCAGATAGAGACAGAACTGCCCCTGAAGTACGGTTGCCATAGGAAGGATGAGTCACCTTCCGACCACGTAAGAAGTGGGGTTGCTTGCAAAGTGTCAAATGCGGCACTACCGAGGTACCCTGGGTTTAGAGAACCCACATGTAGGGTTATTTCCAGCCTCATGAAAACCGATGGCATTCCTCATGGGGGGTATAAGCCTCTGAGATTCTAGGTACTTCAGAAAACAGGAGACTCTGACCTGCCTTCTTCTATCTATTATATATATATAAAAACAGATATGTATATAAATATATATGGTTCCTCAAGGGAATGAGGGAAGTAATGGTCGCAGTAAGGCCATCACCAAGCTCACATGGGGGTGGCTTACAGTTTGAACTTAGATCCCCAAGGCTGCAGGCTGGCACATGCCTAAGGGGCAGAGCCCTCCACCAGGATACATGTGACTGGAGGGCAGGGGACTGGGGTGGGCAGGCATAAGCAACTCAGTGGAGGGGCTTCCATGCCTGGATTGCGGCATTGCACCGGCTATGTGGGGGGCTGATGCCACAGAAAAGGCGGGCTCTGATGCGGGAGACCCAGGATAAGTACTCCCACTGCTGTTCCTTGCCAACGATAACGCGATGTTGACTCTGACCCCTTAAGTTCCCTGATCTGGAAAGTTCTGTGTCAGGTATGCTAGGTCTCTGCTTAGAGAGTGAAAAAGGGGGAAAGGAGGGGTGTATGCAAGAAGGGCTTACCCCGCTTCTGGTACGGTGGGCCAAGGCAGGGACTCCCAAGATAGGGTGGCCAGGGTTGCCTGCAAGGGAAAGGAGCTGTTGCAAATCCTCAGATTCCACTAGAAGAGGAGGATATAGTATGACAGGGGTTGAACCGCCCTGCCTTGGCTGTCCCTGGAGGCTAAGGACCTCTGTAATGATGTGAGACGTGTCTCGCTTGGCAGTTGGGGTAGTGGAGGTTCCCGTCTATCACAGAGGTGCCAAAAGCCTCGGTGGGGCTGGCCTAGCCAGCGTGTCAGTGGTATGCTAGCGAGGGGAGGGGTTCCCTCCCCGACCCAGGAACGAGCATGCATCCTACCTGATGTAGGGTCTTTGGGTGAGCAGGAGTGGTTCTGCGTCCTTAGAGCGCTGTGTCTGCATGTGTTGGAGCCTCTGCAGCAGTGGCTGGTGCTACTACGAGATGCGCTTCTCGTTCCTCTCAAGACCTGTCCTGTCACTTACCAGTGCAGGGATTGTTAGTCGAAAGGTACCTGAAAGAGGGGCAGATCTACCATAAATGCCAGAGTAATGTCTAAGATGTCTAGGAGTGGAGCTCGGTATAGATGTACCGACCGGCAGAGGGCTTGGTTGACGTAGCACGCGGTCCCCCGAGGTTGGGGAGAGTACACAGCCAGAATTAGTGTGCCCGAGTTGGCAGTATCAGGAGATGATGAAAAGGTTCCGATAAATCCTGATCCCCCCAAGAGGAGGGAAAGGACACCAACTGCCCACTCCGAGGGTGTGCTGGAGTCTTATTGCATCCCGGATATCTAGAGAATGGGGTGGCAGCCAAATGGGCCAGCACCTTCCTTGCAGGTGCACTGAAGTCTTACTGCATCCCGGATGTTTTGAGAGTGGGTGGGCAGCCAGATGGGCTGGCACATTCCTTACAGGTGAGAGCATGGAGAGGTCTCAGCACCATAGCAACAGGATGCCGGGGTGGGAGGGGAAGGTTCGTCTCTATCCCCACGGTGATGAGAGAGGCGGCATTGGGGGAAGGTGTTGCCCCAAGAGGTTTATGGGGGAGGAAGGGGCCCGGGAGGGAGGAAGCCAAAGTATTTGGCCTCACCTCTGGGGTCCCACGCGGTGCCCACCACCGATAGTTTCTGGAGGGAACAGGGCGTCCCCTCCAAAAGGCAGGTCAAGGACCGCCTGTTGTGTGGTAGGGAGCACCCTAGGCCCCCTGAGCCAGGCTACTCGGTGTATAGTTACCTCCAAGGCCATAGTGCGCGTGGCTGTAACCACCACATCACAGGCCAAGAGGAGAAGGTCCTGGGAGATTATCTGACCTTCATCTAGAAAAGCATTATACTCCTTTCTAGCCTCTGGTGGGAGCAAGTGTTGGAATTTCGTGACCGACTCCCACACATCCAGCAAATATCTGCTGGTCAGGGGTTGGTTATTTGCCACTCATAGCTGGAAGGCTGAGGAGGAATAGACCTTACAGCCCAAGAGGTCTAGTTCCCTGGCTTCCCTGGAAGATGGAAGGGGGTCGCTAGGGGGCTCGCCCGGGCCTAGCGCCATTTGCACCACGTCACTCGGGGGAACCGGGTGATCGGCGAGGGAAGGGAAGTCTGACTCAGGGACCCGGTACTTAAGGCTCACCGTGTCCGAAACCAGGGCAATAGAGCTTGGACTCTGCCACCGGGAGGACATGAGGTCCCAGACGCTCGGGTGGAGCGGGACTGTCAGGGGTTCTGCCAGGGCAAAGGCCGGCCTGAAGAGGGTGTCCGGAGAGGGACCAAAGGGTTGTACCTCCATCCCTAAATGGGCCGTAGCCCAGGGCATCAAATCAAAGTGCACCAATAGGTTCCCCATATAGGTGCCGGGGACAGAGTGATACTGGGAGCTTGTTGAGAGGGAGAGGGAGTCTCCTGGGGGGGACCATTCCTGTGGGCAGAAGCGGAATGGCAACGGTGCTGAAGTGCGGCGCCGAGGTTGCTTGGAGCCCCTTGATGCCCCTCCTCTGGGCTGAGAGCGGGGGAAGGAGTACGAGACTCTAGGGGCGGTACCAGCAATGGCAAGGTGATATGTTGCCGTGGGGATGGTCCTATGGTACCAGGGCCCAATGGAGTGGAAGACGGAGGGCTGTATGGTGAGGGAGAACGATGCCCACGGTGGACCCAGGCCTCAGAAGTGAAGATTGGCTTGCCCCTTCTAGCTGGGATTGGGGCAGGTGGTGTGGGGAGCAGGAGGAGGGCTCAACTGGCCTCCACTGCTTCAGGAGTTGTTGGCACGAGGAGTGACTCTGAGCGGGCCGACGGTGAGTCCTCGCCTGGGGAAGGGGGACTGCCTGGTTGGGAGGGCTCGCACTGTCGGTACAGTGTAACGAGTCTGCGGTGCCGAGGGTGATTGTGGCTGGTGCTGGGGTGAGCTTGGCACCAGTGATGCCGGACTGTACCGGGCCAATGGCGCTGGAGGCACAGGTGATCGGTGCCGGGGTGATCTGGGTGCTAGTGGTACCGGACTATGCTGGAGTGCCGGGGCGACCTCGAATGGTGCTGAGGCGCCAGGGTGCCAGGTTGACGCTGAGGTGCTGGAGTCGGCACCGAGGTAGTGTGGCAGTGGCCACCGGTGGTATGGTGCCATGGGGGTTCCAGTGCTGAGCTGGGTCTTGGCACCAGGAGGAAACCCGAAACCTCTGGCAGAGAGTGGCGAGCCTGCTCTGAGGCTGGGGCACGGTGCTGTTGTTCCCTCTCCTTGATGGTCCTAGGTTTAAAAGAGAGACATAGGGAACAGGCTGAGACCAGGTGGTCTGTGCCTAGGCACCGTAGGCACTTCCCGTGGGGATTGTCCCGGGGGAAAGCCTTGCTGCGCTCGGAGCAGGGTTTGAACCCTGACATATCCAGCAGTGAACGATGTTCCGGCCGGACGATGGAAGGCTCCTGCAATGGAACTGTGTGCACGAAGAGTTGCTTCCAGTCGGGCGAAAAGCTTGTGAAAGGACAGGCTGCTTGCATTCGCAAGGAGCGGAAGTTCCAGATCCAACGCACATGGTGGAAGAAATGAAACTGAGGAGGGGTCAGGAGGCAGCTGTATATATAGCCACAGGTGGCACGAGAGGCAGAGGCCGCCTACCCTCTCCTGACAGGCTGGGACGGAAGTCTTCCGACCGCTCTGGCACAGACACCTATTACTGAATGCATCCAAGCAGCGCTCGAAGAAGTTACTTTCACAAATGTGTGTGAACCCTACTTTCTCAGATTTGAAAATGCACCTCAGGAAGCAGTTTCTAAAACTGTGTGTTCTTCTTATCCTTGTTTACAACAAAACAAGGGTCTGCGGTTTACATGGTTTTGGTTGTAGATGAGAAGGCTGATTGTTGGGAAGTGGATCGTAGAAAAGCATCACATGAGGTTGAAAGCTTTCAAAATTCTTAGTGTTCTTTTGAGCACTTTATTATCAATAGCGTACCTGCTAAGCTCTGACTTGCCGTTTTGCAGTTCTTATACATGTGCATCACACATTGTAAAGCAGGCAAAATTAAAATGCAGCAAGGTTAATACGTGTGAGATTGCTTCAGAACCCACCCATGTCAGCAACAGGGGCAGCCTGATGCGCTCTAGTGTATGCTTTGCAGTTGCGCGTTCAAACAATTCACAAGTCTGATTATACCACCCAAAAACGCTGTGTTGCACAGAAAAACTGAATCTCCTAGTTTTCCTGAAACTCCGTAGGAGCAGAAAACAGTGTTCCACAGAAAGGTGGCATTCATCATTTTTCATTTCAAAGAATGGCATTCTCCATGGCCTATTCATCACACTTCTCTGTATAGCTCTAAATCTTCCTACTATGCATCCACTTCATCAGGAAAAGCTACTAATCTGTAGTGACTTGGTTATCTTTTTGCATCTTGTATCATGTTTGTAACTTTCATGACGACATTCACGGCGTTCTCAAAGTTAAGCAGTTTTCCACACAAGGTTGTGCTGGCAGGCCTCAGTAGACCTGCAAACCCAACAATTGGGCCATGCATAGCAGGTGCTACATCCATTACTACAGCAGTTCCCAGTCTTTTCCTCTATGTGGACCAGTACATCATCACTGAAAGCTTTTGCAGACCACGTTCTTACTGCCAAATGTGCAAAGAGCATCGGTTCACACTGACATCATGCAAAAGTGCCACTATTTAAATTGAGAATGTTATGTTATATAAGGATTTTGTGGGGCACATTACATTGTGATTAACAGTGTGAAATTGAATATATTACATCAGAGATACATGGCATTATATTAGCGTTACATTATCTCCCTCTCTAATTAATGGTGCACCTACAGTACTCTTGCGGACTATCAGTGGTCCACGGACCACAGATTGGGAACCACTGCATTACAATAATTAATGGCTTTTTGAAATCTCCAAAACCTGCAACAGCTTCCGGACTCACACCACAAATATCTGAACCTTTTGTTGTTCTGTGTAGTGAGGCTGATTTCATAAGCCCTTTGTGACATGAATGCTAAAATTACTGTCAATTGTCTGTATCCTAATCAATAGCTGACTTACATTCAACACAGCTGTACGGTCACCTTGTGCCAAAGAAGAAACTGTCAGGCATGATTTTCTTTAGCTTCCCTACCTCATGTTCATGGATGTGTGAAACTCTTCATAAAACTGTACGTGGACAAAGAGATGATGGTTTGGGGGGGGGGGGGGATTTTTTTTTTTTTGCTATTTTATGCTTATCAAACACCATTACCGTTTGCACTGCATATTGTTTCAATCTTGCACTGTCACAGTGACTGTGTAGCCCAGAGGTGGCCAAACTTACGGAACTCAAGAGCCGCACAAGTTGATTATTAAACCTTCAAGAGCTGCACTGAGGCATATAACCCCATATTTGTACCTACTCCAAAATTACTAAGCTTAAAATTCATTGCACACTTTAATTTTATCATAAAAATAGGGCAAATATTGATCCACTAATGTCAGATTCTAATAATTATTTAAGATTACCACGAAACTAGGCCTATACAGTAAAAATTTAGCTGTTGCTAGATGTAGAACACTACAGGCTTGTGGCAAGCTTTTTTAAAAATCTGGGCGGTAACTTGTCACTGCAGCAGGTAAAAACTCTCTGAGATGCTGATCTCTAAGTATTGCACAATGTTTTGAATTTCATTGTGGAATATGATCTTCACAGCAGTAAGTTGTGCCAAAAATTAAAAGTAATCTATGTTCAGTTTTATACTCCTTTGTATTTTCATTTCTTAGTATTCCACATCATGTTTAGGACTTGTAAAACATGATTTGATTTTAACAATGAATACGCTGCATTAGGGCCTATGAGAAAATCAAAACATGCTATGGCTTCTCTGACCATGTCACGCTTCTCTCCCCACCCTCCATTGCCGCTTCCCTGCCATCTCTTACCACACTGCTGCTTCTCTGCTCTCCCCAACCATGCCGCACTTCTGCCTCCCACCCCATCCCGGCACCTACCATGCCCCCGCTTCCCTGCCAATATTTCTGCCAGTAAACTTGTTCACTAAAATACTCATGGACAGTGAAAACAAAAGGTCTGAGGAGTCAGACACAATTAATTATAAAATGAGAGTAATAGTAAGGGAACATACTGCTCTCGTCTTAATCCTGTGAAGAGAGGTACACAGGGACACCTTTTCAACTATTCAGAATCACAACAGATTAATGAGAATTTATGGAGACAGAAAGTGCAAGATCAGCACCTGTTTCAGTAAGTGCTTTAGAGTCCACACACAGAAGATACTATGGAAAAAATCCCATTGAGTTTATTCAGTTTGGGGTCAGGCCTTGTATAAATTCTAAATATCAATATTTGGGTTTTATAATGCAAAGTAAAATCTTTATTGGTGAGAGAGTGTTTTTTTTTTCAGAAAGTTTACAACACAATTTTCCATCCTCAGCCCTTCACAGCAACTACTCTCTTGTCTAATGGGCACAGATACCCATAGAGTCATTCATGAAGACCGCACTGACATATAAATAGATTTTGACTATACAACAAAAAAGAATTAATACATCTTGAATGCTATTTAATCAGTAGAAGTATGGTGCTGCTACTGAACTTTGCAGTGAATGTAAATTATCTTGGTAATTAACTTTGTTATATTAATTAAAATTTTCGTATAAAATAAATGTACTAGCAGTTCTGTCTGCAAACAGATGACGTACTGATGTCTCAGGCACACTTGTTCAATGGACTTAGGAATTTTTTTTTCTAAAGCCAGTTTTCTGTAGTGGTGGTCTGTCTTAAGTCTAAATCATTTTGCATGCTGAAAATGAACCATGATCCATAATAAGCACTTGTAACATTCTTTAAATAGAGGGTTTTTTAAATAACCTTTTGACAGTAGTCAGTGGTTTTTTATGTAACACTTGTGTCAATTTTCAGTCATTTCTGATGATTCTTATTTAATTCTCAAAATAGAAATACAAGAGAAATAATTTTGCATTATATTACAATATCTGGAAGTGCCAGGTGATTTTTAAAAAAGAAAATTAATTTACTTTTCAGGTTTGAATTGCTAATTATTATCCCTTATCTGTAGTTCGTTGTAGACTTGTTCTTGATCAATTTATGTTGCCAGTTTTAAAAATATTTACCCAGAAAATATCAAAAAAAGAAAAGTATTTAAAAAATCCGGCACTGATGTAATTAAAGACATTATGCACACAGACAAGGAGGGTAGAATTAAATATTGTGGGGGTAAACTGTTTTACTTGCTCCGTGTGCTTGTCTTTACACCTAACTGACCACTTTGCTTTTCCTTGTGGACTCTCTCATGCAGCCCCTCCCCTGCTCTGACCAGGTTGCTTTTTCCCTGCCTGCTCTCCCAGTACTGCCGCTCCCCGCGGCTGTGACCACGCTGCTTTTTCCTGCAGCTCTCACAAAGCTGCTCCTCTGCTGCTGGCTTTTACCATGCTGCTGCCTCTCTGCTGTCGCCAACCCCTGCAAATTTCTTGCCCCTGGCTCCCACCATGCCACCCTTCCCTGCTGCACTCTCCCGGGAGCCGCAGTTTTTCCTTAAAGAGCCACATGCGGCTCACGAGCTGCAGTTTGGCCACGTCTGGTCTAGCCTATGCCAGCTCAAGAGTAACAAGATCTGATGCAATAAGGCACAAAGCTTGTACTGGGATAGTTCTGGAAAAACAGCTCTGCTACTTTAAACTTTGCCTTTTAGTTATGCAATGATGGCTTGCCTCTATTTTCAGGAAAAAGGTATTTGTGTTCCCACTGTACATGGGAGACTTTGTGTTCTCTATCTTTATTTTACTTGTAATAAATTGTGAAGGCAGAAGAATCAGCCACTGGTTTGTCAGTGAGCTGTTTCCTGCCTCGCTCATGGCACAGCAAATACAGCCCTGACATTTCAGGGCATTGAATTTCTTGTGTTCCGTATACATGCAACCCAAAGAAGTGCACAACCAGTCCCTCTCTAATGATCGGTCTTCCACACTGAAAGAAGTACTTTATACTTGTAGAATGTTTATCACAGCCAAAATAAAGTTGGGAAATAAGAAATGTCATGGCAGAATAAATAACCTCTTAACTGTTGGTGAGCCAGTAATGGTCCAGGTGTGACCAGTGGCCTGCCAGTGCTCATCCCTGTTCTAGTGGTCTTTGTGTGAGGAGGCTAAGAGCCCATCGTTTTGCCCTATCCAAAAAAGATACCTGAAAGATCTATTTCCCAGTCAAAAATGTAACTGGATGAATTAGGATGAGTGTCACCAATTATATGGTTACTTATGACCTTGCAAATTCCAAGTTTGGATCAGCATCTTCCTTTGCTTTACTCTCTTGTCAAGGAGTAGTAAAGTGGTAAAAGATATTGTCATCAAGGTCTGCCCTATATGATTCATCACATATTGGTGAGAACCAGCATTTGGCATCACTCTTAGCCAGTAGGTTTTCTTGACATAAGTCATCCAGCCTTTTTGCTAAGGGCTCAAGACAAGGTGGAAGTTCTTTCCTTTGCCAGGGGATGTTGTGAAGTCCAGAAGTATACCTGGGTCCAAAAAAGAATTAGATCTATTCATGGAAATTAGGGCTACCATGGCTATGGGCCAAGATGGTCAGGGATAGAACTGCATGCTCTGGGGTCTCTAGCCTGTGAGTGCAAGAAGCTGGGAGTATGCAACAGGGGATGGATCTGTCCATGATTTCCTGGTCTGTTCATTCCCTCAGAAGACAGGATATGATCCAATGTGGCCATTTCTATGTTCTCCTTTATAAAAACAAAATGCAAAAAGTTGCTTTTATCTCATCATGAACTTGAGAAAGTTAAACAGTTACATTGAACTTAAATTTTACATGCTGATTTTATCTATTATCCCTGTCCTTCTGAGTTATTTCTACTTATATCCCTGTGAGACTCATTTGAAGCTCTCAATATAGAAGATACGTATTTTCATGTAGCTTTGACTGGCCTAAAAGTAATTGAGCTTTTGTATGGAAACAATCATGACCAATACAGAGTTCTTGCATTTGGCCTCTGTAGAGCACTGAGAGTGTTTGATTAAATGCCTGGTTAGGTAATCAGGCATCATGGTGTGCACATGGGTCTGTACCAGGAAAATTGGCTCCATAGTTCATAGTCTCTGGAAGATCTGGAAAAGTAGATTCCACATACATATATCAGAGCCCTGGAGAGCATCAGATGGACTTTTCAGTCTTCTGCCTTTGTCCTGTTCTTCATGGCTGCATGATGTAAAGTGCAAAACAAAACAGCAGAGTTCTTCAGCAAGCAGGAAGGTTTTTGTCTCTGTGACTAGCGTCTTTCTCATTGAATGTACATGGTGTACATCTAGCTGGTTGGCAAAGAAAATGTGTTGGCAGATGAGGAAAAATGAGAAAACCTAGGACCAGAGGAAATGGTTTCTGAACAAGTTGATTGTAAAGCTGTTGTTCAGGAGGTGGGGTTGTCCTTTTGTAGGTCTTTGACACAAACATCAGTGGAAAGGCTCCATGGTTTTATTTCAGGACTGGAGCAAGCAGAAACTCAATAAGATATGGTCCTGTTGGATTGGAGCAAAGACTATGCTTTCCCACTGATTCCGTTGTTTCTCCTAATGATCAGGAAAATAGGATAAGACCAAAGTCAAGGACCATCCTGATCATTCCAGCTTCAGTCACGCAGTAGTGTTACATGGATACATTTTCTCCTGCTCCCAAACCCAAAGACACTTTACCTCATGTTTGACTCATGGGACTTTGACTATTTCTGGAGAAGCACAAAGCATAAGCAGTCTCTTGCTGCAATTCCAGAAGCTGTTCACACAGCAATGTACCTTCCAGAAATGGACCAGGCTTTTACTATGGGCATCTGATAACCCAATCCCGTTCTCCTGAACACATGCAATCAATTTTGGACTGTTTATTATACCTGAGGGTTCTCATTCAGTCCTCATCACTGATGAAAATGTGTCTGTCTGCTATCTTTGAATACTAGCTTCTAGTTAAAACTGAAAAGCTATTCTGCTGACGTGAAATTCGTTGAAGGATTGCTTGTTGTCTTTACACTAGGGAGACAATTTACACTGATACGGCATCTAACTTAGTGTTGACAAATTCACCTTCTGAGTCTTTGGAAGAATGTTTTTATTCCACTAAACTTAGGCAGCATTTTCATCACTGTTACAGCTGCAAGAGAGGAGTGAGTGAGTAGTGGCCTTCCATAACTGATCTTCCCTTTATTGTGTTCCCTGCAGACACAGCTGTCTTACAAGTGCATCCATTTTTTTCTAGGTAAATAATGTTTTGAATTCTATCTAACACAGGCCAGTAGTCTTCTAGGGTTTGTTTTGTCTTCTGTTTTGTTTTTTAGTAAACCCTAGTTTCTGTATCCTAAAAGTTGAATACTTTGAGCTTTTTCCTGTGCAAAGAGGACAAAGGAATCTTGAAAATTGCCTAGATATTTTTGACAAGTTCCAAAGGGGTAGCTATGTTAGTCTAGTTCATTAAAACAAGCAAGGAGTCCTGTGGCACTTTTAAAGAGTACTCTTTTAAAAAGTGCCACAGGACTCCTTCTAGATATTTTTGTTGTCTTAGTGGATCAGTAGACAGAGAATGCTGAGTGACTGTCAAAATAGATTAGATTAGGGGTCTCAAACTCAAATCACCATGAGGGCCGCATGAGGATTAGGACAGTAGCCCGAGGGCTGCACCACTGAAACCTTTCCGTACAATGCTATGGCTAATCTTGGTAACGATTGCGTTATTGGGGGCTGCAGGAAATAGCTTTAGGGTCCGCATATTTGAGACCCCTGGATTATGCGCTGATGTGTGCTTTGCCTGCCTGTAAGTACTTGAGATCTAGGGACCCAAACTCCAGGGTTACTCAGTCTTCCCGTGGGTTGTCTTTGCTGTGATGGAAACATAAAAATCTTCAGGGCTGCTAGCTGGGTTCTCTTTAGAGGTTTATGGAGCACTGCTCTCTTGGTTTATCATCTTGGTCTGATGTTTGCTAGGAAGAACTATTCTATAGTCCTTGGTTAATTAAAACTTCTCAGCTCACCTTTGTTGCATTGTTCTGTTAACTGGAGTTCGATAAGCAAGTATGAAGAGGCAGCCTTGTAAAAGGAGAACAATTCCCTTAACAGTAAATCTGGTTCTTTAGAAATGTTTCCTTTGTGTGGTCACATGTCCTGATCATCTCCACTTGCCCAGAGCTGTAGTTTTAATGAATAAATTAGGTAGTTCACTGAAAATCTCTACCTTGAATGTTTGGTGCCACAACAGCACTTGTCTGGTCCTAGTTGGGACTCCTTTTCTAGAAAGATCTTGAAACTCAGTGGTATTGTAAGAGAGATGTTGAAGGTGGCTGCATGTGAACATGTGCAGGAAACACTCCAGAAGAATTGCAGGTTTATGGAAAATAACAGGTAGAGAGAATAGTCAGCAGAAGAAAAGGATAGGCAAGGGCAAATAATACAATCAAATAGAATTAAAGCAAAGAGGCAGAAGTTCATAACTGGAGTATTAGAGCAGGCACTGGTAACTTACAAGTTAAATAATAAAAATGAGAACAGTTAGACTAGTAAGAGGCTTGCCTTTCATTATTGATGACTCTGCTTGCATGTTGTATCCCTTTTCCTCAGCCCATGTTTTTTAATCTCTTAAAGGGCCTTGTCTAATCTAGAGAAATTTACTATTCTAAGAAGCATTTGCCTCTTCTCCAGGTACACTTGCCAGGCACCTGGCTTACACATTCTCCATGTGGTTTAATGCAGTGGTTTCCAACCTTTTGGCCTGAGAGCCACAGGTACCATTTTTAGAACTCAGAAGGGCCACCAGTCTTCACCAGCAGGCTCCCCACCATGGCAGCCAGACAGAAAGAGTTCAGCAAGGAGGGTGCCTCCCTGCTGATGAAACCCTATGTGTCCTGTAGCCGTGTGTGCTACGGCTATGTCCCTGGGCAAAGACTCCTTTCTGCAGCCAGGGGGATGGAAGATCGATGCTCCCCTACCTCTGGCTCCAGCAGAGTCACCAGTGCCTATGGACCTAAGTGGAACACTTTGCTCATGCTCCCTGCTGCAGGTGGGGAGGGGAGCACTGATCTCCCACCCCCCTGGCTGCAGCAAGGAGCCTGGATCAGTCTTTTAGCCCTGAGGAAGCAGGCTTTACCTGCATCCTTAGGAAGTGGTTCCCTTTTGCAACCAGCAGGAGAGTAGTCATGAGCCACTTTGAAAGTCCCTCGGGGCCACTTTTGGCCCCTTAGCCACAGGTCTACACTTTGGCTCCTGCTGCAGCAATTTATTGGCACTATGGAGCCAGCATAGTAATAAACTGAATCATGTTGTCTTCCCACTCAAGTCCTACAGTGTTCCTGTCACTGCTGAGATTGTGTGTCCAGTCTGCTTTCTGCACCCTACTGCACAGGTGTCTGCTTGGCAGAAGCCATCTACCTGTATAATAGCACCACAGAAACCATATTTTCAGTGCAAACAGCTTGCATTGCAAGCAACTTTTTTTATGACCTGCAAGCTACTTTGATTGTGAACATTGCAAGCATTACTGAGATGTCTTGAAGGAGAACTATTATTGACTGTTTTACTGGCTGGCTCAGATATTTGGACCCAGATCTCATAATGGGGTGAGGAGAAAATCCAGAAGCAGCTGACCAGTGATGTCAAATGCTTTAATGTACCCCTGGTTGTCTGGGTGCCTGATATAACCTGGGCTTGGGATAAAATCAAAAGCCTGAAGTACAGTGTGAGGTCAGTCATGGCATCAGAAGAATCAAGTCCTGGCATGGAATTTTTCATTTCTACAAGAATCTCACAAAAGTAGACTGAAGTCTCACTCCTCTGCGCAGCCTGAGATATACTCAGATATTTAAAAAAAATAAGTACCCTGTAGCATGGTTATTTTGGGAAGAAGAGAACACCATTGCCAGACAGAAGGAAGGGGAGTCAAGAAGCCTATCTAGGAGTTGCCTAGATCATGAGATCCGTTGTTAGGACAGGGGTCAGAATCTGAAGTGAGTGATCTGGTTCAGCCAAAGGAAGTGGCATCTGGAGATCTTCATCAGGTATGCAGCTTATTATTCTGAAAAGTATTAATGGGAACTGTTTTGTTTTTCCTTTTTTTTGAGACTTGGGAGCTGGGAGAAATTTTTCTGGATTCGTATGAATGCTACCCTTGATCTTTGTGACTGGGCAGATATTGCCTTGTATGAAGATGGAAGTGTCTACCTCACCTCTCCCGATCTTCTGCCCATCCCCACTCCCTCAACCACTTCCCCCTGCATCTTGTTTCCCATAGCACAAGTAGCAGCCCCTCAATAGTCCACTCAAATAGGTTATCCTCCTATAACTGGCCTGTCCTGGAGCCACGTCTCCACTCAGTTGTGGTCCCCTTTTCAGCTGCATGGCCTGCCAGTTTTGGTAAGAGAGGACGAGCTTGCCTTAGCATTTTGTGGCGGCTGACTGTGCTATGCTAGTTAGTGGCTCTCAACCTTTCTGGACTACGGTACCCCTTTCAGGAGCCTGATGTGTCTTGCATACCACCAAGTTTCACATTACATAAAAACTACTTGCTTGCAAAATCAGATATGAAAATACAAAAGTGCCCCAGCCCACTACTACTGAACAATTGCTTACTTTCTCATTTTTACCATATAATTAAAAATCAATCAATTAGAATATAAATATTGTATTTACATTTCTGTGTGTAAATGTATACAGAAGTAAAAAGTCATTTTTTGTATGAAATTTAAGTATGTACTGACTTTGCCAGTGATTTTTAAGTAGTCTTCTGTAAAACTAGTCAAATATAGGTGAGTTGGTATACCCCCTGGAGCACTGAGGGTATGTGTGTCCCTGCCTGAGAATCAACATGCTATACCATATGGCCACATTCAAAATGGCAGGCACAATAATGGGGATTATTTTTTAAATGTCCCATGACACACCAATGGAAAAACAAAAACAGCTGGGGCCTTTTTACTATAATAAGTGAATTATTGTGCACTTTCCAAAGCATTTCCCTTACATTGTATTGGCTGTCCCATATGGCCTCCAGCCATTTCTGTGCAGCAGGCACAACTTGTTTATCTGCAGTTACATTAGAGTTTGTCTTCCTAAGGAATTCATGAAAATGCTTGTTTATACTCTTTTACTGACATTAGGTAGAGTACAAGTTTGGAATGTATTGTAAAAGAAACAAGCTGCGTGCTTTGTGTTATGAAGGGCAATCTAGTAGAAGGACCGATTCATTCTAGGCCTTATTTTACCCCCTGTGACTTCTGTATTCGAGAACTATTTTATAGCAACTCCTCCAAAGTTTTGTTTTTGTTTTTGTTTTTTAATAAAACGTATCACTGATGTAGCTAACCAAGGCGCACCAGTCACAGAGCTAGACATTAAATATTATCTGCCAAAAAAGCTCTGATTTTCCAAGACCCTCATTTTCTGTAATAAGTAACTTTTTTACACCATTGGCATTATGCCCTAAATATCTCCCTTCTCGTGATCTACAGCAGCATTTTTAAGGGTTCTGTGAAAATCCAGAATGTAAGTCCTTAACATTCTGAGTCAAATGATGCTCAGTATAGTTAGTGGAATTTAAAAGTGCAGGGAAAGTTATTTTTGCCTCATTGTTGACATTTCCTGGGCCATGTGAATATTGCTTTGGGTGTTAATTCAGTCATATCTTTTTTTCGCTTTCAGGGCTGGCTGTCCACTTGTATGTATCATCCAGATTCCATGCTCATGGCACAGGGAGTCAAAAAACTGAAAAGACCAATTCATCAAACTGCTAGGGGATGTGCACAGAGAATTGGAATAAGTTTACAACTTTGGGGGGAGAAAGATGAGGGCAGCCCTGAACACATCTGAAAAGGAGCAGGAGGACAGAACTCATGCAGAAATATATACCATAGAAAAGTACAGGGAGGCAGAATATCAGCAGCAATTATTGAATAACTGTTTATAGGCACAAAAGGAGACTGCTTGCTATTCTGTCCCCACAACTAGAATCTGCTCCTGCACTTCCTTATACTATGCCCACCAGAAAGCAGAGAATGCAACTTTTTGGATTGGGATCTACTCCGCTCTCTAGACACAAGGAAAGAAGGATGTTTTAGCACTGGACTCCTTTCATAAAATGAAATTTTTTGGGGGGAGGAGGGGGGTTGTTTTTGAATGTTGATGATATTTAATAAAAGGTCATACACTGTCTCCAGTTTAACAAATCAATTAAAAAAAAAAGTACAAGCATAATTTTGCTGTGCTAACTAGTCCTTACTTCCTCACAGTACAAAAACGTATTTTCAAATACTTACACAAAGAAACAAAGCAGAAGTCTTTGATGGCCTTCCTTTCAGATCTGTACAGCACACTTACTAAAAGTAGTGTTATCTTCTCTTCCTTCAGCTGCATCCACATGATGGCTGGGCTGTGATAAAGCAGAAAGCAGGTTGTCTTAGCCATTTTAATCCTTACTGAACACCTCTTCTTTGCTTTCACTATGTTATATAATACAATAGGCCGATATGATATTAATATTAGTCATGGAACAGTGAACAGACAATCGACATCTTGCTTTCAGTATCTCAGAAGCATACTTCACAACCATCTTGCACTGGCTGAGTGTATGGTGGAATCCTCTACCTTTGTTTATGTAGCTGGGAAATGTTGAATGAGCTAAGGCAGTCCTCTTGGGTAGGCAGGATCATCTGGGATTACAGTGGGGATGGAAACACACAGAATATCAGTATTGCTAAGTGGGAATAGGTTTTCACTTTTCTGTTTTTGAAAAATTCACAATTGTGTGGGGTTGGGTTTGATTTTAAGTCTTGTCATCATGCACCTTTCCATAGTATTCTGTGTCAATGCCCAGGGCTTCCAATGGAGATACACTGTAGACTGCATCATCATGGAGGCAGTTTCCTTTCTGTTATGTCTTTCTGGGCTGCTTGTGCTCAAGCTCAGAATGGGCTTGAGGATTCTAATAATGGCTCTGCCACAGTTTAGGGACCCCAGAACTTAAATTACTCAATCTCTGGCACATTAGCAATCTTGTTCGCATGTCCCTGGAATAGGTGCGCACGCACGCACGCACGCACGCACGCACGCACGCACGCACGCACGC
>ML681995.1:3516211-3664926 GCA_007922195.1 Podocnemis expansa | reverse complement strand
CGCACGCACGCACGCACGCACGCACGCACGCACGCACGCACGCACGCACACACGCACACACACACACACAATGCTACAGTGCAGACCCACAGCACAACAGCATTCACAGTGGACTTCCTAACTAGGTTGCCATCTGGATGGTAGAAAATTAGGTTAGTCAACTTCTGCAGTGTGATGGCTGCTCACTTTTCCCTAGCGAAGACCTCTCATCCCAATCATCGGGTACTGCCATGTCAGGGAAAAGCTCCAGAAAAGTTTTCTTTGACCCTGAAGTTCAGTAGTCTCTACTGGGTGTTCCAGGTTTGTTGAATCATTTTAGTCTGTGTCTCTGATTGGGACTCAAAAGCTACATGCCACCATATGTTCATTAATGAAGTGCATAGTCTTTGTCTGTTTGCTTACCCTTACTATGATGGGTACCTACTTTGTTGCTCGATACGTTCTGAAAGATGCTTATCTTGGGCTCTTTGCAGGTACTTCCATAGCACCTTTTCTCTCTGACTCCTTCAGATAGTTTTCCCAAAAGGTCCCCTGGAAAACTTTCTTTCTGAGTGAGAAGCACAAGCTCAGAGTTCACCTTGGCTTGTGTTTTCCAAAAAGAGTCTGTAAATGGTGCTATCCCAGGGGAGTGAGAATTCAACTGCTATCCCCACAGTTCTCCAGGGCTTCCTCGGGTATCGCATGAGAGCTTGCAAAATTTCTCACTGTTTCTGGAAATTGTGCCAGGAATTGTGGGATAGGTATTCAGAGACCAGTGCAAAGGTGGACACAGGACAAAACTTCAGTGGCTGCTAAGGAGACTCAGACATCAAATCCCTGTGTTTAAGATTGTTCTGTCTGGCTGGTTCATTGTCTTTTAAAAGCATAATTCTAATTGCTCTTGTGTTGAAAATCTCGGTCAGTGCTTGTAATAAGAGTTTTGGTTGCAACCCTATCTGTGAAGCTGTGTCCACTGCTATACAACAAGACAAACCTCAGTGCTGTGGATCATTAAATGAAATCTTTGCTTTTCCCCCTTCTCCTCCCACTGATGCATTTATAGTTGTGTACCTTTGTGGGGTTTTTTTTCTCTCTCATTTACTGCTGTTTTGGTAACAATACCATTGTGTTACCTTTGAAAACTCTTTGATGTGTAAGTAAGAAACAGTAAAGCCAAACTAATAACAAAATTTCTTTCTTTTTTATCCCCTTCAGATCCAGACATTTAATGTTGAAGCACCATGCCAGACTGTGGAAGATTTAACGAATGGGGTTGTGATGGCCCAGGTGCTTCAAAAGATGTAAGAACAGATTATTTAATGGTTTGTGGGCTTTTGCATACAGAACAGATAATTTGTAAATGTACCCTGTTATCTAAGTGTGCATACATTTTTTTTAATTGAAAATGAACCAGTATCCAATGAGGACTTTACCTGCTAAACTTAATTTGTGTTTTCACTTAAAGCATAACTAACCATTATTTGAAAGTGGACAAAAGCATCCCAAAACACCATTCATTTTAAAGCAAAAGAAGTACCTGGTCAAAGAGTTTGTGCATAATAAAAACAAAAGTCCTGTGGCATCTTAAAAGCCAACAAATTTCTTTGGACATAAGCTTTTGTGGTCCCGACCCACTTTGTCAGATGAAGGCCACAAAAGCTTATCCCCAAAGAATTCTGTTAGTCTTTAAGGTGCTGCAGGACTCTTGTTGTTTTTACGATACAACAGACTAACACAGCTACCCCTCTAGAAATTTGTGTATGATGTTTCAATTTCATTAAGAACTAAAATGATTAAAATTTAAGAACAGAATCTCTTAGGAATTTATTTAAAAGTTTGATTTTAATTTGAATAACAATGCAAAATAGCTTATTAGTTTAGGGCAGTTAATGAAAACTACTGTACATGCATACCAGATTATCCATTACAAATATTGTAGTGATGAATCTTGAGGATCCTTTTAGTAGTCTCGGTGTAGAGATCAGATATTGAACAGGCATGGGTAATTAATTACTACTATTTAATCTGCTGAAGCCAATCTTTCCAGGTTATGGCTGAGTCAAACCAGCAAGGTGGTGTAGGAGAACTTGATGCTCATGTAATAGAAGTTCTGTAATAAACAGAGAAGATCTGTTTTGAATACTGCCAGTCTACCACCCTTCAATGACATTTAATTCTTAATAGATTAAGTGAAGGAAAAACCTCTCTCTACTTGCAGTTGTCATTTGGTAACAGGCCTTTGATGGAGCCAAATGTGAATTAAGATACTGTATACACCAGGGGTCAGCAACCTTTGCCAACTCCTGTGCTGGTCCTTCCTTCCCACCCCTCAGCTGGTGCCAGTGCACCCCTCTGCTGAAAAAATGTAGCAGCTGTCTGAAAATTCAGCTGCAGTCATGGCTGGCATGGGAGCATTTCCCAGGCATTCCACAGAAACGGCTCCTTTCGGGGTTCCCAGGCATGCCACAGAAAGAAGGTGCCCAGAGTGGCTCCTTTGAAGAGCATCACAGTACAGAGAAGGAGCCGCTCCAGGCAGCTTTTTTCTGTGCCACATGGAGGCAATAGGCATGGGGCAACCCCCTATGTCCCAGCTGCACTCGAAGGAAGCCACCCGGAGTGGCTTTCAGTGGCAGGAGTGGAAATTTCTGTGGTACTGGAGAGGGTACTGTGTGCCACTCTGAATGGGCTTGGGTGCCACTGTTGGCACACGTGCCAGGGGTTGCCTACCCTTGGTATACATTGAGCGAGAGTGAATCACTATAGTTTGCTGGTATGAAGTTTATTTTCGGTGTTTATTTTCAAGTGCATCATGATTATTTATCTTTTATAGAGAGATTTCTGCTTCCGTTTTGAGAGTAAGGATAAGCATCTGATATGTAGTTAATTTGGAGCTGGAACTAAAGACATCGCAGGTGTTCGTCGCCCATATCAGAGCAGCTGAAGAGGGCCTTCCTCTCTGGCTTCTCCTGCCAGGGAAGCTGATGCTCTCTGGGATGCATCTGGGGACAAATCCCATTGGAAGGAATTCTGGCCAGCACGTCAACCCAGCTGGCCTGAGAACTTAGTCCCAAGGGTAGCAGGTCATTCTAGTTCTCCCACAAACTGGAGAGGTGGTTGCTGAGTCTCACCCTATCCCAGTCCAGCCTTGGGCCCAGTCAGTATGGACAATAGGTCTGAGTCAATCTGACAATTTTTACATTGTTAAGAGTTGGAGGACCAGTTTAATGCCTTAATATGGAGCAAGTACAGAACATAACTAAAATAATTGCTGGACAGAAACAAACATCTAGAAGTAAAAATAAAAGTAAATGTACTTCAGCAAAAAAAAAAAAAACCAAACCAAAAAACCTTCAAAAACAGACTTCATCATGAAACTGCAGAGCTGGAATTCATATGCAGTCTTGACACTGTCAGAGAGGATCTGAATAAGGACTGGGAGTGGCTAGCTCACCACAAAAGGTCATTTTTCCTCTTTAAGCTTTCTCATTAATTGTTGCTAAAGGGCCACCTCTACACTGTTTAAATTGACCTTGTTGACACACCCTTCTTTGAATGTTTATATATATTAACCATGCAGTTTTTACTTCAGGGGAAGTAGGTTATAGACAGCAAAAGCTTATGCCTTAATATGTTTGTTAGTCTTTATAAGTGCCACAGACTCTTTGTTAGTGTTATCTAAAAGTAAAGTCTTCTGCACAAATCTTCCCAAAGGAATATTAGGAAAGTAAAAAGAAATGAAAATAGGTATTGGGTTTTCATCAGCATTCCCTTGTTCCACAGAAGGAGGAGCAGTCTACTGACAGTACACAGGAGAAAGTGGAATGAAACTCGGAAGTTGTTTAATATTTTGAGGAAATGCTTATAATGTTTGTAAGAGGACTTACAAGAGGCTACTTTAGGAATTGAAGAGGATAATCCTGATGGTTTAAAAATGCAGAAAATATTTCCATCCACCTTGCAATGTCTAAGAAAGCCCAATGCCATACAGTTTCACTCTGTTCTAGAGGAATTTGTATAATATAATTTAAGAAACCCAAATAAGCCCAATAGACAGTAGTGCAAAAAAGCGGATTTCATGGAGATTTTCCAAACATATAACTGTTTTACTGAAGTGCCAATACAACCCTCACAGGGCAATATCTTTCCCACATATCCCACAGATAAGGTGAGGTCCTCGTGACACCAAAATAGAGACGTCAGTTATGAAAGCAACTCTAGTTTGTACATACTTTGTCAGAAAGTAGTCCTGGTATCTTAGCAGCCCTAGCTGCTCCAAAGTGTGATTAAAAACTCTAATGTTCAAATGCTGTTGTTTGGGGAACTCTAAACAGGATATAAAAAAGAAAACGGTAAAAATACGTATAGTATTCTCAGTTCTAAACTGGCAACCTCTTTACTGTTCAATTTATCATGAAAGATGAATAAGTCAGTGTTATAGGCCTAATAAAAGGAAAAACACAACATAAATCAAATGCTGTAATAACATTATTGTAAAATGGGAGACTGTTTTCCTCTTACCTTTCGAAGCATGAGGCAACAGGGCTGAATATATTGAGGGAATGTGAGCACATAGGACGAGATTTTGTTAGTAAACTCTAAGACGTTGACAGTCTAGCTTAACCATTCTTGAATCTTGTTTCAGAACAATCATGAAAGAGAGACAATATTGCTACCTTATATATTTTGGATAATTATTAATCATAACATTATGCACATGAAAGAGATCATGGTGAAACATGATATAGTTTGGATAGTCATTAGTATGAAGTGATGCCTCTACTTCATATTGTATACTTCACACAACTTCATCACTAATAAGCTGTTGATAGAATTTTTCCTATATCCATGTGCTGGCCAACACATGTGGCTGATTGGTGCCCACAGTTCATAACAGGGGTCTGCAGGAATTATGCCTTGTATATATCAAAAATAAAACCCTTGAATGACATGGGAAGGGAAAGTTCAGTAAGCTTATTGATTATATTTTGAGACTTTTACTGTGCTTTGTATCTTGTACGTTTCCATGAGCAGTGTTCCAAGAAAATCAACTCTGACAGAAGGATATTGGTTTATGGTATGAAGCCATAATAGGTGAAATGTGTTTCCATAGCAGCATTTGAAAGGAATGAGGTTCTTGTGATCACTGTTATCACTTTTCTTTTCAGCTTCAATGGATGTTAGCTTGAACTCACTTCTCCCATGCAACCAGTGCTTTGTCATAAAGATCAGCCAAGCAGTTTGTAAGTTAAAGTGATGAAACCCATACAATTATTTGGGCCCACCAAAATAGGTTTTATTGCTTTTTGAGCTCCTGTTAATTGAACTTCATTGTACAAGAGTTCCTAGTGGCAAAATTATAGTTATTAATATATATTAGTAGGTTTCACAGTCATTTTGAATGTTACTGTTGAGAAGTGCTTTGGAGCAAGAGATGTCATAATGACAGCTGATTTTGAATTTTTTCTGTGGTCATCAGGTATTAAATCATTTTTAAAGAAAATTATAGTTGCTTTCTTCTTTCTGTAGTGTGGATGCCTTGATGGATTCTTTCAGGTTCTCAGATGACTATGTCAATATACATAGTAGCCAGTGATTCCCTGTGTTTCAGAAAGCTTGCACATAAGTCAAAGACTTTATGACCACATCTAAGTACTCAGTTGGTAAGGTGATTTGGAATCATTAGGTAGAAGCATTTTAGAAAATATGGAGGAAACACATTGGCTCCCTTCAGCTGTTTAAAAATATATATCTATACAATTTGAAACAGCCAGTAAAGTTTTCCTTTTGCTCCTTCAATTCAAACAGGTACCAGAGAAAGGATTCTTAGTCCAGAGGCAGGCGGGACTGTTCAAGCAAAGGAGGGGGAGTCCAAGGCTGCAGCATGACTCCCACTCCTGTCCCAAGACAACCAACTAATTGGGGGAAAACTGTCGCAGGAGTAGAAATGCATGACAGGAGACAGGTGGGTGCTAGAAGTTATTCAGAAGTTCAGTAAAGTTAAAAGAAAGATTTGAGCACTCCCACAACATCCTTGAGTTCAGCGGAGAGCAAATTCATCTCGGGAGTAACAGATCACTTAGTGCCGATAGGTGCTGTAGAGCCAGTACGGTGGACTTGTTGTCTGGTTTTACTCTAATCTGGTTTTACTCTAGTCTTGCTGTCTGGTTTACTCTAGTCATCTTCTGTAATTCCCCAGAAGATATGAAGGGTTGTGGGATTTTGATGAGAAAAATCTCTCAGCAAGTACACCTTATTAGAATGGAGGACTGAGGTCAACCAAGTGACTTTTGCTATATCAGTTCCTTTGAAAAAGTAAACGGTCCTATCCCTAGTTGAAATGTTTGAGGGTTGCTCTGCACAACTGCTTTCAGTATAAGATCCTATATCTGGGTGTGTCTTCTGCCCAGGTATGGTCACTATGATCCTGCTAATTGATATTTTACCTCGGGTGGCGGGGGGACTATATGCATTTCCAGATGGCATCAAGAATTTCATCCAGGGAAAGCAATCCATTTTTTAAAAAAAGCATCAAGAAAGCAGTCCAATGTCATCAGAGAAAATTTCCACTGAGCGTGACTGATATTAGACTCCTGACAGGGAGTCAGTTTTCCATAAGTAACCAAAATGCAATCAGCAAGAACACAACTAATTGAATCAAGCAGAGTATTGGATAGAAATCTGAAGATGATGGGGTGTGCTAGTTTCCTGCATCTCTGTAGTGATCTGTGCCAATCTCCATGTGGAGATCAGGCTGATATTTCTTCTCACTGAAGTTTATGATGTTGAAAGTTCTGAATACAATGGTATCGTTTCCCTATCAGTTTATCAACCCCTTCTTTGGTAGAATGGACTTGCCAAGTATTCAGCATGGTAGGTTATAGTAGAACTAGAGAGGCAAAACAAAGCCAATATTTTCTGTCTTGGGATAATGCTGGCTATTTCTCCCACAGTAGCCTATTTAGTGAAGGGAGCTGTAGACAAACTCATTCTAGAGTATGTTTGGAATGGCAAATTTACCAGCCTATAGTGCTTGGAACTGCTCATGAACATTACTTCATTCTTTTCTAGTTTAAGTGTCAAACCAGCTTGTCTCAAATGACAACGCAGAGCTACCTGTCAGCATACGGATGGATGGCAGTGCAGCCTGAAGTGATTGAAGATGTTCATTAAGTGGCCTCTCATAAAGATTAAATGACTGTAGTTGTAGGAGGAAAACCTTGTAGTAGAAAACAGGTGGGTCCAGTGAAGCTTCCTTGACAGCAAGGCAAAGGTGATCATTCACAGCTACTTCCAATGAGTCACTAGATGAGCCAATACGGCACGATCAGTTAGTCTTCTAAAGGTTGTAACAAACAAGGAGTCTTGTGGCACTTATAAAGACTAACAAATTTATTGCATGAGCTTTTGTGGGAGAAAATCCCTCCCATGAAAGCTCATGCAATAAATAAACCGGTTAGTCTTCAGAAGTGCCACAAGACTCCTTGTCTGTTTTGTTGAACTAGATTGACATTGGCATGGATAGCTGACCTAAGCTCATTTCCAAGATCAACTAAAGATATTGGTGCAGTTTTTTAAATTTATCTAGTCCTGAAACCAGTTAAATCCTTCGGTATTACATTTGTTCATGGGATACTTTCTCACTAATCTCCAGAATAGGGAGACTTGCAACTGAATGGAAAATGGAGTAAAAATAGAATGACCAAGTAACAAATGTGAAAAATTGAGACAGGGGCACAGGGTTATAAGTACCTATATAAGAAAGAGCCCCATATATCAGGAGTATTCCTATAAAATCGGGACATCTGGTCATTCTATGTAAAACAAACGATGATTTCTTGTGCAAGAAACCCTTCTTTCTTTAAAAGAGGCTGGCAAGATGCTTTCACATAGCCATTAACAATCTTTGTCAGTAGTGAAACCAAGCTTTCTTTCCTGGATTTACCTGTTTGTGTGGAGCAAGGGTTCTTTTCACAGCTAACTGGACAAAATCTGTTACTCACATCTAATGAGGTCCGTTGGCAAAACCAGATGAAACTTTACCAAATATATTGGATTTGCTGTTTCATACCTTTTACTCTATTGTCCATAGTCATGGATCTGAGCTCTGTCTAAATGGGAGCAATCTGGAATCATAAGATAGCCTACTACTTAAAAACATTCTTCCGGTTACATGTTTGCAGATGCTCTGTTAGGAAGAAAGAATGACTCTTAGTGTTCACCACACTCTTTGCAGAGCAATGTGTACCTGGAATCTGTTGAGTTGTTGAGACACTTTCCCAGTCATGTTTTCTTTGCCATATGTTCTATCACAGGCCATGTATAAACTCTGATGACCTCTGAGCATTCTCTGACATAGCAGAGAATGGGGATATCTGGGAGCTAGTCCATTAGAAGTCAAGGAGAACAAAAATTTAGATTGTCTAGCCGCAGAAGCACCAATCTAATAGTTGGCCAGCTATGTTTGAGTTTTGGGCTTCGTTTGGATCAGAAGGCATATTAGTGCATTAGATCCATGTATTTAGAACTTATCCCAGAAGATCAAAATGGCTTAGATTTAATAACTTGATATACTTTTTTGATTTGAGATTCACTTCAACACCAGTGGTTAGAACAAAGCAATAATAGAGTATAATGGCAACACAAAACTTTTTAAGTTAACCGTTTAAGATTCTGTTTTCTTGAAACTGCCCAGATGTTTATGCATTTGGAGAGCCCTACAACAGTAGATCCTAATAACCATACTCTTTCAAAATGTCCCATCAATTTTCTGACTACTGCTGGCCAGATTTTTATTTTGTCACAAAAAATATGGGTCTCCCTGTAGCAAAATGCTCTCTGATACTACTCTGGGGGCATTGCTTTAGTACTGATTAAGATAGGGAATTGTCACCTACTAAATCACTAAATTTTAAAATTATTTCCTTTGTCTCTTATTCATTCTGTTCTGGTTCTCTGTTTGATTCTCTGAGAGAACATAGTAACTTTTTTTCTTTCTGGGTCTTGGAAGCTGATTTTAAAAAGAAAAAAAAGTAGTGTGGTCTTAGAGGCTATGTCTGCACCTGCTTGTTTAGTTTGGACTTGCTAGTCTGAACTAAAAAAGTCCGAGGTTAGGCGAACTAGCCTCAGGCTACTCCTACCCTCTGGCCCAGGTCCAGCACCTGGGCCCGATCCAGTGTTGGGCTCCCGCTGCCACTGCCAGCCTGGCTCTGGATCTTTGGCTGGGGACAGGGACGGGAGAGGCAGGCGCTGCTGCGGGCAGCCCAGCCTCAATCCCTGTCTGGGAGAGGCAGGTGCTGCTATGAGTGGCCCGGCCCTGGATCCCAGGTCCAGTTGGGGAGGGGAGAGGTGGGCACCACCGCGGGCGCCCTGGCCCCGGATCCCTGGTCGGGGACAGGAAAGGCAGGGGCCGCGCCGGGACTTAGGGCATATGCCCCAGGTGCCAGCAATGGCCCTGGTTTGAACTAATGTCTTCAAACTTTTTTAGTTTGAGCTGTCCCTTAGTCCTGGTCTACATTGTGCTTAGTCCAGACTAAACAGTCAAATTTATTTGTTTGGACTAAGCTTTGGCTAGTCTAAACTAAGAAATTTTTTAGTTCAGCCTGGTCAAAGGCTAGCAAAGACCTGGACCAAATTAGTCTGGACTAAGTTTACTTAGTCCGGACTAATTGGCTAGTGTAGACATAGCCAGATACTTTTATATTGGAACGGACTGTTACTTTTAGCTCTTTGCTTCAGGATGGGAACATAATAATATCAAAATTCTATGTTATAGACTGGAAGATGTGACTTTGAATAAAAAATTACCAGTAAGTAAGTAAATAAAATATAAAATTTCTTCTTATCCAGTTTCTGAACCCTGAGGAGAAAACCCTACCATTTATCATAGATAGTCCAGGGAAGGTTTCTGCCTGAGGGATAGAAGACATTATAGAAAATATAATGGAACCATTTTCTCTGCCGCGGCACACCTTGATACCTTTAATTATTCAGTATTCAACAGCCAATCCAGAACTCTTTGAGAAACTTTTCAAAAAATCCCATGGCACACTTGCTTAGGCATGAGAGCACACCTGTGTGCCATGGCACACTGGTTGGGAAACACTGCTGTAGTGTGTCCTCATCAGAGTATGATGCTCCATCTTGGTTGCCTCATGTCAGGAGTAGAAGTTGGGGGAAAAACTTGAAAGAAGAGCAACTATTAAAAAAAAAAAGATTAAAGGTTTGGTGGGACTTGCAAGGAAAATATTTCATCCCAGTACTTTAAGAATTTTTTTAGCATAAAAGAGAAAACAGTTAGCTAATATTTACCTCTGAGTATTTGCTTAAGTGCTGCTTTTCAACTTTTTTCACAGTATAAGAACAAGTTTCTTTGGTTCCTTTAGCTGAAATTGAAGGAATTAAATTTTTAAAGGAGTATTAAGTTAGCCAGTGTGTGCTGACTGGTTCAGGAATTCATAATGAGTATGTGTGTCTGGTTTTAAAGTCTATTAATTGTATCAATAAAAAGACATATAAGTATGCAAGTTAAATCTTGTTTTGTAAGAGCATTCAGACTTCATGATGCCAGGTTTGGAATGAAAATTTTGTGTTTGCAGAACATGGTACAAATGGGGTAGGTACTTTTGGCAGCTCTGCTGGAAGGACAGGAAACATTGTATGTGGTTTAATTAGGTCACAGTTTCATTCTCAAATGTCTGGGAGTACCCAGCAGAGAAAAGTAGACTTCTATCAGCTCTCCCCTTTACCCGTCCCTTTCTCTAGCCAATCTGCTTCTGGGACCTCACCATCCCACTCTCTCAAATGAAGGTTATGGGGGCTATAAAAGATGGCGGGAGTTGGCTCTGTGCCGTGCCAGTCATAGAAGCCCCAAATCCCTCTCCTTTAAAGAAAACCTCCTTTCAATTCTTTAGTAATCCATTTTATCTGACCATTGCGTACCTTCCCTGTGGAGAACCTACACTGGATATCTGCCCCGTATTTACATAAGGAGTTGCAACATCACAGCCAAACTCCTGTTTCCCGTTAACGGTAACTAAGCCACCTTTGAACGCACCATGGGGAACGTTGAAAAAATCCCACTTCACCTTGGCCCATCATGAGCTGAGGAAAAAATTCCTTCCCAGCCCTCTGAGAAGGAAGCGAGTAATTGCAGTGCCCATAGCCAATCCTGATAAAACCTAGTAATTCATCACTGCCAGGCATGGAAGGGTGGGTGCTGCTCTGCTTGGTCCAGGTTAAAGAGGGGCTTTCGTACGTCAGCATGGACCTATATAGTGCTGCTTCCATTTTGGTCACTGGTGGGGATGGGCATGGTCTGCTGCTGCAGCAGAAAAGTATTACATAGGGTTACCAGATACCAAAGCCTGGAAGAGAGGACAGGGAAGTATGAAAAGAAGGATGTTGGAGGACACAAGAAGAAAATGTAGTATTAATATAACTGTCATTACCATATTATTTCATGAAAACTGTGTAATGATTTATGACTGCATGCCCTCATCAGATCCCTCTTTCCCAATGTCCCCACTCCAGCCCTTCTAACTCCTCATGTCCCAACTCTGCATCTTCACTTCATCCCCTTTCAGCCCCCCAACCTCCTCCTCTGCCCACCATCATGACCCCTTCTTCCCACCCCCCCCATGCCCTGTCCCCAGCTGCCCAACTGTCCCTAAGCCCCTTCCCAGACTTCCTTACCGGTGGGGCAGGAAAGGGGCCCATGGGGACTCACAGCCATGCTGAGACTTTACAACTATGGCCCCAGCCAGCAAGAGGGGGCACCTGCCACTTGGGCCCAATAGGGGCAGGGTCTCCCCAGGTGCCAGGGACGGGGTGGGGGAGGGGTGGCCAGGCTTGCTCCTGCCTGCAGCCCCTTGAGCCAGCCCTGGGGGGGAATGTGCCTGAAGACTATGTTCTGGCACATTCTTCTATTTTTAGGGGGCCCCAGAATGCTTCCCCCTAAAAATAGAGGGCCCTGGAATGCCATTCTGGGCATTCTGGCACACTTTAACTCCTGTAAGTGAAAAGCCAGACAAAATCATGTATTTTTAAAAGGCCTGCCGGACAGAGGACTTGAAAGTAAAAAGGAGGGCTTGTCCTCCTTTTGCTGTATATCTGGTAACCCTAGCATTACCTGGCTCCTACCCCTGAAAGGGGCACACACCCTTTCCAACAAGCCAGAGAACATCCCTCACTGCTTAATGTGTGCTGAGGTCATTATATGAGTGTTAACAGCTGTCGCAAAAGTACTAGGTAAGTACTGGAGGCATTTGGATAACATTGAGTGTGATATAAATATTTAGATACATAACTAGAAGCAGGATACTGGACTATATTAACTACTATCTATATGTGTTTAAACATTTAAATTAACATTACTACAGGATTCATATGGAATCTTTAGCTTGTTAGTACTCAAAATTGGTGTTTTTAACGGATATGCTGATTTTATGTATTTTCAGAGATCCAACATATTTTGATGAAAACTGGTTAAACAGAATCAAAACAGAAGTAGGAGACAATTGGAGGCTAAAGGTATTTTCTTCATACTTTGCTTTCCTATAGCCAGTTCTTAATCAAATATTTTTGTTTTCAGTATTAATTTATTTCTGAGTTAAAAGATGAGCTCACAATAGAAGATATCAAACTAATTAAAATAAATGTAGTTAAGGATTTCTCATTATCTAAAGTTTTTGGCTCTTATACACTTCAATTGAATGTCAAAAGATCAAGTTAATGTTGTAAATAACTTTTAGTAACTTATGTGAAAACTTATCAGAAAAATAAACTTTAAAAGAAGGTTGATTTTTTTTTTAAAGAACATTTGAACAGGTAGGAAATGTGAATTAAGGTAAAATTTAATTTTTTTTAAAAATATTGCTAATTATTGAAATGCATAACTAAATTACCTTAAAAATAGTTCTTTGAAAGAAAGACAAGGAGTCCTATGGCACTTAAAGACCAGCAAATTTATATATTGCATGACCTTTTGAGGGAGAAAAATCGCATTTTGTCAGACGCTTTGAAGATCATTCAAAGCATCTGTCAAAGTGAGATTTTCTCCCTTGAAAGCTCAAGCAGTGAATAAATTTAAGTCTTTAAGTGCCATGGGACTCCTTGTTTGTTTTGCTGAACTAGACCCTTTACTTCTCTGAAAATGACTATGGGAAAAGGGAGTTTATTACTTTGCTTCTTGTGTGTATTCAGTCATTCACTTTAATAAAAAAGATAAAATTATGCTACTATTTACAACGTTGTCAACTCAGCAGAACCCCCCCCCCCCCAAAGTGGTGGAAGATCCAACTGTTCTGGTTTGGATTGTTCATAAGCATCAACCTTGTTAACTAAGTTCTAGTTCCACAGCCACTTGTGCAACTCAGTCACTTTGTAATAATAGCTTCAATTACACCTGTATAAAGCCTCAAGTCAATAGAGGTTGCCCAGATATAATGGAGAGTATTTTACAAACTTCACAAACTAGACAGACCACAGCTGGACGTTTAGATCCCAGTGCTGGTTTGAGGAAAAATATCGTCAGCAGTAAATTGAACAAATTTAATCTGAGGATCACTGAGATGTAATCATCATATGTGCAACCCTACAATGCCATCTTTGTAGTCCCTTTCAGAGTAGAATCACATGTGAAAAGTAAACTGCTGCAAAAAAGTTTTGTGCCCTTTTAGTGCTCTACACCTTTTTCCATAAAACTTTTTTTTGCTTGTTTTATCTCCTAGAAGTTACAAGCCTCAACTTTGCTTTTTTTCTTGAGCAGTTGGAGGACTACTGCTGTTAACATCACAATGGGCTGCAAGTTCAGCTTCAGCTTTCACAGCTCTCAGCTGAAATTGGAGGAAGGAACTTTCTATTACCAGTTTGTCAGGAGTTTGAATTTGACACAATCTCTCCCTTTCCTCTCTACCTTATAGTCCTGGAAAAGTTTAAAACAGCTGCAGTAAACTTCCCCCTCCTAAATTAAGCCACAGCAGAGATTTGTCTGAGATCATCCTTTTAGTTTTTCAGACCTCCACTTTATAAATGAAAAAGTTAAGAGCTAATTTTTTTTTAATGCTAAGACTGTTCTAAAAGAAACAAACAGAAAACCAAACAATGCATCTTTGAGATCTTATAAAAAGTGCAAACAAAATATTTAACTCTTCCATTATAGCTTCACCACTTACAGGTACCCTCACTATAAAGAGAATGCATATCTGACAGTTACAATAGTATACGTTTTCAGCTCATCATATTGAAAAATTATTGGGTTAGTATTATTTGGTTAGTATTTTGTATTCTGTCCCACACAACTCTGTTATTGGGCACAGAACAGTATTCCTTAATGTTGCATGGTGTAGTAGTTGAACATTTGTACTAGAGCATGGGTCTCAAACACGTGGCCCATGGGCCACATGTGGCCCCTAAAGCTATTTCCTGCAGCGCTCAACAACACTTTTATTACCAATATTTGCAATATCATTGTATGAAAAGGTTTCAGTGGCGTGGCCCTTGGGCTAACATACTAGTCCTCATGCAGCCCTTGTGGTGATTTGAGTTTGAGACCCCTGCACTAGAGGTACAAACCAATGAAGGGATCCAAGTATGGGGACCTCTGTGACAAGGTAGAATAAAATTACAGCTGATCTTGTTTTCCAAATGCGTCCTCCTAATCCTGGTGCCATTGTCACTGAGGAATTTACTAAATTATCTGATTATACATCAAACCTTAAATCAGAGTTTTGATTTTGCATTGGAGCTGTGCAAGAATTCATGGCTCAGTACTATATTAACATATGATTGCATTGAGTATCTAGTCATCCTAATCCCTTTGAACTGGTCTATAATCCAAATATTGAATTATTCACCTTGCTGCATCAGTTTTAAATTGATTCAAATAACCTATTATTAATGTATTATGAAAGATCTAGTGGTTGTATGTCCACTTACTACATCAGTTGCAAGTTTAAATTTTGTAGAAACATAAATATAACGTTCCCTGTTGTACAGCATGCTTTTTGGCTTCAGAGAGACAGAAAATGAGTAGGAAAAGACCATCAGGGACACATGATAGTATTGGGTACAGACAGAGCAGTATATACCAAAATGTATCCAGCTAGCTAATGGACCAAATTTCTTTAATTATGTTAAATGCCACTTTCTATGTCGTTATACATCTGTGTAATGGAATCAAGAAACAATATCGAATGCCACATATAAAATTTTGGATAACTACAGTCATTGTTAATTGATCTTTTCCATTGGGAACGAACAATCCGACTTATCAATTTTGGCTTAAGCAATAAATAAAATGTTGTAAAAATCTCTCAAAATGAAAAGATAATTATCTCTTGCCCTGCTTAGTGCAAAAGAAATCCACTTTGCATAATTATATTTTAGATTGCATGTAGAACAGAGGTTTGCTATTAAAAACACATTTTGGAAACAGAATGTCAATCATTATATCTGGGGAACAGCATAGAAAATTATTTCATCCTGTTACCAAGGCTTGCAGTGATGAACTTCCCTAAAGCATAAATTGTAATATTTCAGTGGTCAAAGGATATATGAATACCAGTAATTGAAGAGGACTGGTCACATACTTTTAAAAGCAAGTTGATAACATTACTCTGCATAAGGACTTGAGTCAGATGCAAATGTCCATAGATAATTTCTTTCATTGCATTTTTATGACTGTTCAGAATATTTCTTTGAATGTATGGGGGATGAGAAGCAAAAATTGGATTCCATCCTCTTTTTTTCATTCACTATGGCAGTGGTCAGGTATTCATAATTTTGGGGGAAAGATTAAACATGTTCCCAGTTCATCAGTTGTCTGATCCCAAGCTTTTTGTCCTAGATACTTTCCTGGGCAATCAGACTGCAGCATCTGTTAGTATTTTATCCCCTTAAGTACTAGTAAACTATGCATTCAAATATTGTGTAACATTGTTCAAACTTATAATGATAATTTCTATTACACTTTCTATCACTAGAACAGATTATTCTGTCCAACAGAAGGCTGTTTTCAAAGATGAATGACTCTCAGCTTTATACAGTTTAGGCAAAATGGAATAATCTAGTAAATTATGATACCGACTGTTTAGTACTATAATCCAACTAACCTACCTGGTTTCTTGAAAACCGTTTTTGGGTACTTGTTATAGTGTAATTATATACCACATCATGATGCTGTGATTATGTAACTTCCTGTTTGTGCAGCAGCATTAGTAAAGTTTGCTTTTTTTCAAAAATGGTGAATGCTGGCCTTCAATTAAGTGTCCCCCATTCCACCAACACTCTGTCTTACATGAAATAAGTTGGATCTGTCTTCCAAGCCCTACACTCTTACAGACATTGAGTTGTTTGTTCCACTGCACCAGCTGGGCTGGATGGAATAAGGCTAGAACTAGACACCATCACCATTCGCTGTAGTTCTTTCTATGGTCTCCCACCATCCAGCATAAGGGAAGAAATGATTTCTTACAAACTACATTTTCACTTCTCTCGGGTAGATAGGAGCAGAGCCTCCTCAAGCGAGTCCTAACTGCTCCTGTGAAGTGTGATGAAGTAAGAAACCTCTTGGGTACTGTGGTACGCCAGGGGCGATACCCAAATGTTCTTCTTTTCTGCTCCTGTAGTTTGGTGATGGGGGACAGGTATTCTGGTGATGGGACATGGGGGTGTGATAACTATAGGAACCACTGAGGGGGAAAGGGCTTTAGACAGACCTCACCCGGACCCCCTGTGGGTGACACAGGTTGTGGCCGGTTTAGACTGGGGGTAGGTCAGCTGGCCAAGGAGGAGAACAAAGGGCTGAGAGAGGAGGAGGGTAGTAGGGAAACAGGGCTCAGAGAGGCAGGATCTCTGGGGGCTCATCCGGGGGTTTACTGCTATGCCTCCTGGTTAATCTGAAAGCCAACAGTCCTAGCTGCTGTGCAAACTGGATTGTTAACAAACTCTCTGACTTCTACACTGGCTGAGTGTCACTTCTGATTGGGATGGCCAGGACCCGCCTGGAGGAAGGAACCTCCCCAGGGAGAACAGACAGAGCAAGCATTGGACCCTCTGAGCCTGGATTTGGAAGCTGGCTACAGGTAGCATGGAGACCCGGATGCTGGACGGGAGAAGACTCCACCATAGCAGAGTCCTGATTGGCTGTGAACAGAGGGGATCCAAGAGTGTTTTTCTGGGGTACTCCGTGACAGTAGGATCTACAGCTAAGACTTCAGAAACTTGTGATTATCCATATGAAAGACTGTCAGCTGGTCTGAAAGATCCTGTGCAGACACTTGTCTTCTTGACAAGATGATCAGAGATTAACACAATGAGTTCAATTTCTACTGAGCCTCAGCTCCTGAACACATAGTGCTGCTTTGATTGATGATCCTTGTGTGTATTCCACATGTAGGTGCCATGTGTGCCATGCATCTGAATCCTGAATTATTTCCAAGCAGTGTCTGTTGACCCACATATGCATAGTAAGTTTTCTCACGCTCTTTTCCAGATACATAAGGGCCGGTCCAGGCCGATAGTGCTCCTCTTCCCTCTTACCACTGCATAGCCTGAGTCAGAACCCTTGCTCTTTCTTTTCCTGTAGTGCACTTGGAGGGGTGTTCCTTATCTTGTACATAGTTTGTAGTTTATCTTAATTTATAGCAGCGGTTCTCAAACACTGTGTTCGGGATACATTACTGTGTCTCCATATAGCAGTGTTTTGTGGAGAGCCGGATGCAGGGGACTGGTATGTCCTGTAGGGTCGCACACATTGGCAAGTGTGGCCTGACGCCTGCAAAAGGTTGAGAACCACTGGTTCATAATGTTAGTTAAGTAAGTTTGTATAGTATAGATCAGTGGAGCATGTAGGTTCCCCAGTTGGGGGAGTTATCCCCTCAACGGCCAGGGACTATTGGTAGGGTCCCAGTCTTGAAACAGTGTCCCCTGTCCTTATGTCCATGAGTGATAAGACCAACAGTGCTTCTACTGTCTGGGTGAGGCACAAATCTCAGCAAAGTGCACTGTCCATGAGTCCTTCCTGCCCAGAACCATAGAGGGTTGTGAACGCCGCTTCCACAGGTGCCTCATGGAGCAGCCTCCGATCCTGACCAGGAAGACAACCCCAAATACAGCAGTCATGGCCAGCTCTGAGAGCCCCTCTGAGCACCATTCATGGTTTGAAACCACTGGCACCAAATCCTAAAGGCAAGCCTTGTCATGAGAGTAAAAAACATTCTCACAGGCACAAGACCCACCCAGTGGACCGTTCCCTGAACCATGCACAGATCTTGCGGGACCAGCACTAAAGGCCCCGTAGCTGGAGTGTAAAGCAAAGAGGACGTGAGATTTATCAGTACCATCAGTGGCCCAATACTGAAAACAGTCAGACTGCCCCATTACAAGTATGCACTCAACAGCAGCTCCAAAAGTCCACTCTCCCTGACAAGGCCTCCAGCAGGCTAGATCACTTGGGCAAGAAAGCCTTCTTGTCAGCAGATCTACAGTACCACATTATGAAGTATCCGGCTGTGCTAGCCATGTACTGTTTTAACATCTATAACTGGCTAGCGGAGTTTAAGGGCAAGTTCCCTGTTGACTAGGCAATTTCAGACCTTTGTGGATGAAGGGTGCTTATTGGCAAAGGTAGCCTGGAGCAGCGGACACAGCTGACTGCTTCCTGCTTACTAGCAGGAAAGAGTTCACCAGAACATGTTCCCAGTCAAAGTTATCGTGCTTCCTGGAGTGAATCGATCAATGCCACCACTCTCTGGACACAATGACCATTCTGGATGACGTCCTCACCCTCAAAACATTGGACTTCCTCTATCTGGGTACTTGAGGCAGCACTTAGTGCCTTCCTTCCACCTGTGGAGGGCTACTGCTCCCCCTTCTGGCCCCACTTCCCAGCTGGGAGGGGAGGAGCAGGGTCAGCAGAGAAAAGGAACACATGGTTCCTGTCCGCACTCCCCAGCTGGGAAGGGGAGATCAGCAGGGAAGTGAAGCGCATGGCTTCTGTCCCTGTTCCCCAGCTGAGGGGCCAGGTAGGCAGGGAAAAGGAGCATAAGGCACTTGTCCCTTTCTGGCCCTGCCCTTCTCATCTTTCTACCCTAGCCCAGGCACATGCTAAGGGTCTGGGAGGGTAGGACTGACACAGGGGCCAGCAAACGTTGCCAATCCCTGTCCTTATGTATGTGTTGTAAGCCACTAAGAATGGTCCTTCCCTACAGGACTCAAAATTATAATTAGATGGCAGAGCAGTCTAAATTGGAGTTATTTTGAGTATGGTGGGGTCTTATGATTGGCTGGTTGTGTTCATTATAAAAACTGTTGCAGCAATTAAGTGAGGAAGATGTATCAGGGTGTTGCTTGTTGTGGAATGAGAAAGGTTTGGTCATGGTGATGAGATGTTAGGTGCCTTTTCAATTGCCTCTCCCTTAGGTTCTCTCAAACCACAATATGCTGATTAGCAAGTGAGTTGGGAAGTGTACACTGATCTCCTGGTCCAAAAGGGATGAAGCCTGGGCCCTTCGTTTTTGCATAGGGAATTTTGATTCATGTGGGAAGAAGGGTAGTATTTTTCATTGTATTTCTCTGTCAATTTTGGGAAATATTCAAGGTCCTCATGTACTCTGCAGTAAACTGTGGTTAATTCTGCTGCATGGCCCTTGTTTTCTGTAGCACCTTGGTGCATCATGTTGGAAATTCTGGAGCAGCCTCAGGTAAATCCAGAACTGAAGGTTTCTAATGAATCAGAAATGAAAATAAATAATTCAATCAGTACACCATTCCTTGTAGTGTTCGATTTGATATTAAAATCAGTTAATTTACCTTTCTTGTAAATTTATATTTCCTATAGAGTTTTATAATGATAAAACATAATTACTGTGAAATTTTTTTCCAGAGGTGCTGGGGAGTGGGTGCCTTGGCAGTTGAATAGGAGGCTGTTGGAACTTTCGACAGTAAACAAGTTGTGGTTTAGAACTGGAATTAACAACAATTCTGTGTTTAGTCTCATATCTTTAGAGAGATGGGAATAGCTGCACCATGCAGGTTGCTCTTCAGTATCCCCAGTTTCTCATCTTGGCTGGTCAAGATTCCAACCTTCCAAGTAGACAGCATCTTTTTCTAGTCTGATTGGAGATTTCACAGTTATGATGACACCCATAAGCCTGTCCCAGTACTTTTAGATCCATATATGTAGGCAGTCACAATTTAGGCTCAGTTTTTATACTGGGGTTGGTGAATGAGAGGGTATGATTGGAATAGTCAAACCATCCCCATGCCCGGTTTGAAATTGCGGCTCACATTTGCACTGTTTGGGATAGAAGAACTCCTCCATTGTGTAGTTGATGGAGAGAGATTGAGCTGAATGGCTTTCATAGCTCTGTATGTTGGCTAACTCTGTGATTAGCCAGATAGATCAGTTTAGTTCATCCTTTAACAACAATATAGTGGTTACTAAATTTTCCCTGCATTATCTCCTTAGGTCTTGTTGGAATCCAGATGACTTGTGAGACTGAGTGGTCCTGACTAGGTTACATGTAGCATATGTTTAGGATCCTCTCCCATCTCTCTGATGGATGTGAAAGGTTATTTACCTCCCCGTAACTGTCTACAAAGCCATGACATCTGTAAATGGCTGTGAGTGGTGCAGAGTGTGGTGAATCCTAGCTGCCTATGTTCAGAAGCACTTTCTCATGAATAGTTTTATAGCTATATTGTGAACAAATAGAAAGTATTAGGACAGGATTAACCCTTTTCATGGGGTAGATGCATAATCATTGGTTGGACTGTTGGCTAGTCTAACTTGTTGAAATACTAAGGGAGCTTCTATATGAGTGAGAAAGGGGTCCCTTGTAGTAAAATTAAGTTGGGAATGATGTTAAGTCTATTTTTGACAAAATTGAGGGGCCTTCCAGGGTTGAGATAATCTAGGAGCCACAACAAATGTAGAAAGGAAGGGACTCAGTTTTAGTTTGATATGCTTAGATATGTAGCCAAAACATGTCCATTAAAGTTCCAGGAACATGTTCAATCCACAATCAGGCTCAAGGATGTGAGATCAGACTCTTTGAACAGCTGTGTCCCTTGGGCCATGCCTGCACCATGCAAATCCTTGTCCCCACCCCTCATATGGGCCGAAAGGTTGACCGAATGCCCAGAACCATCCTTCAGTTCTATTTTACTGCCTCGAGCAGTGAGACAGAGCAAGATTGTATACAACTGCTACCCCTTAGCTAATAGCTAGTAAAGAGAGGAAATAGTTTAGATAGGTAACTTGGGTTAATTCTCTTTTTCCTTGCAGACCTCCTGCTCTGCCCTACCCAAACATTATTTATTTAATACTCTCCATCGCAACTGCTTTCATGGTGGCTTCAATTCTGTCCATCCTACAAATGACACACTCTCTGCTCAGATGGAGGTAGCCATAGTCTATTCTACTTAGTCAAAAGATGTATGTTTGATCATTGCACTGTCTGCCAGTCTTTCTCATCAAGAAAGAGAAAATATGGATACCCTGGGCTGAAATTTTTTTTCGAGCAGTCCCAGGGGGACATTTTGGACCCAGAAGAATAGGTATCAGGCTGCAAGATGAGTTCCAAAGGGCCAGCCATGTTAGTCTAGATCAGTAAAACAAACAAGGAGTCCTGTGGCACTTAAAGACTAACAAATTTGTTTATTGCATGAGATTTGAAGATGGGAGAACTCACAGAATGAGAGGAAATAAATGCAGGGATGTGTAAGTCATGGGAATAGGTCACGCTGTAACAGCAAATCACATCGGCGTTCAGACAGATGAATACCAGATCAAGGCTTCAAAGAGAAGCTGCTGAGATCAAATTTATTTGCTGATTTGGTTGTATTTCTTCAGGACTTAATAGGGACATTGGATTTTTCACTCACTACAACAGGTGATTTAACCTCATCTTCCTCTGTATGCTGTTCTCCTGTGTTTGAATCTTTACTTCTGTTTTGATTTGCTGTTAGTGTGACCTGTTCCCATGACTTACTCTTCCCTGCATTTATGTCCTCCCATTCTACAAGTTCCCTCATCTTCAAAGCATCTGACAAAGTGGGATTTTCTCTCATGAAAGCTCACACAATAAATACATTTGTTAGTCTTTAAATGTTGCAAGATGAGACCTTGTATCTCCAAATCTAGTCAGTCTTGTGTCTCCCTAAAGCCAGTTTTAGTTAGAAAACTAACACTGTACTGACCAGCCATCCATAGCTGCCCAAAGTCAGCTTGTCACTGATGGCTGCTGTGACAAAGCAAGGTAGATCAGAGCTCCAAACTGATTATGGTGTCTAGCATCAGTACTTTCGCCTCCCAGAAAAAGGGAGATGCTCAGAAGTCTAAGAAGAGCATTTGCCTTTGGTCTTTTGAGAATTGGGCAAAAAGCCCTTTTCTAATACAGGAGCAAGTAACATACCACAGATTCCAGGCCCAGTACAAAAAGAGGCCCTGTTTATTACATCTGCTGCTGGTTCCTTAGTGTGTTAATCAATTCCCTCATGGATTTGGCAGGCCAACCATTGTTAGAAGTCACCGCTTCTCTGGGACTGTCCTCCCTCCTGTCCTCTTAGCGCTATCTTTGTCCAAACTGAGAATACCCTCCCCTCAGAGATCAGCACCACCTTTAGCAGAAATCTGCTTTTCTTCTTTGCTCCTTGGGCCATACCTTTTCCTTCCAACCAGCCAAAAAATTTCCCCTCTCCCATTCACTGCAGTCAGGAAATAGATCACTGTCTTGTTTTGGAGCCCCAACTTACCCATCATTTAAGGGCACTGGCTTAAACAGCCTATAGTTTTTCGTTACAGTTTTCCAGTTAGTAGGAATTTTTGTCATTTGCTTCACTGTGCTTCATTGATTGGGATGGGCTTTGGATCAGACCCGTATTATGGTGCAATCATATATAATATTTTTATAATCATAATGAATTATTGATTCCAGCAAAATACTCTTCACCAGAAAAACAAATTGACTTATGTTTGTGTATAAGATTCTGCTTAGAATATTACTTGTGATTTTTTAGCCTGCTGTAAACCCCACACAACTGTTTCTTTTATACATTTACATAAATACAGTAGAACTTCAATTTTACTAAAACCAGTCATACAAACAACCAGTTACATAAACCATTTTTAATGGTGGGGGTGGGGGGGAGCCTCATAATAAAAGGGATGTCAATGAATAAATTGACGTCTTTTCACGTTCAAGTATCTTCAGTGCCCGGGAAATAGCTTGGCAGTGGTTTGAAGAACAAAAAGAAAACAATGCAGTGCACCCTACTGTAATGCAATGTAGGCACTCCACTTACTGCAATTTTGAGATGTACAGTTTTATGAACATTTTGATTTGATGGCCTTCGGTCCCCAATTAACTTGTAAAATTAGAGGTTCTACTGTATCTTTGAAGATAGTGGCTTTACATATTTTAATCACTCTCTCTTCCCCTTCCATCAAACAGATAAGCAATCTGAAGAAAATTTTAAAAGGAATATTGGATTATAATCACGAGGTAAGAACTATTTTTCAGTGCTCTATACAGACCTTTCCTTTTGCTAAATGTTTTTTTTATGCTTGTTAAACATGCTATAGAATATTGATTTGTTAGCATTAGGGTCAGGTAAAGCAGAAGTGCTCAGCACCCAACAGCTCTTTCAAAAAAAATACTGACCTTTACTTTGTGAAGTGAAATCTTTTTTTTTTTTCCTAAATAACCTTTCTATTTCTCATGCACCCTTCAGTCCTCTTTAGTCTGATCATACCAAAATAAATCAACTCATCATGGGCTACCCTTGACTATTCACTAAAACTTCATTGCATGCTTCATCAAATATTCCAATAAGGAACAAACCAGCTTCCAAACTGTGTTGCAAATAGGAGCACTAATATGTTCAGCATCTCGGCATGAAAATAATAGACTCCCTTGGTGACTCCGTATTGCAGTTGAATGCATAAAAAATAAAGTTGTTTGTCTGACTTTGTCCTTGTAAAAACTGTCTCCTTCATTTTTTTTTCCTGTGGGGAAAATGCTCGGTTGAGCTGGGAGGAGACAAGTTCATTAAAAGTTTTAATTTCAGACTTTTTGAGATCTACTGTTGTGGCATTTGTGTGCTGTGCAGAAGCTCTTACTGCTCGGCTCCAAGTCTGCACTCCATGGGAATGATAAGAGGATATATTTCAATGGGGGAAACTCACCTCTGGAATTTATTTCTTACTGTGTGGTCTCTCTACTGGTATATTAAGAAAGCAGTGCAGCAGGCACAGTACATTGTATTCACTGAAAGAGACTCCATGCTCCAAGTACTTGTTATTTTTATAAACACTATCTGCAACTAAACATTCTGGAGAGGAGGAAAGTAAAACATTTGCTAAGGCTCTTAAGCAGTAGGGTGGAGGGGCAACGTTTTCAGAAATGGGTGCCTAAATTTAAACTTCTGAGTTCAAACTGAATGAATAGACTGGTCTTCTAAAATTCTGAGTATCATATTAAAGTAAGCTCACATCAAAGTCTCATAATAGTAAGAACTGAGAACTGTGGATTTTCTGAGCAAACCTCACATCCTGTTAGCTGCTTAGAATGGTTCTGTCTGGAGGACATGTTTACATTTTTCTTGGGCATTGTCATCATCTTTATAAAGACCTATATGGATCTCTTCCCATGCCCTGCACACTCACTGCCGGTTAACTTCACTTATCAATTTGGGTTTAAAGGAATCTTCCCTTATAGGTCATTTGGGAAATATTTCTTTCACAGGCACATTGAAGGAAGAGCACTTTCTCCACTTCCCCTGAATTCATGAGAATTTGATGCACTATAGAGTTCCCTATATCCTAGAATGTCAATATTGTCATTACAAAATAATGGTAGCTCCTTTTAAGCCACTATATGTGAGCTGCAGTTTCTGACATGGAAAATTTATTATTTTAGAAACTCAGGCACTTGATTGAAGAAGGTGACTGAGGGCTTCAGGCTTTAGTGATTGATTCATCAAATGGTACATTCTTCAGAGATAAGACGTATCTGTGAAACATCCCAGATTCCTTCGGAAAACACATGGTGGAGATTCACTCAAGTGTGTCAGTTGTCCTGTCTACATTTTTCTCTTCTGAGCGCCCATGCTGGCAAAATCCTTCTGTACAAGCTACATGAGGAAGGGTTAATCTGTGTCTGGCATAGACAAAAGCTCTTGGAAAGCTAAAGTGCTTCTTTGTTTCATTTTACATTAATTTAATCGTTTATTGTGTTTGCAAGAGGATTCTAACAGCTGTAATATAGCATCCTGCACTGTTACAGCCTGGCAGGAGTACAAGTTGAAGGCCCTGTCCAGGATTCTGTGTATTTTATGATCCCTCCAGAATTTGACATGGATTATTATTCCTCCCACAGAATTCTGCTCTGAAATCTAAGCTTTCATTATTTTCCTTGAAGTTTCTGGTATTTGTTCAAAGAAAATTTACAGATGTCAAGAGAGTCCAAACCAATGTGATGGTTTCCTGAGGCTACTAAATCTTCCAATAGCTGTGACCCATTCCTTTCTCAGCTCCTTGGGCATTGATTCTAGAGCCTAATTTTAATATACCATTTTATCAGATGATCCAGCTAATATGTTTATCTCCCAGTCTGAATCCCATATGCTCCTGGTGCCCAATGACATACCTCCTACCCAGCTTTCCAGACAGCTTCTACAGGGCAATTACATATGGTTAAGATCAAAATCTACATCACATTTTAAATACTGGGGCAATGTAAAAAACTGAATATCAAACTAACCATTCAAGGAACACTGTATTGATTATTCATTCTATAGTTTATTTTATAAAATATTTTTTTTATTTACCTGGATCTGCTATAAAATTAACACACAACTTTCTGCAGTGACAATAAAATCAGAGATTGCTAAAGAGCTTAGCTCCAGTTTGCTACATAGTATACTGGGGCATTAGTCATGTTAATACCTGTTATTTGGGTAAGACTTCTCTCTTACTGTTTTGGTTTTTTTTTGTTTGTTTGTTTTTTAAACTAGATTTTCAGGATAGGCATTACATACATTTGCTACATAATGTTGTGTAAATATCTGCTTCAAAGCTGTTTTCTGTTCACAAAAAAAAGCAAATAAATTACACTCTCCTTTTATTGTCTCTCCTTTTCCTCCATTTGCATTTTCGATCTGTTAAATCGATAGATTTTTAACTAGCTGTAATTTATGTGCTAAAAGTTTCTTATCCCACTTTTCATAGGAATATTTTCAACTCTTAAAAGCTTTTTTTTTTTTTTTTTTAAGATCCAGCAGAAATGCTTAATTCTCTCAACTAATGCTCATTAATGTTGGAATCCTTCTAGTTTGTAAATTGGCTTAGAATAATTATATGTCAGAGATGATTGCCCTCTCTTTCAGCTTCTTTCCATTCTTTCTCCCTGCTTCTGTGTTAATAAGTTTTTCATTGTATGATCACCTTTCTGTTACTCTGTCTTGTACCACTATTTCAGACTGTTTTCACAGGCTGAAAATTAGTTGTCTTATATCTAGGAATTGTTAAATATGTTTGGATCAGCCAATAAAACTTCTAGACGAAGACAGTAACAGTTTTACAGTTTTAAGTTTTATTATTTACCAGGGCTAGAAAGATACATTTTATATCATTGGAATATTTGGAATTCTGATTTTTTACTTGTTTGATTTAGAGCATATTTCTCAGATGTGATTAAAGCATTATGTCAGATGACATACTTTTATATCTGAAGAATTCTTTATTTGAATTGTGGAAAGCAACCCATTTTTAAAAATCCACTGGACAAGTACTGTAGTCAGCTGTCTTCTGAATGTTCTTGTTCAGTCGCTTTGTTACTCTCACCTTTTCCAATCAGAAAGAACATGTTTCTAGTAGTGAGAGTTGTGGTCATTATTCATGTTAGTTGTGTCAGCCTTCTTTGGACTTTCTGAAATGCTGGTTGCATCAAATTATGTGGAAGAATTTGTGTCATAGAGCCCTGTGTAAATAGGCTGAAGTTACTCAATTTATTTCAGTTGAAACCTCAAAGTCAGGTTTGAAATCTGTGCCAAAGATGGAAGGTAAGCTCTTTCTTCTGGCTTCTTTCTTCTGTACTTTGATATGTATATACTGTATGTTTTGTCTTGGTCCAGATTTTAGGGCAGCAGATTAATGACTTTACTCTTCCTGATGTTAACCTCATTGGAGAGCACTCAGATGTTGCAGAGCTTGGAAGAATGCTTCAACTCATTTTGGGATGTGCTGTGAATTGTGAGCAGAAGCAAGGTAATCTGTTTTGAATGTACATTTTGTTCTCGGGGTAGTTAATCCAGGTCAGGCTTGCTGAATAAATCTTGGAGGTGGTGGGTGTGGGAGAGAAATGGTGTTTCTGGGATTGTTGTCAGAGGCACAATTTATTTTCCTATGGGTCATGACTTTTATTTTATCTTATTGACCATAATTGCCATCACATTAGAAGTTTCACTGAGTTTAGAAGCTGGAACTGTGGAGCCATTTATGTATCATTATAATGTTTATATTTCCTTTTGGTTCTGTGAAAATTACCAAGCACAGCTTTTAGTTATTAATTTCTTTGAGAAGGCAAAGTTGCAGATTCTTATCTGGCTAATTATAAATTCATAGACATGATAGACATTGTACACAAAAAGAATGATTATGATATAAGTTTGGCAGCCATGTGCTATAGAATTTGGATGCTGTCCCCTGATCTGACGTTTGATCCCATCTTAGGCAAGTAACTTAGAACTCTCTGGCCCTGTATACTTGAGAATTTACTACTCACTGAGTGGTTTCCCAGCATGCCTGTCTCACGCCTCACATCCAAAGACAAATGAGCCCTTAAGAGGTAGGCAGCTCTTTACTGTAAAATCAACTGATATCAGCTTTTACAAATTTGAGATCCTGGAAGAGGGGGAAAAAAAACAAAAAGCATATATTCATGAACATGCACAAAGACAAGAATAGGATCTTTGACCGATGCACAAGGTATACAATTGAAAGGTAGTATGAGAATTCTGAAAATCATGGAAAGGCAGGACGTTTTATTGTATCAAGTCCTTGTCCTCCTGTCTGAATCGTTAAGGGAAGGAAAAAGATGGGAGTGGAAGCTATGGTTGGAGGACAGCTAGTTCCCATGGGAATTGAGTGGGCATTTAAAAAGAAAGATGATTACTTTGACCCAGGTCATTTCACCACAGTTGCCTAATGTCAGCTTCAGTCAGAACAGTAGTCGTTTTTGGATTGCCCACAGGTTTACTGCTTTTTCACAGATACACCTCCCCTTTGCAAGAGCATGGAAAGGAAAATGTATATCAAGAAAAGATACACTTGCAAGAGAACAACTGTATTATCCCTGTCCTTGTACAAAATTTACATTTTTTTGATACAGCAACTGGCCTACAAGCTTATTTGTGTTACAACTTAGTAGTTTGCACATCGATTATGCTTTTTCTTAAGTATCATTATTAGACTAGATATTTCTTGATCTTGAAAAGATGAGTCTTTGAAAGCATCTGCCTCATTCACTTGGCCTGCTAGCATATATAAGCCCATGTGAACCTTCTGAAATGTCCCACTAAAGCTTGCATCATCACTTAGAAGTACACCTTTGTTTTACTGAGCTCCTGGGCTTGTTAGGGTAAGGTCTGGACACTGTTTGAGCACAATACCCAGGAATGGAACCTGCACAGTTAGCAGGAGAAAGGCAGCTGTATACACCTTTGTTCTGTTTGACTGTCTTGAACTGAGATGTAAATAATGACACGTGAGAATGTTCTTGCTTTCAGAGTACATCCAAACCATCATGATGATGGAGGAGTCTGTTCAACATGTTGTCATGACAGCCATTCAGGAGGTATGCTGGAGTATCCATAATATATAACAATTCACCTTTTCAAATTCAGTACCAGGGTAAACTTTGTCTTAGTTTTGTTAACTTCAGTAGGAAGACCTAATTCATAGAAGGGGCATGGAATTTAACATTTATGAAGTTAGAATGAAGAAATGATTTCTTCTTTTTACTAGGGAAAACTACGGTTTGCTGTCAAGCTAATTTATATAATAGATAAATGTCCCACTTTTCTTTAAATCTAGAAGCTTAAAACTTCTAGATATTGATATTGGGTTCCCTTTCCTTTACCTTTCCTTCCCTTCAGCTCCTTAAAACACACTATACTTTGTTGAATAAATAGCAAACAAGAACTGTAGAACTTCAGGGCTTCATTAATTTGCACATAGTAACGGACACTTACTGAATTGCTGAATTTTGTAAAAGGATAAGTGGAAAAATACAATAAAAAGAGGAAAGCACATTGTAAAATATACCTTGTTTTGTTAGCTATTTTCTAGTTTTTAGTTTTAATTATTCCTGATAATACTTCATAGTAGTCAATAATTGTACTATAGTATATTTTGTAAAAATAATGATAGCTTAGTAATTTGAGATCTTATTAGGCCTTTTGTTCTTTAAGCTGGGAGACATGAGAAAAGACAACAATTTTGGGGAAATTTAGCAATGTGTAGATTAGTGAATTTACTATATGCAGGTTTTTTAAAGCTAGGAATAATTTCACAGTTTTGCTTTAACTGATGAGTCATGTGGAGACACTAGATGAAACCATAGCAGAAGGGAAGCAAGCACAGTGAAATCTGTTGTTGATGACTGCCATTGCTTCCAATTTTTGGCTATTGAAACAGGTACAATGCAACTCAGCTTAGCAGGACTTCAAAGCTTTGGTTCTGGGTCTTGGCAGGGATTTAGGCTTAGCTAATACTGCCTTAGCTGAGGCCCAACATTATAAAGCACTTTATCTCAGATTTTGGATTCATGTAGAACAAATTCCCTTCAAACCCCTTCAGTAAATGAACTTCACTTCCATTGATGCTGCTGAATGGCCTCTTGTATGGCCAGAAGCAGGTTTCATGGATGAACTGAGACTTAGAACAAATTAATATGAGAGAGACAGGACATCTAAAAGGAACAGAGATTTCACTGACCTCCAAAAGCAAATGGTTTCATGGCATATGCACCACAAGAAGTTAAAAGTTCACTATGTTCTTTGCCAATATGTCTTTTGTTCCAAATCCATAACTTGTAATCAGTATAATTCTAGGCATGTGAGCAAAAATCATTGTTTAAGTGTATGATTCCACTTAAATCTTGGTAAATCAGCATGTGAACACTATGCTGACTTCATTATGATAAAGTCTGCTTTGTTTACTCAGTATATGAAATAGTTCTGTATTTTTCCTGTTGTTCCCTATACAGGGAAATAAATGATATAGAGCCAAAGGTGGGTCAGTTCTTCATCGTGATTTGTTTCTTGCAATCCACACGCCAGGAGTCATATACACTGTTTGAAGACCATGAAACCATTTAGAGTACTAAAATTGGTAAGGGGCAAGCCCATATATTTCTCAGATCTAGCATTCTGGAAATGAGGGTAAAATCACCGCTTTCCTAGATTCTTTCATTCCCTGTTCTTAACTTATGCCAGTGCTGTCAGGGATTCAGTTACTGGTTTCTTGGCCATGTTTTCTGGCAGTTTTTGTGTGTGCACTGTCTTCTATTGATCTCTGGTTTTATTAGCACTTTCCATTCTGCTATAGTAGACAAAAAGATAAGTTGGTATTCAGGAGATGGGGTTCTTAATCTAATAAGATATCCATATTAAACACCAAGCCTCCTGTTTAATGGCTTAATGAGGCATTTCTCAGTGGCTATGAAGCTTGTTCAGTATTTGTTCCCGGGGGGGAAAAAATGATACCACTGGCTGAGGGCTTTCTTTGGCTAAGTCTTTGAAACTCAGTGGATCAGAAGAGAGCTCCTCTTCAAGTAATGCTCCAGATCCAACTGGCTTGTGTCCCTCAGTTAAAAAGTTTAGAAGGCTAAGAAATTCAAAACTAAATAGACAGTTATGAGATGCTTATTCCTAGATCATCAGATCCTCCTCAGAGCCAAGAGTTCAAATCCCAGGAAAATCATCAGAGCTGTAATCTACATCTTTGGAGGAAAAAAACATAGCTCCTAAGAGGATTCGGTGTAGAGCTGGATGGGCAATAGATGTCTTAAATCAGTCAGAAAGTTAATGCTAGAGAATTGGTTTCTTACTGTGCCTCAAAACAGGTAATCTCCATGGTCCTAGAATGTTCAGAGTTTAGGGCATCCTTGGAACTCAGGACACTTGTCATTCAAGCATTGCAAAACACTTACCACACTGTTAGACTACCTCAAATATTAGCTACATTAAAAGGCCTGTTAAATAAATCTTTCTTCTGTATTACATAGTTTAGTTTTCTACTTCTGTTAAATAGATGCAAATACTTACAGATGATAATTAATTTATACATAATAAGTAATATTGCTTATGGAAACATGTTTCACACCATAGAAAAAATGGCTCATCTACCACCTGTAATAAGCAGTATTTTTTTCACAGAAAAAAATTGCCATTTTCCACACTGTAGATTGATAATTTCACATATGAAATTTTATCTAAGAAAATTAATTTAAAATAATCTTTATTTTATTTGAATTTCCTGTGCTTTTGAACAAGTGTATACTGTGATTATGAGAATTTAAGTACAACTCCAAACTAAAAGTATTACTGGAAATTCTCTGTTTCTTCAGGTAGATTCAGAAACATTTTGAACACCTTATAAAGCTCGTATAAACCAAACAGTGCCTTGCTAGTCTCTTCATTTCAGTGGAGCTGAATCCATGTGGTTCCACTACTGAGATTTTAAAGTCCCTGAAACCAATTATGCACCTAAATAGTCCTGTTGAACTCAAAGGTTTGCAGGATAGGGGCCTAAATATTTGGTTTTCAAAGCAAGCAAAATGCTAGTGTACGGTTTTTCAATTTCACATTTATTTTTCATGGCCACCAAAAATATAACATTTCCCTGTCAAATCTACAGCTAGTCCTCACTTAGTGACCTACTCGTTTAGTGACCCCTCAGAGTTATGACCGGCTCTCTGATGAGTTGGTATTATGGCGATGTATGAGAACTTGCATCAGCTCTCTCAGATTACCTATATTTACAGTACACTATGCAAACTAAGTTCAGTACATTAGAGCTTAAAACATTTAAAATATATATTAAAATGTTATAAATGATGCAAAGGTGACATTAAAACTATCTACCGATGGTTGAAAAACCCACTACCAGTAAAGTACATTATGCCTGAAATACCGGTAAGGGCTGCTCCTCGTTTAGTGACCAATTCGTTTATCAACCGGGTTTCAGGAACGGAACCCGGTCACTAAGTGAGGACTACCTGTATTGCTGTGTGCCAAATAGCTTGGCTATTGTTTCAGCTTCCATAATGCATCTAGTGAATAATGCTGTTCTTTTCCCAATTCCTATAAATAGTCAGTCATTTGGAAGGCTTCTTTACCAATAAATAGGAAAATGCCTTTGTTTCTTAATAATTAAACCTAGAAACTTTCTAACAAGTTCCTTTTCCCCTTCAGGAAGCATGTCCACCACAAGATCAAAATGGGGTCAAGCCTTTTACCATAGAGTACTAGAGGCAGTTTGAAACCTGTCTGAGGTTGCATAACAATAAGGATTTGCTCATTCGATTAGTCCCAAAAATGTTATTTTCACAAAGGGAGCAAACATTAGTATTCCTGTGTTTCAGCTTAATTATTTTCAAAGTTCATTTTGTCTTCATTAAAAACTATACCTTGCATATGCCATTTTATGGAAAAATCAACGATTTTAGAAAAAGTCATACCATATTAGAATGAGTAGGAGAGGTGAGAGATACCATTGGGTCTCTGAAAATAAAAAGTCTCCAGAAAACAGAGACTTTAATCTGACAAAGGGAATGAAGTGTGCAGGTACCTTATATATAATTCAACAACGATATTAAACATATTCATGTTATGACATAATATAATCTGCAAACGACATTTGTAGAATAAAGTAAATCGTGTATGCTGAAGAGGAATCAAATGCATATTTCTAGGCCATTCATCCACACACATCTCATGATAACCCTACTGTATCCATGACAACACTAATAGCTCAACCTTCATGAGCAAACCAGTTAAAATTGGATAAAGATTTTAATAACATACCGATAGCATTATTCTTATAATGCTGCTTGTCATAACTGTGGGCATGAAAAAGATGTCATTATTATAATAATAATAAAAAGAATGCCAGCTAATTTCTTATAAATATTAAAATATAAACTTACAAAAATAAATTGTAGTCTGTATTATTTCACCTGTGCCTTTTAGACCAGGAATCTGTTACTTCTCATTTTCCAAAGAATGGATTAATTTGGGGAAATATATTAAAGATTTTTCGGGACTGTGTCATGAATGATGAATTGAAGTTAAAGCTCTAATCCTGCAGTTCTTAGTAAAGCATTTTATATAGCTTCTTGTGAAGTTGTTTAAAAATCAAATTGGCATGGTTAGGGAAGGCATCATGTCGTATTGGAAATTAATGGCTGCTCTGTTAAAAGGTTACAATAGATGGCATCTGTGGAGGGAACATGGATGAATGGGTACCACAGAGATCACTGTTAAGTTTCATCTTAACATCTTCATGAATGATCTGGATAAAGGTATAAATAGCCATTAACAAAATCAGCTGACTGAGAAGTGGTATGAACACCATTGAGAGAGAGAAATTATGCAGGCCTAGCAACGTTATAAATATTGGCAGTGGATGGCAAAATGATATTCAAATTATAAAACTCAGACAATAAATCAGACACAAGTTTGCAATGCTATGGTTTGTGGCAATGAAAAAGGCCATTAATTTGGCTTTGCAGAAGCATCAAATCACTGATCAGGGACTTTATAATCCCTCTTCATAAGAATTTGGACCCTGTAGATGAAATATTTCATTTCTGAGTAGCTTGTCACCAAAAAGTTGTAGATAAGGAATTTAGTGAAGAGCAACAAAAATTGTCAAGGGCCAGAGGGATTTTTGAGAAAAGATTGACTATGCCTCAATATTTATAGGTTGACTAAATGATTGCTAGAAGGTGGAGGTGCAAAAGTGTATAGATATGTGAATGGCAAGGACATTGCTGGAGAAAAAGAAAAAAAAATTGGGGCCCGAGCCCAGGTCTAGCTTCTTGGCCTTGATCTGGCCCACTGGCCCCAGTTTCACAGCCAGGGGCCGAGACTGGATCCAGATCCTGCCGCCACTGGCCCCAGGTCCCCAGCCCCAGCTGAGACTTGTACTGGACTCAGCTCCTGCCATTGCTAGCAGCCCCAGATCCAGCAGTCCCAGTTTCCCACTTGGGATCGAGACCCAGGGCCAGGACTGAATCCTGCTGCTATCAGGGGCCAGGCCCCAAGTTCCTGGCCGGGGCTAAATTGTGCTTCTGATGCTGTGACAGCCTGGCCCAGGGTTCCCAGCTGGGGACAGGGCTGGTTGTGGTAGGGGAAAGCTCAGCGTAGTCGCAGGCTCACGTCAGACTTGGGGCTTCCCCCAGTGCCAGCAACACCCATAATGACTAGCATGACTGTTGAGAGATTTATTACTATACTTTGTTATATAATCAGAAGTTACGCGATGACATATAAGCAAAAGAAAACTGAATGCTAACTAGCAGAAGAAATGTTGACAATGAGATTTAAAACTACAGAGTGGTCAGCTGTAGAACATAATGGAAGTGGGCTCTGGAGAGATTTTTTTTAACACCAGGTTCAATGAAGCATGAGGAATTATACCAAAAGGAGCCATCTTACACTGAAGTCAGGATTGGTTGGATGAATGGGTAGTCTTTTTCATTTCTAATTTCTGTGATTTATGTCAGGAGTGGCCAGACTGCGGCTCGGGAGCCACATGTGGCTCTTGAATGAAAAATTGTGGCTCCCAGAAGAGCGTCAGCAAATCAGTTTAGGAAAGCAGCCCCAGCCTAGGAGTTCAGGCAGGGGTGGGGATGGTGGGGAGAAGTGCAGCATGCTCAGGGTTTTAAAAAACTCACCACTAGCCTGCTGTCTTCTACATCGAGCAGCAGCTAAGTTCTTACTGTATAGGCCTAATTTTCATAGTAACCTTAAGTAATTATTAGAATCTGACATTAGGATCGATATTTGTCTTCTTTTTATGGTAAAATTAAAGTGTGCAATGCATTTTAAACTTAATAATTTTGTAGTAGGTAAAAGTATATGGCTATATGCCTCAGTGCTGCTCTCGAAGATTTAATGATCAACTTGTGTGGCTCTTGAGTTCCATAAGTTTGGCCACCCCTGATTTATGTAATAGAATAACCAAGCCAAAAAACAGATGTGGTCTAATAATCCCCAAAAGCACCAGGACAAATTCTTAGTATTTGTTTTTGGGTTAATTACAACATAAATATTTTTTTTACCTTTATAATTATTAATATGTGTGTCCAGTCTTAACTTCCATTTTGACATATTTTGTTTTGGTTTTTGGTCTAGGAATTTTTCTTGTGCATTTATTATGTTTGAACTCCCTTCTGGCTGTTTTGGTATTGTAACAAATTGGGCCTGTGTCCAGAAAAAGGATTTCTTTTCTTATCTGCTATTTATTTCCTTTGGAGAAGCATGTCATCTAATCTGGAACCTGCCTAGAAAGGTGAAACTAAGAAAGATATGATTTGCTCTTTCTCTTAAGTTAAGAAATCCACAGATTTATGTTTTCCCTGAGCAATATAGTTCAGTTAATATATCATACAAGCTGTAGTGTGTTTTGCAAATATTCATTCTAGAGTACTAGCTCTTAACCTAGCAATTGCAAACAAGTACGTACGGACACACACACACACACACACACACACCCCAACATTTCATGATAGATGATAGGTGGGCATGCTTTTACACAGGAAAATGTACCAGATAAGATGTTTTTTCATATTCCTTTAAATTGTTTAAGTCCTGCAGACTTATAATTCTCTCTGTATACAGCATACATAAAAATGTGAAGTGAAAACATAAGGTCTTACTGTCAGAACAGACTTTTCTTAAATTTAAGATTTACCTGGGATTTTTTCTATAAAGACTTAGCTTTTAATATACAAATACATCTTTTGCTTTTTCTAATCCAGTGTAATCTAATTGCAGTTGATGAGTAAAGAATCTCCAGTGTCTGTTGGAAATGATGCTTACGTTGACCTTGACCGTCAGGTATCTAAGACTAGATGTTTCTTTTTTTTAATCATAGGAAATCAGAGTGCAGTCAGTCTGGTATATGGTATGTTGTAAGCAGGCTGCCTCATCACCTTTTCTCTTTATGAAAATCTTGGGAAAATCCAAGCAAAGGACCGGCAAAGTCAGAATTTAAATGTAATATTTTTTTATTTGTTGAAACACAGTTTTTTAAAGGAAGACGATTAATCAAAACATGCAATTACATATATTTATCTATTGGCTGTTGTAGAGTATGTTGCATTTAAATAAATAAATGAATAAAAAAAGAGCTTTGGTATGTATAATTCTGAAAGGGATCGTTTATAATGCATGCTCATAACAAAAATATTTCTTTGAACAATAAGATTCCCTGGAAGCTTTATGAATAGTTTGTAGCTGTCATGCCCCAAACTGGTATTACTTCTGACAGCAAAAGTGAAAACCACACAGGGTTTCAGAATAATCAGGAAGAAATTAAATAGAAATAGTAATATTTACTAACAGTGTGCAAAATATTTTTGCCATGGCCAACTCCCTTTGAAGTCAATACATAGACATCACTTAGCTTAGTGGGCTAGACTGGGTTCAAATATCCTTGCAGCAGTCTTGGGAGTTGTTGCAAATTTCCTAGCTTCAGAAATTTGGGGAACACACCTCAGTGGCTGAAGTATTTGTGAAAAATGCTGGACCAAATGTACAGTCAGCTATCATATGCACATTTTGAGAGACCATTCTGTTGTTTACATTGTGATTTCAAAGCCTCAATCACAGTCCCTAAAGAGGTAAAGGTATAATTTGGAGAATGTGTGGAAAAGGTGGAGTTGATTTTTATGTTATCAGCTATCCATTGTAAACCTGAAAAAGTAAACAGATGCCATTCTGTGCATTAGTTTGGATCTTCAGAAGTAAGAGGCTCTAAGAATATGTGAGGCTTCTAAGAATTCTTCACATGTATTCCAAAAGTACAGATTATCTTTGTGCGTATTTCTCAAGACTGATTTTCTTGTAGTTGTCTGGCTTTTTGCATTTACTTAAATTTACAATCCTAGAGAAATTAGGAAGCCAAAAATCTTTGACTTATTATAAAATCCTTTTCAGAGACATAACTGAATAAATTTAAGCATTGTATATATTAAGTGATGATGATCAGATTTAGACTTTTCTGCTACCACAGAATTGTATTCCCTTTGTGCCACAAAAATAGCACCCATTGGCTAGATAGGTTTTACCTTTATTGTCTGTTCCTTGTATTCCATCTCCCAATCCTTTGTGTATTTGCAAAAATGTTTAAAACTGAAACTACTCGTTCTTTGCTTCTGTAAAGAAAAGTGGTGTTGACAATTTTTTTTAATGTACAGAGGTGGTATTCTTTCCAACATTCAGATTGTGTGCAGTGTTCCCCCTAAGAGCCTGAAGTAGCTGAGCAATTCACGTTGCTTGCTGCACAGTGCCCCCCCATGGGCCTGATCCTGCTGGCTCCCCTGCTTTCCTGATAAGCTGCCCCCCTAGCCAGCCCGATCTCCTCCTCCCATCCTAGCCTGCTCCCCCAGTAACCCTCCAGCCAGCCCAACTCCTCCCTGCAGTTTTACCCAGCCGCTGGAGTGGCATGGCCAAGCCTCAGCTCCTGGGGCTGGAGAAGCACTAACGGAGCATGCTCAGACATTCTGGGCATGGTCCACTAGAGCTTCTCTGGACGGGAGTTTTAATAACTCCCAGCTCCAAAGGAGCTTTCAGCTCGGACTCTGGCTGCTGGCCCTGCGCAGCTGGCAGCGTTCCCTGTGCTGGGCAGCTGCGGCGGGCTATGTGGCTGTGCACCCACACAGCTTACAGGGAACGTTGGTTGTGTGGGTTCTTGAGCTCAACATGTAGATTGAAAATGTTTGCCTTAATACTTTTTATCAGAACAAAGTATTACCTTCAGCTCTATTCATGTCTCACTTATGAATTATCTGAGCTCTTTAACTGTAATAGGTGTCTCTTTGTCATCTGACAAAAGTAGAACAGCCAGTAACTTTTTTCAAAATCAATATTATATGAACATAAAAACAAACTTCACAATTGTGATATAATTCAACATCTTTTATAGTGGCAGAGAATTAAATGCATTTAATAATGTTTTGTGAAAGTAAAAGTATTTATATTGATTTTAAATAGCTGAAGAAAACTACAGAAGAATTAAATGAGGCCTTAGCAACAAAAGAAGAAATTGCTCAGCGATGCCATGAGTTAGATATGCAGGTAGGTGGTTTATAATATGTGCACAATATATTTATGGAAAGTGTGGATTAAAATTAAGGAAGGGGCATGGTGATTCTCAGCCCTCTGAAGAAAGGAGGCAGTTTAGAGATTGGTCTTTTTAATGGTATACTCAGAAGTTATATCTCTTTAAATATACTAGCTCAGTTAAAGAAGAACAATCCTCCTGAGTGTGTTTGCAGCATAAAGGGATGATTACTTAGGGGAAAGTCATGCCCCTCACCAAAATAGTTACACCAATACAAAAATTGGGTGGAAAACACATCTTTGAAAGCTCATCTTTTTTGAGTAAATTGAGCAAGCTTGATCTGGAAGACATGAAGAGAATAAATCTGGAACTCAGAAAAGCCATTTAATTGAGGTCACATTTCAGAATATAACTACTCTTTAATAAGATTTTTTACAGGATGCCAGAATTTTGGGTTTGAAGATAAACTAAGACTTTAATGCATTACGGTTCTTTTGTCTTATAATCAGGTAAATTGTGTTTTGGTTTTAGCTGTCTCCAATACATACAATTAAGAACATTAATTTTTATCCTTTTAAACACTAATGTTATGCCACCATTGTTATAATATCTTGGGTACACTATAGCAATTTGATAAATATTAAGGCTTAGACACATTGATCTGAAATAAGTTTATGCATCATTTGCTCACACATTTGTCATTTAAACTGATAGTTATATTATTCCAATTTTACACTTTTGTTGTAACAGGTTGCAGCCCTTCAAGAGGAGAAAAGTAGTTTACTAGCTGAGAACCAGATCCTGATGGAACGTTTGAATCAATCTGATTCTATAGAAGATCCCAATAGTCCTGCAGGGCGTAGACATTTGCAACTGCAGACACAGTTAGAACAGCTCCAGGAGGAAACATTCAGGTAAAGCACTCCAGGATTGGTAAATTTCATCTAGAACTAACAGACATCGTATGAAATATCCAGAAAGAAGATATTTCTTTTCAACTAAAAACCCATGTTGTCCTTATTATGTTGAATTATTATAGTGGGTGCCCATAATGACCATTGTACTTAAGTTTACAAATCAGTTGCCAAAATGACACATCTTTTTATAGGCCCCGGCTTTATAAACATTCACTTTTTAGGATTATATTTTCCTTGCTTCCTCTTTGCCCAAAGTAGTAGTTTAAAAAATGTCACGTAATCCTTTCAACCTTTTTTTTTTTTTTTTTTGCTTGGTTATGATAAAATATACTTATTTCCTATCATAGTTCTGGAACAAGGTTACCTTAAAACCAAGAAATTCCCAGTTGAAAATTTGATATCAACAGAGTCCTTAATAATAGTGTTTTCTCTGCTAAATTTTTTGAACAATAGTGATTTTTTCAAAGATACAAGCCAACCTTGAGGAAGCTTCACTCCCACTTCTACTTCATCCACTACCAATTTGTTCATTCCTGCCTCAGTTCAGCTTTGTTCGTTTCCAGATAAGTCTTTTTCTTCCCTCCTCTAGGGCTGTGCAGCCAACATCTAGCAATTTTCACCACGTTTAACAACGTAAGCCCCCTAGCCTGTCCCCTTTCTCTGCTTCTACCATCTCTGCTTAAGATCATGCTGCTTTCAGTACAGGCAAAATCATCACCTCCCCTCTTTCTCTCTCTCTCATGCCACTTCCACCTTTTCCTCATTTGCCCAATCTCTGATGCTGAAGTCTTTTTTTTTCTATCCTTTTTTTAACCTCAGAACCAACACCTTTGATCCAGTGTTTTCTCATTGCTTCATCTCTCTTAGCCTTTGTCCCTCTGTCTGTGGCTCCTTTCCCTCTGTGTTCAAACCTGCTCTTATTTTCCAGTGTCCTTAAAAAAAAAAAAAAAAAAAAAAAAAAAAAAAAACCACACACTATATCTTATCTGTTACTCCAACTAGTGTCCTTTTCCCTCTTTACAACTACATTATGCATGAGTAGTGTACACTCTGTATGAGTAATATATGGCTATTCCTGCTAATTAATCCTTTGATTCTCATAAATCTGTATAGCACTGTCTTCAGTCTGCTTAAATTGTATGTACGACTTTCACTAATGACCACTATCTAGTTATGTTGATCAGCTTCTTTTTCTCTTAAAGTTTCTGCATTTTTTCATTCTGTTGATTGCATCATTCTGCTCCATACATTTCTGCTCAGGCTTCTGTAATCCTGGCCCCTGCTCATTCTCCTTTTAGTATACTAACCTGTCCTTAAAGAAGTTTTATTTTCTTTCTTTCTCTGGCACCTCTCCATCTGTCCTCCAGGACTTTGCCCTTAGTTTTCCCTTCTCTGCGCTCTCTACGTTATATCTTTCAAGTCTAATTCTCAAACCTGTGTGATATATTAATATTGCAAATTCCAGTAGATTAAAGTTAAAATGGATACAGCCTCACTGATATCTGATACATCTGGGCTGAATTCATGGTATCATATCTAAACCTGTTCTCTTCCTTCCTAAAACCTCTCCTCCCCTCTCTTCCGTCCATGACATCATCAGCTTTCTTGGTCTGTTAGTCCTGGAACCTGTGTGTCATTTTTAATTCTCTTCTTTCTCTTGCCCCTGCCACTGACCATGTATTATCTCCAGGTCTTATAACTCCTTTCTTATGGGTCTCAGTAAATTAACTGCTGCCTGGACTGTCTCTTCTGGCCTATCCCCATGTTAGCTCCTTTTACTGGCTTTCATTCTCTTTTAAAATAAAATACATGCTCTTCTTTCTCACTTCCAATGCTCCACACAGCTTTGCCTTGCCTATATCATCTCCTTCTTTTCCCATACAGTATGTGTCACCTAAACTTCTGTTGTTTATTCCCTCACATATTCCCATTTTCGTGCCTTTTTTGACATTGTACTCTATGCTGGGTACAGCCCCACAGTTAGAGATTGTCATGGGTTGGAATCATAAATAATATTTGAAATTATTCATACTAACATGGAAAACCACCAAAGACTAATTTAACCATGAATTTCTTTATTGAATCCAAAGGTCAAATGGTATTTATGTAATTGCTCTAACCATGACTAAAAAATAAGCCATTTACTGTATCCAGATAGTAACAGAACATTTTAAAGCATTTAATCAAGGTTTTTACAAGCAAGCTAACTCCAGGGGTGGCAGGTAGAAGCAGTGAAGTCTTTAAGAGTTCACTTTTTATACCCTTTAGCAACAAGTAATGTCATTGCTAATTCCTAATTTGAGCTAAAAAACAATCTTCAATCTTAATCCAGTTAAGATTTGCAACTTTTTGTCCCTTACTCCTTGCTGTCCAACAGTTTTCTGGTTGAACTTAGAGTAAGTCTATACTGACAACAGCAAAATCGCTGCTGTCAGCACAGTCTTCCAGGTGTTGTTCAGTAGTAAGTATAAATCCACTGAATTGCTCCAGAAATTGTCATAGCAGCTCCAGCCCTGGAATTGGAGTTGCTGTAAGCCGACCACAAGGCATTTGCAGTCAGCTTACCCTAGTATGTGACAGTAAGTCATCGGCAGGTATTCAAGGTATTTTACATATCTTGCGTATCTGCCACTGATTGCCATGAAAAAGTTCCTTAAGTATAAACTAGGGATCAGGTTCACATAGTCTTTACCCCTGCTGTTTGGGTTGGGGAAGAGCTTCGTTTAAAAACAGATTCTTTTTGCTTTATTCAAACAATATACAGTCAGGCATATTGATCAGAGCTTCTTTTTAGAAACTTCCCTTTATCTTATTAGTTATTCTTTGACCCAGAAACGCTCCCTGCTTTATTCCTTATGGCAGGGGTCTCAAATATGCGGCCCCTAAAGGTATTTCCTGCGGCCCTCTACTAGTCTTCATGCAGCCCTCCTGGTGATTTGAGTTTGAGGCCCCCGCCTTTTGGTCTTACAATTTATTTTCAAGGCCCTCCTTTTACTTCCTAGTCAGAACCTTTCTTTACTATACTTTAAAGGAAAAAAAAAGCTTAAGATAACTCTTTAATTTCATATTTATCCTACACTGTGCAACCTATCTTTCTTGTAAAAACCTGAACAATCATCTTTTGTTCCAACAATTAAAGAGCATACCCCATTTCTATTGTATTCTCTTATGCGTTCATGGTAAAATCCTTAGGGCAGAGAGTCTGTTGTTTGTTCATCACATTTTGTATGTCATCCAAAATGGGATTTTTTTTCAAGGTGCTGAACATCCACAGCTTCCATTAAGAAAAACTGCCATTTATCTGGCTGCCTAAATATGGAGAGAGTATGTTGTTTAAGGCACCTACATTTGTGTAATGTTGACCATTGTAAATAATTCTGCTTATGCTGAGATAAAGAGGTAAGGTAAAACTTTTTGTGCTGCAGAAAAAGATTATTTTAGTGCTCATAGGATTCTGAGAAGAGTGTTTTAGGAAGGTTTTGCAGTAGCATATTGAAAGCCTTAGGATTTCTTTCTTTCAAATAAAACTGCTGATGGAAAGCATACATCTGATTGCATTGCAAGGCAGAGTTGTTCTGACATAGACTTGGAAGCACGGAAACCCGTAAAGCTGGAGCTACCTCCAAATCATTAAAAATATAAAAGCTAATGGCAAAATGAGATTATTCGTTGAGTATTTTTGATAGTGTTGCTATGAAGGAAGAAGATAACAGTGGGTCTTTGGTTTGATCAAACCCTTCTCATCAACTGTTTTATTTCAATTCTGTAGGTTAGAGGCAGCCAAAGATGATTATCGAATACGTTGTGAAGAGTTGGAAAAAGAAATTGCAGAATTGCGACAACAGAATGAAGAACTAACCACTTTGGCAGATGAAGCTCAGTCTTTGAAGGATGAGATGGATGTACTCAGGTAAACTGTGTTCCTCTAATTGTATTTCTTTTTATTCAATAAACAAAGTTGGTGCAATCAGTTTATCACAATTAGCATTTTTATAGTTTCAAAATATTGTATATTTTAAAATAATTGATTAACAAGTACCAAGTATATCCTGTTACTATCAAAATTATGTAAAGCTTGAAGGGTCCCTCCAAAAGGATCAGGCCAGACTGACAATACTGATGAGGTTTTTATTCAAGGTACCAAGAAGGAAGTTGAATTGGTGATCCACTCAGGGAGGACAGGGGTGATAATGAACTACACAGAACGCATGTGCAGAGACACTCTAATCACTTTAATTATATTAAAGACCCCACGACTACATTTTGGGTATGAGGTGGAGAAAACGGTCCTTACAGATAAGCAGGGTGGGTGCCAGACAGTCCGGGGAATGTATTGTTCCCTTCTAAGCCAGAATATCTCAATTTTACAGCAGCATTGTCCTTGGGTGGGTCTGGTGTGCCTGTCTGTTACTTGTGTGAGTTTCATGATGCATCTTGATGACTGGAAAAGATATATCTAAGATGTAACAGAAGAGACCTGACAGAAAAAGTTATAAGGTTGAGAATTTTTTATCAGTCAGGTAACCTGATCTCACATCATTAAGCACTGTACATGTTGTTATATTTTCACACTATCAGTGTTAAGGTTGCAATGGCGTCCTTCATTATAAGCCCCTATTTTAAGGCATTTACAACTTTTTGTAAGAATTACCCTTTGGGCTGATGTTTTTTGTTATTCATAACCAAGTGGTGAATTTCTTTGGAAATTTTGGTAAAATTGTCTTTTGCCATATTCTAAATTGTGATATCCAGTAGTGAGAGCTGGTTACCCAAATGTGAGCGTTATAAACCGAACTTCATCCTGCATCCATCTTCCTAAAATTCTTAATCAAATCTACTGAACTGCCATTATGTGGAGATGGTAGAAGCTGCTCTGTAAATGGCAGTAACTGCTTTTTGTGTCGTCTATTTAAAGTCACTGACAATAAAGAAGTTCAAATTTTCCATGTTTTTGTTGTTTGTTTTAAAACAGTTAATTGCTAGGTAGGCATGAAAATGTATAGAAAGAGGGACAGTATTGAAAAGCTGTCTGAAAGGAATGACTTTTGAGGATGGATTTGGCGTCTGAGAAGTAGATTGCCTGATGGAGAGAAGGGTATAAAATAGTTAGAACTTCATATGAAAGCAGACGAGAAGACAGGAAATGGATTGAAGCAGGAGGAGTGATGTCACTGGAAATGACGTTATTTTAGAAAGAGTGGTGAGGGGAAAAGCAGAGGATGGTAAAGAGAGAGCCAAAAAACATAACAGTGATTTAACAACAGAGATAAGTTATTTACTTTATGTTCCTCCTGGTCTCTAAGAACCATTTCTGTATTGAGTTTAAAACTTGGGAGATTTCAGAACGCTTACTATATTAGCATTCTGAGTATTATTTGTATTACCAAACTGCCTAGGAGTCCTAGCCATGGACCAGGACAGTATTGTGCTAGACATAGTAGAAACAAAACAAAAAGATAGTCCAAATCCCAAAGACTTTACAATGTAAACAGATTTAGTGCAGCTTCTCTATCTGTATTACTATCCAGGCACTCCTCTGATAAAGTGGCTAAGTTAGAAAGCCAAGTAGAGTCATACAAAAAGAAGTTGGAAGATCTTGGTGATCTGCGGCGACAAGTGAAACTCTTAGAGGAGAAGAACACTATGTACATGCAAAACACTGTAAGCTTGGAGGAGGAACTAAGGAAAGCCAATGCAGCACGTAGCCAGCTGGAAACGTACAAGAGACAGGTGAGAATTGGAAATAGTTATTGTTAAGTTTCTTCACCTTTTCTGTTGTAGTTAATAATTTGAGTAATGCCTCAAGAACTCATCGTTAAAGAACTCAGTCATGTTCTGTGCAAAGGAACTGCTTTATTATAAATCTCTGTCCCCCTAGCTCTTATAGCTCATTATGTAGGGCTGCTGTAACTCCACCTACCAGGTAGAGAAAAAGTCACCAAGACCTGTCTCTCTTGGATAGATAAAATATATAGACTCTTAGATTTTTAAGGTCATGAGGAATCTCTGTGACCATCTAGTCTGACCTCCAGCATATTGCAAAGCATAGAACTTGTATGAATTAATTCCTGCTTCAGTTCCAATAGTTGTGGTTGAATTAGAGCTTATCTTTTAGAAAAACATCCAGTCTTGTATAAAAAATGTCCAGTGTCAGAGAATCTACCCTAACCCTTGGTAAGTTGATACAGTGGCTAATTACTCTCACTTTAAAATGTACACCTTATTTTTGGTCTGCATTTGGCTAACTTCAGCTTCCAGCTATTGGAACTTGTTATACTTTTGTCTATTAGATTAAAGAGAATGTTATTAAATTTCTGTCCCGGTCCCTCGTGTAGATACTTTTTAGATTGCGATCAGATGACCCTATATCTTTGAAAAGATAAATAAAATAAAGCAGCTCAATCTCCCAGTATAAGGCATGTTTCCCAAGGGTTTAATCATTCTCATGGATCCCTGAAACCTCACCAGTTTTTCAACAACATTGTTGAAGTGCAGACACTAGAGCAGTACACAATATTCCAGGAGCAGTTATGGCTGTTCTTGCTCTGCACGTGTTCCATCCCTTTTTCCCTCAATCTTTAGTATCCTGTTGCTCAAAGGAGTCAGCGGGTCAGCTCTCTGCATTGTCTGCCCTTCTCATCTCTGTTCCTTGCGCATGTAAGGAGAAGGTAAGAGAAGATTTACTGAGGTTCTTCCTCTACCTGATGACCCTTTTCCAGCTATTTCTCTCTTTCCTTCCCCTTGAGCTGGATTATACTTTAGCAAAATTACTATTTATGATAGGAAGCCTTCCATTAGCATCAGACAGGTTTTTCTAGGCCCCTGTGCAGTATTTGTTCTGCATCTGTCTTGTTTGGACTCTTGGGGGATGATTTTTATTTCTGTGAAGGACCAGCCCTGGCAAGTTTACCTAGAGAAGAGGGGCAATGACATTTCAGCCTTTACCACTTAACCACATGGGGTAGTATTACTAAGGCCCACTGAAACTGCTATATGTGCAGAGCTCCGGGGGGGGGGGGGGGTGTTAGTCTGTATACAGCAAAAACAATGAGAGTTCTGTGGCACGTTAGAGACTAACAAATTTCTTCTGGCATAAGGTTTTGTGAGTTGCAACCCCTTTTTGTCATATGCATGCAGAGTGGACAGCACATAGGAAAAAAACCTCACATGCACAAAAGCCAACTGACAACAAGGGGAACCTTATTCTTTATGCCAGAGACATAAACAATTGGAAACAAAAGGCTACAGGGAAAGCATCAGGCAACCTTAACTTCAGGTGTTGCATCTCTTCAGCCTATACGTTTAAGACATTTTTATTTACACTCACCCACACATATCCCCCTTTTCTAACTCCAAAACAAAGTAGACATTGGTTCCTTATAAATTACTGCACAAGAAGCTATAGGTGGATATATCTTCATCAGAGTCTTCACTCAGGGTGAGCTTTCTTAATTGCAGTTCTGTCCAAGTTCTTTCTCCTATGTACTACTTATTCATTCCTAAAACTGAGCCTTTGTTAGTGGAGGTATAAAGCTTTGAATGGACACATTTTGCTGAATTGTTTCTCATATCTTGTATGTCTGTTGATCCATTCTGTAAGGTTTATTATTTTCTCCTCTTCTAGTTATAAATAGCTGTTCATTGATCGTCTATGTGGCACTATCCATGGGAACTTTAGCTGGACCTTTATCTCGTTGCTTCTCCTTTGTTAAATAATCAAAAGTAGGGATTTGGGAATTGGGTCTTTATTCCTTGGAGATGAATGTTTCAGATTAGGGGATTAAAAAAACATGAGAAACAGATTTACAAATGAACAAAAAAATAACTATTCACATAAACTTGGACTTGACGTCTAAAAATGAAACTTGGAAATCAGAGAGACAGGAAAAGTGGGAGAATTCACTTCTAATTTTTTTCCTCTGGTGTTTTGTTTTTGGTTTGGATTTTTTGCTTCTTTCTTTCCCTGCACTTTGGAGGAAGAAGAAAGGCCATTCTCAATTTCTTCATCTCTCTGATTCGTTAAAGTGTACAGTTCTGGTGATTCATTTGTTATGTAGAGATTTTACTCAAATTTAAATTTCAAATATAATTAGCTGAGAACAGTTTGCATCTTCACAGCTTTGCTGTCTCAGATTTTACTTGCACTGACATGGTACTATTCTGATCCCTTCAATGATATTGATGATTGAAACAATAGATGGATGAACAACCATTTAGAATGTGCTAGAGATGAATATTCAATTTTAACACCAATCTCACATTGCAGGGTAATTTAACTGCTTTATTTCACTCATATTATGTTTCAATAATGATAGATAAACAATTTCTTCTTTGTCTCACAGGTAGTTGAACTACAAAACAGATTATCTGAAGAATCAAAGAAAGCAGATAAATTAGAATTTGAATACAAATTGCTGAAAGAAAAAGTAGACAGCCTCCAAAAAGAAAAAGATGTAAGTGTCTAGATGTTGCTTTCTCTATGTGTATGTGTGGTGGTGGTGGTGGTGGTGATGGAAACATTTGAATCCTTATTACCATAGACCTACTCATCAAAATTACCTGTTTAGCCAAGTTATATTTCTTTGTTCACTTTAAATGTTCTGTTGTCTTATACAGTTATTTTATAAATGTAATAACTATGGAGTTTGATAAACCTATCATCTGATTTCAAGATAACTACTAAAATGTGTGCAGTAGATTTTAAAAATGAAGAGCCAAGAACACACATTTGTTTTTCCTCTTCTCAATCCTTTTCTCCTCTCTCTATCCATTCTTCGTTTATCCAGTCTCCTACATAGATCCCATGTGTAACGATATCACAGATTTTCGCTTTGAGCATACAGGAATGGAATGCTCAGAAATCTCAGAATGTAATTGTAAAGTATATTTAATTTTAAACCAGGTTTTAAGATTCCAGAATATTCCTTTAGAGTTTAACTCTCAAGTTTTCTTTTAGAGAAAAACACTTCAGTGTCACCTCTACGTAGTCCCATTTGTGAGATCAAAGTGCCTGTGCTGAGAATCTTTGCAATCATTTAGCGAGGAGTCACCAGTCCTGTTATTCAGTGTCAGAGGGCATAAAACCTTCTCTTCATTGCTTTCTGACTACCAAAGCTACAGCAGCAAAGTTGCTTGCCAAAGTGGCTGAGACATGCAGCTACTCTTTGGTCAGTCAGCCATAGTGGAGAATATTTATAAAGATCACTGCAAAGAGCTGCTCACCAGCATTAGCTGTGTACCTGGATGGAAGTTGAAGACTGTTCTAGGTTTCTTGGTGACTTGGCTCTCTTACTGGTTCTTCTGAGATGGACTGCAGCTTGGATTTTTAGCCTCAACCAACCTCTACTCCACCTGCTTTTGTCTCCTCTGGACCTTCTGGGGTACTGATTAACTGGTACAATTAGCTTCAATTTTTAATCCAGGATTGGGATTCCTGCAAATCTGGTTGTTGTGTGACACTGGTATGAAGTGGGCAACTATCCAGGGTTGTCGATGCCAAAGAATCCACAGTTCCCATGGGCCTAGAAAATGGGATTGGCTGGCACAATCAGTGCCATTTCTGTTGCAGTGATATCTGTTTTGCTGCCAGAGGCACCGAATAGCTCCTATCCTATGTCCTGAACCAGCCTCTGATTTAATTGAGCATTTGTACCTGGCATTTGAGAGGTCCACAGTAGCCCCCACTTTAATTTCTTCCTACATGGAAATGGCAGACCATCTACATCAGGTCCCCATGATTTGTTGTAGCATTTTTAAACACATGCAAACCTGGACTGGCCAATGGGAAAAAGCATTAGGTGGAAGATCTTGTGCTGTGTCTTGACAAGTAAATTGGTTAGCATTTTACAATTTGCTAGTTGAGAAAATTAGTCTGTTTGTAAAACACCACTTATCACCTGGAAGAGATAGGGTTTAAAGTCTTTTAAAACATGTTTGATGTCCTAGAGTACTGTTACAAAAATGTCATCTTGGGTGTTGCTGGTCCCTGATCAAGAAGCAGGGAATCTAAACAGCCTACTGAATGTTGCAAATTTGGACAACTGATGAGAAACACTCCAAAGAACAGGTACTATCCTTGCCATGTTTTCCGATTTTTACCTCGCTACCAGCATTATCTTGGTCTTACTTGGACTGAGTTGCAAACAGCTTGTTTTCATACCTCTACCGGTCTCAACCAACTAAATGTCAAGGCCATTGACTTTCCTATGTGTTATGCTACTCTCTAAATTTCCACCAATGGAAGTATGCAGAAGCCACTGAAGAAGAAAAAGAAGTTACTTGCAAGTAACCATTGTTCTTTAAGTGTTTTGCTTTTGCATATTTACATTCCCCACCTGCCTTCTTGAGATCTTAAGAGTGGGATTAAGAATTCCCATATTAGGGGAAGGAATTGATGTCTGCTGGCCCACCTGGAAGTCCTGCATGAGGGGAGAGGGTGAGTGTCCCGGATGGGTACACTGCTTTCCTTAAATTTATAGAAGTTCTTGGTACAAGTTTCTTGATCTTTGGACTGTCGAAGAACCACAGTTACTGGTGAGTAGTTCCTCCTTTTTTTTTTAATACTGTCTGTGGAGTTAATTGAGATTCCTTAGTGTGAAAGGCATGTCTAGTAATATATGTTTTTAATCATCTGTTTGCGTTAAAGTGCTGATTATGTGCCTAGAATTAAAGATGGATTTGTAGAGCTGAGATTAATGTTTATTGTCTTTCTAATCATTCAGAGGTTAAGAACAGAAAGAGATTCCCTAAAAGAAACTATCGAAGAGCTTCGATGTGTACAAGCGCAAGAAGGGCAGCTCACCACCTCAGGTAATGAGGAAAGATGTCCAAGTTAATCTTTTTCTGAAGAATGTAGGTGCAGGATAGACAGGTTCATCTTATCTTTTATAGTTGACCAATATATCATCTGCTCAATTGAGGTTGCAGAACAACTTCCACTAAAATCACATTTTCAGATGTTCAGAACTTCATGAAGTTTTTAACTGTTGGCTGAAATTTTCAATGCTTGTTCTCTCCCAAAATGTGATATTTTAAAAAAAGGTTTTAAGAGTTTGATTTCTTTGATTTCAGTGAGAACACAATTCTCACTCATCTCCAGAAAATTAGCGTTAATGTCCTAATATAGTTTTCCAGATCTTATTTGGTGCATATGGTACACATGTACAAATATTCATAAATACAAATGTAATGCAAATATTCATAATTTTACATAACTCAGGCAATAAACAATAACTTATTAAAAAAACTTTGTCCAAAGCAGAGGAAAATAGGAACAGAAAACCTCTTCAAAATGGAATTATGTTATTTTTTCCTTCTATTATAACATAACTCTATATTATTTTTCACATACTCATAAGGAGAACAATATTTTAAATGTTCTCTCAAAATTTAATCCTGCAGATTCATAGAAATATATGTCTCCATGGCCTTTTGAAACAAAAATCGTTGTACTTTCTTTGAACCCTTGTCTTTGATTTTGCCAAACAGGATTGATGCCACTGGGAAGCCAGGAGTCTTCAGACAGTCTAGCAGCAGAAATTGTTACTCCTGAAATCAAGTAAGTCAAATTATGCTTTTTGTTTACACAGACCTTAGGATTCATATGCTCACAATGTCTTTTTTTTTTTTTTTTCCCAGTTTTTAAAGTTTATCGCTAAGATTCACGCTAGTTCTTTTCTCTTCCTTTGGATTATTATTTGTTAGTGCATTTTCTGCCTTTGCAGCTTCTCCAGTCCCCATTCTAATCAGTACATTACACACTCTGCTCATGATTATGGTGTAGTGAGAGTTCAACTATACTTTAGATAAAACTATGCCTTTGGTTCCAAGCTAAGTTTATACTCTCCTTAAAAATAGAGCTTTCCCTTATGATATTGTCAGAGGTACTCACTCTTGTGATGTACATGCATATTCCATACTAATCCCAGAGCCCCCTGTAAAGCTTTTTCTCTGGGGGCCATAGAGACTTCACCGTGAGCTATAAAAAATTTGAAATGGGACGTCAGAAGGAAGCATGACTCCTGTGCACCGTTGGTTCCTTCCAGTTTCCAAGGCAGTCAAATAGAGCTCCATCTGTCCTTTACTTTCAGGTCGTATGTCATTTTCATTTGTTGTTTCTCCCTAGTCAAGAGGTAATTTTTATTGTAGACAGTCAGCTGAGCATAGTAATAGATAAATTGTTGAGGGGTTAGGTTGTTTTGGTTATACAGTAGCCTGTTCTTTCTACCCTCAGTCTGACAGTTTTTCTGCCATGGTGGCAGAATCAGGAAGAAAGATCAGCTTTAAGAGAGATCCTTGCCGTAGAGGCCAGAAATTTGTAGTGGTATGTCTACTCAGCCATGTCAGCAACCCCTAAGCCTGAGTTGTCCAACTTGGCCTCATGCTACCAAATTAAAAATAGATATGTAGACAATGCTTTGAGGTTGGAGCTCAGGATGGAGCATGGGCTCTACTGCCCACTCCTGTCCATAGGCTTCAAAAGCCAGTTTCCAAAGGGGTAGCTGTGTTAGTCTAGTTCAGCAAAAAAAAAAAAACAAAAAAACCAAGGAGTCATGTGGCACTTAAAAAAAGAAAAAGAAATCTGTTAATCTTTAAGTGCCACATGACTCCTTGTTTTTTTTCAAAGCCCAGCCTGCAGTGTCTACACAAGTAGTCTTAAAGTAGTGGTGTAGGCCCAAGTCTGTTAATCCAGTCTGGGAGGCTCTCTGCCATAACAGACATCCATTTCCAATGCCTTTGATGCTGCAGTGAGGTTGCTTGCCCCAAAATGCACTCTCTGCCTGTAGTTTATTACTGACGCCTATAGTTACCTGGCTCTCTACTTTGGCTGATGCTGATTGAAAAAGATAGAGCTTCCAGGGCAGAGTTTGAGTCATCTCTGACCCAGTTTTGAAGTCTCATTCTTGAGGCAAATCGAAGCTCAGCTCTGTGAGGGACTGGCATATTTGAAGAGTGAGTTCAGGTTCAGTACTGAAAGCTTCTTCCTTGGTCCTGAGAGATCATGAGAAAAATGGCAGCATTATCACTCCCTAGAAACACTCCTCCTCTGTAAAATGTAGAGATAATAGTTCCAGCAAAGGATTTACAGCCATCTGCCACAAAGGTAGGTTGTTAGAAGAAGGAATGAATTTTAGGTAAACTGTTCTTTTAACAATGAATTTTCAGGAGAGAGACCACCTTCAGGTATGAGAGATCCTTTCAGCAATTTTTTTCATTGTACTTTCATAATAAGTCATCTCATTCTAAAAATCCAGGACTGACAGAATCAAGGGCAAACCTCAACTTCCAGCCAGATGTTGCCAGAGCATACATTTCAGCCTTACATGTTCCTTCTCTGGTATACCCACATCCACTGGGGGGTTTAAAAGGCATAGCATAGGAACTTACACCTGCGTTCTTCACTAAGGGAATCCCTGGCTGGGGGGAGAGACCAGTTTTCTGGCCTATTTACATATCAGAATATGTCATATGATTGAGCCCTAAGTTTTTTGTGCCAGTTATGTCATCCAGCAGAAATGGTGAACTCCAGGCTCAGTGACTGACCTGTTTACCCCTGTCTTCTCTAAGGAGAATGTGGTGCAGCATCTTTGCCCCAATTTATTCAGCCATACTTGGATTTTTTTCCATACCTTGAGTACAGCTCAACAGCCCTACTTTGTCCCAATTTCTTTTTAATCTATGTTGGATACCAGTGAGGTGGAAGCAAGTGAAGGTACATAGGAGGTCCGTATCTTTTTATATGGTTTTGTCTGGAGTATTTCGTAGTACAAACCAAAGTCCATTCATTCCCCACTGAGGCAGGTTTTGGTGTACTATAAAGCCATATTCTATGACCGTGAATCTGCACTAATAAGGTACTCAAGGAATGCCAGCTACAGGTGAGTAAGTTTCTTCTGTGTGCATTATATTTGTCTTTAAGGTATAGTAGTGATATCAAATCCTAAGTTGCTGTTTTCAGAAAATGACCTAATTTCCCTCTGAAACTTCAGGTTCTGTATAGATTCACTAACCCTATTATATGTTACTATTTTTATGGTTCAAGTGAGTAACCATTATTTCATCTCAAACCATGTCTAAAACTGAAAAAGAAAAATAAAGTATGTGTAATAGTCACATTTCCTGTGGTAATTAATTTGCTCCTTCTGGCAATCAGTATGATTTTTATAGCCATTTTTATTTTGTTTCTCCAGAGAGAAACTCATCCGTCTTCAGCATGAGAATAAGATGCTGAAGCTTAACCAAGAAGGATCTGATAATGAAAAAATTGCCTTGTTGCAAAGCCTGTTAGATGATGCAAATCTACGAAAAAATGAACTGGAGACAGAGAACAGGTAGGAAAATAACAGTCCTTTGTTCTAATGACTGTTTTTCTAAATATTCATACACCTTAGTCTTCTGCAGTCTGTCCTGAGCATTACATTACCCGCGTCAAAGAATCTAGTCCTTTTTTTAATCAAAAAGCATCTCAGTCCACACATGAATATACTGAATTCTTTTCAGAATATGGAGCCTCTCTCTGTCTTCTGTAACAGCTGTATGTTGGTAGAGCATTAGGGAGATTGACATGTGCAAGGTTAGAACAGGCAGCTTGTATTGCTTTAGAATCCCCTTCTCCAGTACTACCAGAATAAAAGATGATCTTGCCTCCTTGTTGCTACCTTCCCCTTTTCCTCTTCATTTCCCTCCCATTCTTCCATCTCATCCTTCCATTTGTCCTTTTGTTCTTTTGAAGATATTACAAGTATCTCTAAAAGGAATAAAAGAAAAGATAGATAAATATTGTTGCTAGTTGTTAAGGATTGTGTCAAGCTGAATTAGGTTTTGCAGAAAGGAACATTTTACATCAGTTTATAGCAACAGAATTTTTTCCAAGATTTTTTAATAATTTCAGTTAAATTAACAAAATGTGGTCATTTCCCTGCCATAGCTGCACCTCAAACATTGCAGTACATACTGGTATTATGTACTGACCTTTTCCACCTTCACTATGAGGTTGTGCACCTGTGGAGGTAGATGTGGGATCTCTTAAATGTTTATGGAACAGTGAATTTCTTGATGACTTTGTGGGCAAATACTGTTCTACTTACTGACTATGCTCTCGATGTTTTAGCAGGTATATGACTTGGTAATGATCTCATGCCCTCAAATATCAATATGCTGTTTCTAATGCTCTCTGTCCCAGTTTTGTCCTCAGTGGTCACCATGGTTCATTGATGAAGCAAGAGGGGAGGTGTCTAGAGTACTGGTTACTGAAGTCGGATGTGGAGTCAAACTGATATGGGCACAGATTTTTAAGACCATATTCTGCTGTTATGTAGGAGGCGAAAAGGGCTGCCAGGTGGAAGTGTGATAGCTGATAGCTTGGTTAATGCTAGTGACCTACAGTCAGCAGCACACTCTTGTTCTTCTCATTGTGGAGAATTTTCATGTTACTTTGAGGGTAAAATCACTAGGATCCCATCTGACTTGCTTATTTAGGTGGAAGCAGAACATTATCTCAAGGGGCAAATGCGAAGTTTTCTTTGCTGCCTGTCTTTCAGCCCATGTTCCATAATAAGGCTTTTGAAATGCTGGGCAGCTTTGAGCTACATCCTGTGAGACCAACCCATGTCCATTCCCAGCTAATAGAAGTCAGTGAAGGAGTACTGCAGTGGTCCATTGTTAGTAGAGACCATCATTATTTTGCTGCAGGGGGACAAGGGTACCGGTGATTCTTGAACTGTTGTTGGGGCTTGTCCAAGAAACCAGTCTGGATTATGCAACTTGTTAGCTATTGACCACTATTCCACCTCCCCTTTTTGGGAAAGGTCAGTGGGGAGGTTGCAGTTCCTTCAGTCTTTGGGTTTCTTTGTATCTGGTCATTCAGGCCTATATTAGTAGCCAGAAAATGCACTCTTTTGTTTTAAATAATAAGGCATGTATCCCATTTTGTTCTTTAAACCTCAAATCCAAAACCGAGAGGTCATAAATTTTCCTGCTCCAAACAGACGTTCAGTGAAATGAACATCAAAGTGCAGTGGTCAGGCCAGGCCAAGCCAGAGTCTAGATTTGACAAGCAAATCAATAGTTGTTCAAGAAACCTTTGATCAAATGGATATCTGCTCCAAACAATTGGCTCAGATTCCAAGTTAGGAGGATCTTAAACACAGATGTTTTCTATGTAGGTTACAACAAATTAGACGTGTCTGTCTTTACTTATGTTTGGATATCGTCACTATTCATGCATAGTCTTGGATTAACAACAGGAACCATGGAACTGATGCTGGCATTAAAGTCACATGGTGGCTTCCCCAGAGCTATACAGTGCTGCTTCCTTATACCTTCTCTGCTCTTCTCTGCCTCATTCTGTCCTATGAAGCAGTGGTTCCTAACCTTTTTCAGCCTGGGGACCCCTTTTGCGGCCCCCTGGATGATGATGTAATCTGGCCCATGTGGGCAGACTCTGGCCTGCACCACTCTGGCAGTGCCACTGGGACAGCTGGTGAGCAGTACTGCCGCCACCCTGGCCCACACCGCTGGGGAGCTGAGCTGCAGCGGCTATGGCCCCCTACCCTGGCCCGTGCCAGGAAGCAGCTGCAGCCCTATCCTCCTGCCAGGATCCAGCCATGGGAAGGGAAGGGCAGCCCTGGTGGGCAGCATCGGGGCTGTAGCTGGATTTCTGCCCCAGTAGGGAGAGGCTCCGCGGACCTCCTGCAACACGTCCATGGACCCTTCGGGGTCCCCGGACCACAGGTTGGGAACCACTGCCATAAAGGACTCTGAAGAAGAGGGATCAGTGCAGGTCAGTAGAGAGGTTCATTTAAACAGATAACTAAATTTTCTCCTTAATGAACTACTTCTGCAGTTCTCCACTGTTGGACATTAGCAGATAGTATTAGGCTCCTGCAGGAGGCCTGAGGAGCAATTTTGAGTAAAAATTGTAAAACTAACTGCCCTTTCAATCAGATATCTGATCGAGTCCTAGAATGGGGGAGGGTGGTACTTAATGATTGTATGGATTGATTCCTGCTGTGATAGCCTCTGTAGATCCATCTCTGACCAAGCCAGCAGAAGCAGCCATGCACCATGTGGACTATGTCCTTAGACCTTCAGGAACCAGAACTCCACTCTGATTATAGCAGAGCTAGATACATAACTTCATCCATTTGAGGAGTCTTTATGTAGAAAATGCTCTTGCTAAGGAGTCAGCCCCATAAGATACAAAGAATGGGTTGAATTCAGGAAAGGATTTAGTTTTCTTCAAAAGATAAGACAGCTTTTGACATGTAAATTATGTAGTCATGGCTCACCCACAAGGTTTCACAGTATTTTACAGAAGAACCAACTGTTTTAGTTACTCTGGCTTTTTTTTTTTTTTTTTTTGAACTATTACTCATAATCATGAGTTAACCTGAAGATACCAAATATACTGCATAATTGCTAAATGGTAGAATTATTTTAATCTTCTGGTTCATTTTCTCCTTTTCTTAAAAATAAGACACAGTAAGCTTAAAATTATTCATTTTGGGGGCTAGGAAAGAGAAGGCAAGTTGTCCCCATTTGGCTTCATAAGAGAAAAAGATAGCATCTTTGACAGTATAATGTGTGTTACAGTTCCCTATGATGCCCAGCAGGAAAGAAGCTGGTCTGAGGCACAGTATTGATGACGGGAATAGATAAATACCTGGGCAGTGTTTCTCAACCACGGGTACAAGTACCATTGGGGAATATGCAGAGGGCTTTCAGGGGTACTCAACTCATTTCTCAATCTGTGGTTGTGAAGTGGGTTGAAAATGTAGGACTGACAACTGGGGAGCCCTGCTTCATAGGTGCATCCCACAAAACTAAGCTACATGATTCAGCCCCAGCCAGCAGGGCTCATGCATCTGACAGGGTTCAAAAATGAAAAGTAGGCTCAGGTATCACTTTGAAATGTAAAGACAACATTTATATCCACATTGTATGTTATAATGATGGTAAAAATGAGAAAGCAAGCTATTTTTCAGTAATATGCTGTGACACTTTTGTATTTTTATGTCTGATTTTGTAAATGTGAGGTGAAGTTTGAGGTATACATGATAGTCAGGCTCCTGAAAGAGATACAGTAATGTCAAAAGTTTGAGAACCACTGCTTTAGGAAACAGCAGAGGAGTACGACCATAATCTCTGAAATGGCTGTTGCAGACTTTGAATAAATTAATGTGCCTTTGCTTCTCTTGTATAAGTTGGTCAGTACTATTGGACATAAAATGTTTGTGTTGGAACTTCTGAATGTATTGAACTGCTGTTATATTTAAAATTAAACTCTTTGAAAAACTCTAAAAGAGAGATGAAAACCACAGAATTAATTAACTCCTTTTTGAAAAATAAAACCTGCATCTATTTTCAGGCTGGCAAATCAGAGACTTCTGGAGGTTCAGTCACAGGTTGAAGAATTGCAGAAATCTTTGCAGGAACAAGGTTCAAAAGCTGAAGATGTAAGTGAAGTATATATCATACCTATATTCAAGTACCCTTAGTTATCTCAACATACCTTTTATATGATACCAGCAAATGTATCATAAAGAAATAATCCAGATAATAAATTTCTGGCAGCTTTTCCTTCTTCCAGGTTTAGATTTCAGCAGCATGACCTAAATTAAACTATTCTTATCCTTGTAAAATGAGTCTCTTCTCAGAAAAACTCCATGTAAACAAATTACCATTTTATAGAAAAGTAATGAAGTACACCCTCTCTGGTCACTTTCAGTGTCTCTCCTTCGTTTGGTGCATTTCACATTAATTACAGTTCTGTTTGTACTCTAGAGGTTAGAGAGATTTAGAAAATTAAGGCCACATGGTGTAAATTTACCACTCAGTGCCATTAAGTGAAATATGCTATGGGTTTTGTTTGTTTTTTGTTATTTTCCTGAAACCAAGTCCTTCCCCTTCAAAGGAAACTCAGAAGTTGCTGATATAAAGTATCTGCATAGCACAATATAGGGCTGAGATTTTACACATGCCAGAGCCAAGAAATTCAAACTTTCAGTCTTTGTATTAATGCAGCATTGTTCCTTTGTGTATATTTTAATGGCAAATGTGCAGGTGCTGTGGAGCCATAACTTAAAACAATCCACTGCAAATTGTTTTCGCAGCTCCCCAGTTTTGAGAGCATGGGCTTTAAAAGCCATAAGCTCCAGAATTCTTTGGAAAGCAGTGACCTTTGGGGTTCTGTGTATGTTGTGTATCTGAATTTCTGTTCCTTTCTAATCCAGAGGCAACCAGACTTCAAGCTGTTGTTTTCCTCCCCATTGTTATTTTTTTAGAGCAAAATTAGTTAAACCAGTGGAAGTTCATATGTAGCTGCTTATTTTGCTTTGAGTTTATTTTAATTTAGCTTAATGTAGTATTTTACCTGCTGAAATTACACTAACATAAACCATATTTAGCTATAATATAGGTTTCATATGGAGAATTATTTTTTAAAAAAAAAAGTAGTGGTAGATAATTTATTTTGAAGATAGGTTTGTGCCATTATGTTGTTCCAAGGCCAACTTTGTCATCTTGGTTTAAATGGGTCGAAGATCTTGGTAGACCTGGATTAAAGATCCAAATGTAAATGATGTTTGCCATATGGCAGCAAAATATTACAATAGACTGACATTCTAGGAACTTTTGATGGCTGGGGGAAGGCATTCCCCAAAAGGAAGCTCAGTTTAGCGGTATCCCAAGGGGTCTCCCTGTGTGGAAGCTGTACCTCTAACATTTTTTGATAGAGGAGCCCTTAAAAGTCCAGTCAGTTGACTCAGGATCTATTTGGTGTGTCCTGAAGGCTTAGAAAAATCTGACTTCAGTGACAATCTGAGGCTGTCTCAGAACTGCAGCATCCAAAATACTCTAAGAAGCCAGGTAGATACGTCCAGCGCTAGGGTTCACCCTTCCTTCTGCTGCCAATAACAATTCCAGCGCATCTTAGCTTATCTGCCACAGTCCTTGATATTCTGGTACCAGCACTACAGATTACACACACTCTTTAACACACTGAAAATAAGAGAAAGGAAAGATCATCTTCACCGTAAACAGGCCTTTTAGAGCCAGAGCTAAAGGTGTGGCCATACTTACTTCGGCTCTCCTGCAGCAAGAATTGAGGATCGGTTTTACCAAATACCACTGCAGTTTTCTGAATTATATCATCATCCATGCTTCCCTGGGGCCTCCAATTCTTGGGTGCATCAGTGTTATCTAAAGCTTTGCAGCTCCTTCTGTGCCCTTCTTCAAAAATCATCAAAGACACTGGATAGTGGGACCTGAACATTCTGTCACTGTGACATAATGGATGGAGGGTGTCAGGCAGTTGTCGCCAAAAACAATCTTTGTACCTGTGACAGCAGCATATATAATGTGAAATCTTAACTCCGACGTCATTCTTCCCTATGGACAAATGATTATTCATACAATTCACCAGCACCGTGTGAGTTAATGTTCATAGAATCATAGAATCATAGGGTTGGAAGGGACCCCACGAGGTCATCTAGTCCAACCCCCTGCCAAAAAAAGCAGGACCACTCCCATTAGATCATCCCAGTCAGTGTTTTGTCCAGCTGGGACTTGAACACCTCCAGAGATGGAGATTCCACCACCTCCCTAGGCAACTTATTCCAATGCTTCACCACTCGCCTAGTAAGGAAGTTTTTCCTAATATCCAGCCTGGACCGCCCCAGCTGTAACTTGAAGCCATTGCTTCTCGTTCTGCCCTCTGTTACTACTGAGAACAGTCGAGCTCCCTCCTCCTTGGAGCAACCCTTCAAGTAGTTGAAGGTTGCTATCAAATCCCCCCTCAGTCTTCTCTTCTGCAGGCTAAATAAGCCTAGTTCCTTCAGTCTTTCTTCATAGGGCTTGTGCTCCAGCCCTTTGATCATTTTGGTTGCCCTCCTCTGGACTCTCTCTAATTTGTCCATGTCCTTTTTGTAGTGGGGAGCCCAAAACTGGACACAGTATTCCAGATGTGGCCTCACTAGTGCAGAATAGAGGGGAATGATCACATCCCTCGATCTGCTGGTAACACTTCTTCTGATGCAGCCCAGTATGCCATTGGCCTTTTTGGCAGCAAGAGCACACTGCTGACTCATATCCAGCTTCCCATCCACCATGACTCCCAGGTCCTTTTCTCCAGTGCTGCTATTTAGCTGATCACTCCCCAGCCTGTAGCAGTACATGGGGTTTTTTCGTCCCAAGTGCAGGATTTTACACTTATCCTTGTTGAACCTCATGAGATTCCTCTTGGCCCACTGCTCCAGTTTGTCTAGGTCTCCCTGAATCCTGTCCCTGCCCTCTAGGGTGTCTACCGTTCCCCCCAGTTTGGTATCATCTGCAAACTTACTAAGTGTGCAATCTATCCCATCATCCAGATCATTAATGAAAACATTGAACAGAACTGGCCCCAGGACCGACCCCTGGGGCACACCACTTGTTACTGCCTGCCAACTTGACATGGAGCCATTGATTCCTACACGCTGAAACCGTTGTTCTAGCCAGTTTTCTATCCACCTTACAGTCCACGCATCTAACCCATACTTCCTTAATTTGCCAATGAGAATGCTGTGGGAAACCGTATCAAAAGCCTTGCTAAAGTCAAGGTATATCACATCAACGGCTCTTCCCGCATCCACAAATCCAGTCATCTCATCATAGAAGGCGATGAGGTTGGTCAGGCATGATTTACCCTTGGTAAATCCATGCTGACTGTTCCTGATTACTCTACGTTCCTCCAAGTGTTTCAGGATGTTGCTGGGGTAGACTTTTGTTCACCATCATGTGACAAGAGGAATGTGATGTATGTGTTGTAGGACTATGTATTGGAGGTGCATATATGTGAGAGTTATTTATCAAGAACAGAGTCAGTCAGTGAATGGTGAATTTATATGTTGGGGGCTATGATGTCTTAAAGGATACCTTAACCTGACATTTCTGTATCTTTAAGAGTTTGTGTAAATAGGTATTTGCCTTAAGTAATCCTATCTGGTGTTGAACCAAGTTTTCTCTTAGTGTGAAATATGGGTCAAATCCTGGCCCACTGAAGTCTATTGCAAAATACCCCTTTACTTCAGTGGGATCCGGAAGGATTTTGCCCTATATAGGCAAGAAATGCCTGACACAAAGAGTAGTGAGCATACACAAACTTCATATGCATCTCCAGTTTTGCTCACTAACTTTAAATTTAAAATATTTAATTTACTGTCATGCAGAAGTCTGTGATGGTGTTCTAAAAACATATGCAGCCTAATGCACTTTTTTAGGTTTATCATAGTTCAGGGCAGCTATATCTGTATTCTCCCTCCATGATCACTTGAGGGTATCCACTAGACTCAAGGCTCCTCTACTGTCACCTCTTTTGGGTCGAAACCCACTTATCTCTCCCTTCTAGTTTTGTCAGGCTACACTGTTATTTCCAGCAAGCCAGATTGTGTAAACCAGGGCTTGACACATTCTGGGCACCAGGTTACCATGACACTGAGGAGTTTGCCCTTGGCTCCTAGCTTTGCTGCTGTATTCAGGGAGGTGAACACCCCTGGCATCTGAAAAAAAGAGGTGGCTTAGCACCATTGCCTCTCTCCCACCTTGGTGTCTCCAAAAGCCCCCCAAACAGCAGCTTTTTCTCTGGCTGCGGGGGCCTTTTATGCTTTGCACCACCACCAAAGGTGTCAGCAACTGCAGCGGTTGTTCAGCAGCAGGGGGCCTCTTTGCTCTGCACCACTTCCAAAAGTACTGGAAACAGTGGTGGCTTTTCAGTGGCATGTGGAGGTACACACCTAGGAGCCTACATTTTTAGACTGGCTCTTAGGTGCATGGCACTCTTTTTGAGTCTTGACCTAAAAAGAATAATATCTCTGCTTTGCTTTCTCTTTTAAGGCTTATGAACAGTATAATCAATCAGCAGCAGCTATAAGTTACCACACAGTGCTTTATAAATATATACATTTATTCTTAAGGTAAAAGCAATTACACAGAAAACCTGTAAAAACCAATCAAAGTGTCTGTCAAAAGCTTACCAGATGTCACCAGTTTTACAAAGACTCAGTGACCAAAGTCCTTCCAGCTCTTCCCAGGAAGAATTAGGGGCTACTCTTGGACAGAAGATTCTGTCTGTTTGCTGGATCAGAAAGAAACCCTGAGTCGGTTCAAACTCTGGCTATTTATCCTAAAGTAATTTCTTTGTCTGTTGATCCCTGAATAATTCAGTTTAAACTGGTATAGGCAAGCCTCCCTAGGTTATGGTGCTTCTCTGGAGGTGTTACAACCTGAGTGAATTTGTCTAATCCAGGCCTGTCCAACATGTGGCCTGGGGGCCAGAATCCAGCCCACCAAATGGTGCTGCAAGAGCCTAGGAGCTGGGGCTGGCCAAGACTATCTGGAATGCTCTGTATTGCTGCATCAAGTGTGCGAGCAGACATTGACAATTTGTGTAAGCAAAAGCAATACAAAATATCACACTAATCATTATTTTATTAAAGTTTATTAATAAAGATCAATTTGTATCTCATCTATGTCTTATCTATCAAAAATTTTCTCAGTTGCCCCCAGACTGTGAAAAGAATTGCAATGTGGCCCCTCACCCAAAAAGGTTGGTCACCCCTGGTCTAATAATACCCCTCTATTCTTAGTTCCTGGAGGAGGTGTGCTCACCCTCCCCCAGAGAATTAAATTCGATCTATAGCCCATGATGCATGAAATTAACACAGTAAGATCTCTCAAAAATATTGCAGGAAGTTGCCATTTCTGTCACAAGGTTCAATCGGTAGGGCTTTTTTTTTTTTTAAATCATCTTTTACAAGGTGCCATTTCTTTTAGTACTTTTAGCAGTGAACATATAATGATTTATTGAGCTATTTTAAGTAAAGTTTCAAGCAATTTGTGGTGGTCAGAATTATTCTCCTATGTTAGAAGTACTGTAAATAATCAACTGGTTTAGTTCATTTTTATTTAATATAATTTTGAATCTTCTCTCCTATTTGATGAGACTGTAGTCTAGAGAAATTTAGAGTCCAGAGCATGAAGACTGCACTTTTCTTGAGAGGGAAATCATCATTCATAGAGTACACCATTGATGGCTTACTTTAACAGATCGAATATAGATTAATACTGAATAAAGAGAGGAGAGTGTTTTTCTTTACAAGAAAAATGTTTCTTCAATACCATGAGAAGGAAGTAAAAACAGAGACTAATAATAATTGCTGCATAAATTGTATGAGTTGTTACATGCATGTCTTCATGCAGCAAGGTTGTAACAGATTTGGGTTTTTTGCTTCTTTTCTGCAAGTTTTGAAATCTTTATTTCCTGTACAATTACAAAAATGCAAGTATACATAATCTGGAAATTTGGAAAATCAGTAGTATAATCCATCTGGAAATGTGTGGTTTTTTTAAGTTGTTGCTGTAATTTTGAGTAGTTCCGTTGCTTGCCCTTTAAAGCAGTAAAAGCATGGTTTATTTCCAAAGTTTGCATTTCTGCAAACCCAAGTACATGCACTCCTAACAGGTGATCCAGATGGAGACAGAAATGGTTTTATTTTGAGGGTGCAGGGAAAAACAGTATAACCTGGGAGCTTTTTCCTTTGTACCTTTATACATGTAAGAGATTACTGTCAAAGAAAATTAGGTGGATTCTGTCAATGTCAATTGTTTTTAAATGGAGAAAAAATACATTTTTTCTTCCTATGCAGTATAGTAATCATAGGGATTATGTGTGACAATAAGTGTTTTGGTTTTGGGTGTTTTTTTTGTGTTTGAGAAAGAAGTGATTTTCAATTTGGTAATGCCCTATAGAAAGGTTTTCTATACATTTTTGTGGCACATACCATATTTACTTGGCCATTTAAGTCAAATATTTTTGTTACTTTCCCTGAAAATCTTCATGTAGTGCTGCATTTATATGCAGCAATCAAGGCTAAATAAAATGTACCTTATACAATACAATACAGAATACATGTTGAGGATGCATATTACATCCTTTTGCCTAATCTTCCATCACTGATAAATGGTAACTGTCTGTTGTCACCTTTGTGGCTCTTCTTTTAATTGTTTAGACTATATCTGTCCAAGCAAGATTACATGTCCTTTATGGTAGGGACCTATCTTAATTGTGTCTCTAAAGCCCAGTTCATGTCTTTGGACTGTTGTTCAAGTAATAAAAACAAAAACAAATGCATGCAGGCAAAATCAACTCAAATGGCCGCTTGTGCTCTCTGCATCAGGGCACTAAGGGAGATGCCCAGATTGGAATCTGGGTTTAGTCTTCTACTCCAGAGATCTGCAGGAGACTGGGCACTACTAATTGCTTGATCTTTCCTTTTTGAAGTCAGTGGGAATAAATGAGTCCTAAGTGTCAGGGAATAAAATATCTTGTGACTCTCCCACACCTCCTTTGCCAGGTGATGTAAGACAATAGTTTGTAACAGTTGTTCCAAAGAGCCACATGTGTATCTTCTATTACAGTTGGTACAGATACTGTGAAAAGAAAAATTCCAGGGATGCAGGGACCAAAAACAAGACAGGGTTAGATTCTTAGTTGTTGTAAATTGCTGTAGCTCCATTTAGTTGCTGGAGTTTCACCAATTTATACCACCTGAGCATCTGCCCAAACTTTCTGCCAGAGTAGGAAGTATAAAGAGGAGAACCCCACTCTGAATTCATCAAAAATCCTGAGAAACAGGGAAGAGAGTGAGCATAAAAACAGTGTCTTAAAATGCTCAGGCTTCAGCTGAGTGTTCTTCTTGGACTTCATTTAAATTCTCCATACTCGACTTTGTAGGTAATCCCTGGTTGAGAGGAATTTGGAAGTACAGCTGCTTCAAAATGACTCTTAAAAATAGCAGCCACTCTTCTAGGAAATGTTCATTTGAGTATACTGATTCATATGTGCTGCTTTGCTACTTTTATATTGCTTATTTTTAGCGTGGAGGTGGAAAAGCATTCAGAGGCTACGTCTAGACTGCAAATAAAAAGCACCCAACCAGCTTGTGATAACAGATTCAGGCTTGAAGGGCTTGGGCAATGCAGCGCTGTCATTGGAGTTCTAAAGGGGCTGTTGTGTTCGTCTAGTGAAGCAAAAAAAGCAAGGAGTCTTGTGACATTTAAAGACTAACAGATTTATTTATTGCAGATCCCCCCCTTCAAAGCGTCTGACAAAGTGGAATTTTCTCCTACAAAAGCTCATGTGATAAATAAATCTGTTAATCTTCAAGTGCCATAAGGCTCCTTGCTTCCCCCTCCCCCCACCCCATTGGAGTGTAGCCTTCTAGGGGCAGGCTGCTGCTGGGCCAGCCACAGGGATCTAGCTGCAGTATAGACATACTCACACTCTTGAAAGCAGTACAGATAATTTGTGCTAACTTTCTAAAAGTCTCCAGAAAATGAGGTGGGATGATGAAACTACTAAGTTCAGAGAGGAAGGAAAACTGCATATCCAAAACAAAACATTACAAAAAACAGGTTTTAACTTCTTCTATTCATGTGTTACTAAATAGTTTCTTTTCTTGGCTGCTGTTTTTGCTTCATACTAATATGTTATCTCTGTCTCTTGGCATGGGTTTCTGCTCAAGGCTATTGTGAGTATGGCTTTCTGTTTCCTTAACACTGTCACTTTTTAGGAATTTATGGTTTTGGTTTTAAAAAAATGAGACCCTTCAACATGTGAAGTTACGTTTTGACACAAATGAAAAATTATTTTGAAGCTTTAAAAAAACAAACACACACAACATTTATCCAGCTGTGACTTAACCACAAAGTATAGTTTAGGACACCACAGGTGTAAGATATTTCTCCTTCAAGTAGCGTCCCTATGAATGCTCTACTGTCGGTGTGTCTGCATCCCTGTGCTGCTGATTTGGTAACAGTCCCCATCTTGCCTCAACATTCACTGTTCCTGTGAGGCTAGCTGGTGTGCATAGGCAATCCCTCCTCAGTTCCTTCTTAATCAGCCCTAGCTAGGGATGGAACTAGAGCTGCCCATTTGCAAATTAACTCTCTCAGAGTTGCTCGTTTTTGCTTCTTTTTGAAGCCTCTAAATGACTTTGTCTTCCATCAGTAAGGGTCATTGTTTACCTCGATCAGTGGTTCCCGACATTTTCTCTGTCGTGGCATACCTTGCTACCTTTAATTAATCCAAGGCATACCCCAATATAGTTCCCAAATGAACTCATGAATATTCATGAGCCAATGAGCCAATCCAGAGCTCTTTGAGTAGTTTTTCAAAACATTTTGTGGCACATCTGCTCAGACCTGATGGCACACCTGTGTGCCATAGCACACTCATTGGGAACACTGCCCTAGATAAGGGTATGCCCAGATCCTTGAGCTTCAAAAAGTGCCTCAGTTGCCAGGAATCTGCCCCAGTGACTGATGGACAGTCTCAGTATGTTCACTGTCAAGGAGGGAAGCACATTCCACAGGAGAGTGCCTTGTGTCAGCAACTGAAGCCCAGGTCCAGGGAAAACTGAAAACTGAGGCTCAAACTCCTACACATGAAGTCAGCCCTTCAACCTCCAGAATCCTGGCAGGAGCTGCCACTGCAACCCTCCACAGTGAAGGAAGGTAAGCGGTGATCTCAGAGAGACACTTAACCATTCACATAAGACCTCCAAGAAAAGGTCAGTGATTCCCCATAGCACACCCCAGTTGAGCTGAAAATGATCCCTAGCTTGGTCTGCATCATTGGTACCACTGTCACCAAAGCTGTCTAAATCTGTCATTGAGGGCACACTCATGGTATCAAACTGGCAGGGCAAGTCAGAATCCTTAAAAGGCCTGATGGGCGCATGCAAAGAAGCATCAGTACACAAAGGACTTGAGAAAACATAGATGATCCACCTCAGGGAAGACTCCATTGGTAAGGTCATTAGTATCAAACCACCAGCAATACACCAGACACTAATGGACCCTGCAGTCAGATGTACGTTTCCCACACAAGCCTCTCTGCACCCACAGATTTCCAGTGTGCAATGGATCTTTTGGTGTCAACACACCAGACTCTTCTCTGCTTTGTATTGGGGCCCCAGTACAGAGTTCACTCAGAGGCCTTGGCTCACCAAAGACCTCCTGCTATGCACCTCCCTTTTCATTGTCAGAATCAGGAAGCAAGCAAGAGGACCTACCTTCCCAGTGCTCTTCTCACCCACCATACAGAGCCCAGTTCCACTATGGACACCAGCATATCACTCTGACTCACAGACTCCTTGGTTTGGCTAGTTGTGAATCACTGGGCCTTCTTGCACCACAATGGCTGTATTGGACCCCTGGCAGGCCCATACGCAACAGACATCCATCACTTCTAGTGTGGTCTACCAACAGTCAAGCAAATACTCTCCTTCTGTCACTGCTATGAGAGTTTCTGAACTTCCCAACCAGACAAGAGAGAAACCAGAGGTCAAAGTTAAGGAGCAAGTGACTCCTCCAGGCCACATCTTGTCATTGTCACCAGAAAAGATGGTGATGCCCCATTAACTATCTCTTGCAGATGACTTTGGATTGGTCAAGTACTTGGGTGGCCAAGCTACTCCAAATATCTATGAAAGACATGTCTGAGTCACACCAAAAGTTGGTGGACATTCTTCATTTCTCTGCCTTCTACAGAGTGGCCCTCCTTATTAGTGAACCTCTACTGGCCCCTACCAAGGGATATGGCAGGCATCACCACCACTCCTCCCCTTCCCCCGCCCTTCCACCCTGGTCTGTCCCACCCACTTGTAAGAGGGTAGACAATGAATATTATCCGCAAGTAAAAGACATGGAATTCCTATTCTCATAATTGTGTCCCAGTTCGATCACTGTGGACACGGTTAACTCTAAAGGCCAACAGCATCACTCTGAGTCCCCTGTGATCAGGTCTGGAAGCATCTGGATCCATTTGGCAGGAAGGCCTACTCATCAGCCGCCCTCCAATTCACAGTGGTGAACTATCAAGCCTTATGGGCTAAGTCTGACTGTCAGAACTATGGGACACATGAGAGTTGGGGAGCTGTTCAAAAGGGCCAATTTAAAGCCTTGGTTAATGAGGACCAACAAAACATCTCTCTAGTCTGCACTTAATGCTGCTGACACAGCAGCACATTCTGTTTCAACTGCCATTGTGATGAGACAGGCCTCATGGCTTTATCTCTCTGGCTTCCTCACAGAAGTCCAAACAATAATAGAAGGCTTCCTCTTCAAGGTGATGAAATTATTTGTTGAAAAGACTGATGTCTCTCTCCACACATTAAAAGATTTAGGGGCCACTCTTTGTTTCCTCAGGCTCTATACACCTGGCTATAAAATTACAGTCCTCAGCCACTATTCAAGCCTTCCTCTCAATACTCATCCCAATGTTTACATCAGTATGCACAGAGATCATATGAACCCCAGTGGAAGAACTACAAGTTTCCTAGGCAGAAGACATTGGGATTTCAGCAAACTTTTTCTCAGCCTTCCATCTTGAAGAGACTTTTTTGATGAGTTAGTCAAGGCACCCATAGAATATTTTCCTCACTTCTCACTGGAAGACCCCACCCATTCCTTTGGAGACCATCTCATCACATTCTGCAGGACCTTGGAACAGATAACCTCTGATAACAAATAGGTGCTGGAGATCATTCGACATGGATATTCCATCCATTTCTCCTCCACTGAGTATCATCCAATCCATGCTCTAGAGAAGTACTGTGAATATTTCTTGTTCTGGTAAGTAGAGAATCTATTATTGATGTTCCCCATTGTTGGAATATTTCATAAAAATAGGAAGTATTTCATGGAAGTAGGAGCCTTCTGGAAATTTCCAAGACTTCCTCTCCACTTCAGATAGGTCTATTAGTACATGGATTTGTGATCGGACACGCTCCAGGTGGGTTTTGGGCTATATTAAACTCTGTTACCAATTGTGTAATGTAACACCCCTATCTTCAATAGGCACACATTCTGTCAGGTCAGTCTTCTTATCCATCACCTTCTTCAAGGATATCCTTGTATCAGAAATCTGCAGAGCAGCTACTTGGGCATCTGTACACACCTTGACAGAACAGTATGACATCCTAGAGAATTCGACTGCAGGCATCATATTCGTTGCCATTGTACTAACATACATATCAGATTCAACTCTGAAACTCCAGCCAGCAGTGATGGACACTGCAAGGGAGTCACCGACAGTGGAGCACCCATGGGGACATTACTTGAAGAAGTTACTCACCTTGTGCATTAACAAAGGTTCTTTGAGACATGTGCTCCTCATCCCCTTTATTTCAGAGTTCTGGTAGTTGACTGTGTTGTAGATAAGGAACTGAGGAGGGGTTGCCTTGTGACAGGCAGGGAGTAGCATATGCAGGGGCAGGACAGACTGCTACCAAACTTCTCCAGTCACCAGCATAGGGACATACCTACAGTGGAGCACATAAGGACACGCATCTCAAAGAACCATTGTTACTGCACAAGGTGAGTAAATTTTTTTCTGCATCTGCAGTTAAGCAACAAATACAAGAGACCAAGGAACAGAAGGTTAAAAAAAAAACAAAAAACTGAGGCTGAAGTCAGTGCTGAAATTTATATCAATTGGTGGGGACAGGATTTTAGACTGGGGTTTTTTTCCATCTTTTTTTTTTTTTTTTTTTAATGCTTTAATAGCGTGACTCTTCAGGAAGGCTTTCTGCACTGTCATTTAATTTCAGATGAAGTAGTTAGAATTAACCTGCAAACATATCAAAACATGGAGAAAAGAAAACCAAAAAAAAATAGATTTTTTTTCCCTAATGCATGGATCTATTCAGTATTGATCCAACATCAGAGAAATGTATGTAATGTATCCTAACGTCAGTGTGATCACGTAACTGTGAAGGGAAGGATAATTACTACAGTGCCATAGAAAACTTTTGTAAATGCGTGGTATAATCAGCATAAAATGAAAATAAGATATTTTAGGAATAAATGTGAAATTATATTTTTTCTCCATATCTGATGTAATCTAAAGCATCACAGTGTTTTAAAATAATTAATAGACTTAACTTTCTGTTTTAGTCAATTATTCTGAAGAAGAAGCTTGAAGAACATCTGTAAGTAATAAAGCAGTCCTGTATTGTTTTCATAACATGAAATAAAAATACTGACTTTTTGTACATTGGAGAATACTTTGGCAGTAGCAGTAGTGGGAAGGTAGCCACTCATTAATGATTTGGAAGATTCATAAGCAGCGGAAATCCAGACAGCCAAGGAATACCTACGGAAATCATTATTCAAACATTATTTATATCGTGTAGAGAATGAGTTTGCCAGGGGAGGGGGGAAGAGTAAGAATCTTCAGTTTATCATATTAGAAAATTTCATTTAAAATTTTGTAAAGCTTAAATCAAGAGAAACAGTTCATGTTGCCTTGAAGAAAAAACTTTAATATAAACTATATTTATGTATTCACATTTTAGTGTATGTCAAAGATAATGTAGGTGAGGTAGTGACTTTTATTGGACCAACTTATGTTGGTGGAAGATACAAGCTTTTGGGCGTGATTCTCTTCTTTAGGTCTCAGGAAGGAGGCAGAGTGTCTGAGCTAAATACAGGTTCCAGAGATGACTTCTGGGCTTACTAGAAGTGTACAGCATCTTATTTGTGGAGTGTTGGAGTGCTTAGCCAGTCTTTAATAATGTGGCTGTCAAAATAGTTTATTTCAAGCAGGCTTTATACAGTTTGTCATAAATTTATAAACCAATTGTACAAGTTTGGACTGAGAATGGAGGTTTCTGATGTTATAAATGTACATATGCATCAATGGTTTTTCTTCTGTTTTTTAAACAGTTCCATTCTTTGCTTATTGATTACTCAACATTTGCCCTAGTGCCTCCAAGCTAAAAGCCAGCTTTGTTATCTCCCAGAACTGTGGAACCCAGCTTTTTTTATTCCTCAATTTTCATTTGAGATAGCAAAGAGTGGTGGAACAATAATATATATTTTTACAATTTGTAACAGTGAGAAGCTGCATGAGGCTAACAATGAAATACAGAGGAAACGAGCTATTATTGAAGATTTGGAACCAAGATATAACAACAGTTGTAAGTTTTCCTCCATTAAAACCACACATTCTTTTAAATAGAAAAACTTGTTTGTATATAAGGAGGGTCTTTAGTAATTAACAGAGAAAACTGTATAATGTTTAAGAAAAATTAATTGTAAATTTTTGAAGTGTGTTTTGATACAAAATTATAGGAAAGTGTGACACTGGTAAGCAGATTGATTTTTGTAGAGGAGAACATCAAGATTCACTGAACTAAAAAATACTGCTAATTTTTATAGAGAGGAATCAGAGCTCACTATTTACCCTGGAGGACACTAAAATCTTGATGCCCACATGAATATCAAATTAATAGAGCTCGTTATTGCTAATCTTAACCTTAGTTATCCAAAACAGCTATTTTCTGAGATAAGGCTGCGTCTTCTGGTATCTAATACGTTAAGAATCCCTCCATGCTTATTAGTTCTCCCACAATACATCGAAATACATATTACATGTTGCTTGAATGGTGCGAACAGAATTGGAGGTTCAGAAAAATGATTAGAGTAAATCTTTGGACACTTGAGTATGACTTTGGACAACTAGGCTGGTTTGGGTTGTCACAGCCATATACCAAGGCCTAGTTGTGAAGAGCTAGATGGCATAGTGCTTTAAAAAGGGGAGAGGGGGAGAGGGAGCAAGATATACAGCCATTACACTGAGTAGGTTGTACTCAGTTGAGTAGGTTAAAAATAAGTGCCTCATCTCATCATCTTTCAAACCACAATGCCAGCATCTGTCTGAAGGTGCCATACGAGTTTTACTTGTGAAAGCATCCTGTAAGATCTACTTAGTATTTTGTTCTATAGTGGTTCAAGTGGAATGTACTGGGTTGGTTGGTTGGTTTGGTTTGTTTGTTTAAATCTTCTACTATCAAGAGTATGTCTGGGGACTCTGATAATTCAAAGTTGTGGTACAATTGACTAGTCAGGCCTTTGTAAAATGAAAAAAAAACAAGGAGTCGTGTGGCACTTAAAGACTAACAAGATTTATTTTTCATGTGAGCTTTCGTGGGAGAAAATCCCATTTCGTCAGATGCTTCAAAGATGGGTGAGCTTACAGAATGGAATGAAAATAAATGTAAGGGGGTGTAAAACATAGGATCAGGTCATACAGTAACAGCAAATCAGAGCAGTTGTTAGGTTCAAACCCTGGGAAGCCTGAAGTCAAATTACCTTTTGTAATGGGAAAAGAACCCCTAGTCTCGATTCAATCCTGCTTTCACAGAATTTAATTTGCATATTAATTCGAGTTCATTGAGTCTTGATGTCCCAGTCACATCTCTGACGACGGTCATTAACAAATCATTTATTGAGTGATTAGAATGATGGAAGAGTTCAGCAACTGGGTTTTTTTGTTTTTTTGTTTTGTGATTTCTGATATCAGCTCTATGTTCATTTATTCTTTTGCGCAGCGATCGTCCTGTTTGTCCAATGTATAAGGTGTTGGGGCATTTCTGGCACATGATGGCATAGATCACATTAGTAGATGAGCAGGTAAATGAGTCTTTGATGGAGTAGCAGGCTTGATTAGGACCTATGATGGTGTCTGTTGTGTAGATATGTGGGCAGACTTGGCAGTGTGGTTTGTTGCAGGGGTGTGTGCCTGCTTTAATGTTTCTGTTGTTAGATCTGTAGTTGCTGGTGAGATTCTGTTTAAGATTGGGTGGCTGTCTGTAGGCAAGGAGAGGTCTGTCTCCCAGTGCTTGAGAGAGAGGGGGATCATCTTTTAGAATAGGTTGTGGGTCCTTAATGATCTGTTGCTGAGGTCTGACTTGAGGGTTGTATGTGGTGACTAGTGGTGTTCTGTAGTTTTCTTTCTTGGGCCTCTCCTGTAGTAGATGACTTTGTAAAATGTCAGCCCATGCAATCATTATGCCCACTGGCTTTGAGAGGGGAAATACTGACAGGAGAAGAGCACACTTCTACAGGTGTGAGGATGGCAGAGAAAACAGGCAGTGGGAGTGAATGGCAGATAAGAGTAAGGGGCTGAAGGAGGAAGTGACATTTTTAAACTGCTTCCCCTTCCTGCACCCTTCATCAGGTGCACACATTCACAGAAACACACTCAGAGAAAAGTCAAGCTGCCTTTTCAGTAACAGTTTTTTAACAGTTTTCTCTGATTTTCCAGCGTAAAAGCCAATCTGGGAGCTGTTCAATATTACAAATTTAGTATATTCACACAAGAGAAAAACTTAGTTCAAAAAGGGTTAAAAGTTGAAAATATTTTTCAGAAGAGCCTAGTTAACCCCACAAAATAATAATACACTGTAGAAAAATTCCATTCCTTTAAAATGATAGCATGTCTGTGTAGCAGCAACTCTGCTCCATCCTGCTCTTTTGTCCCCCTCTGGGCACACAGAGGATGCTTAGACTTAGATTTGCAGTTACTCATGGTTTATTTATAGCTGGTGTCTTATGTACCTGTCACCATGTGGTTCCTTGCAAGCAGGGCAGGTTAAGGCAGGGGCTTCAGCCCCATGCCCTGAGCTGAAGGGGGGCACCACCGCCCTGCTGAAATCCAGCCCGGCTAAGGCCAGCACAGCACTCCTTGGACCTGGGGAGCAGGGCAGGGCCTTGGGGCCAGAGACTGCAGTCTGTGGTGCACCATGTGTCAGAGATAGGGCTGGCTGATGTGCAGTGCAGCCTCTGACACCAGCTCCATGGCCATGAGCGCTATCAGGCCATCACACCACGGCCCCTGTGGCTAAACCTGGCCTGGGTGGTTCCCCAGGGGCCTGACAGTACTTCTGGCCCTGGAGCTGCCACCAGAGGCCACACAGTGCACCAGGCTGCCCTGCCACTGCAATGCCCCAGACTTGCTGGGGCAGACAAGCCAACCCCATGGTAGGACAGGAGGACCATAGTCTCTGGCCCCAGGGACCTGGCCTCCCACAGAGCCAACCGGCCCTTGTCCCCAGCACTGAACACCACAAAAGTGGGCAGCCCTGGGCCCCTGCCTTAAAGTGGAGGCTGTTCAGGGTCAGGGAGAGAGGCAATTGCTCAGTCATGCCCCTGGCTCCTTTCCCTTCTGCCCTCTCAAATTCTTCTGGTCTGGTTTATAAGCCTTCTAGGGCTTTTCTGCCAGTTGCCACTCATGGGCTGATTATTGCCTAGGTTTGCCCCCTTACCCCCCACCCCCCAGCAACCTGTCACAGTCTGGAAATAAAGAATACGGACTACTTCACATTTCCCACTCACTGAACAACAGTTTTGATGTCTCTGACACCTTAACGGGGCCTGATTTTTGGAGGGCAAATACGTGGCATTTTTATCATAAGTATTTGCTCTCTAAATATGAGGGCCCTTTAAAGTATCTCAAGTTGAGCACTCGAAATCACTAGCATCTTTTGAAAATCTTGGCGTAAGCCTTTATTCGTATAGGTCTAAATGCCGTTTAGGGAACTTTCTAAAGTTTCTGCACTTAGACAATTATCCTACTCTGCAATGACACAGTAAAACTATTTGGCTGTAATTAGAGGCTTTGAGCTCTTTTAAAGACCATGAGTGGAAACAACCAAAAATAGCTAAGATTGTTGGATAGAGTGAGGACACAATTTTAAAAATAGATAATATAACCTTTCTGCCTCTTCCTTCCCAGCTCTAGTCATGATCAGTAAAATAGATCTTATTATGCCTGGTGACATTCTTAATGTCAGTCCAGTGCTTGGAGAGGACATTGCAAGTAAGATCAATGGGAGTGAGCAGGGCTGTAGCTAAAGAATTTGGTGCCTGGGGCACGTTCCAGTCAGAACACACCCCTTACAATGGCTGGTGCCTGGTGCGAGGGGAGGAACACGCCATTTAATGGAGTGGCTCAATGGAGCTGCTCCAGGGCACCTGGGGCAAAGCCCTGCTCACCCCACCATAGTTACAGCCCTTGAAGTGAGTGCCACAACTCTTTATAAAATGTTAAAAAATAATTGTTTGGCCACTTTTGTGTCCCATTTTTTATGGATTTTTTCAGTGTTCCCTTCAAAGAAATAGGTACAAGGGGGTTTTCTCCTGTAGATTTATTTAATATGTATTTTGTTTAGGTGAATTATACTACCACAGGGTTATAGAATATGCAACGCATTGATCAACATCATTTTTTTGAATTAACAATAATAAGTTGGCCAATAGTTCTGTTGGCGTGTAGCACTAGTTATCCCTTTAATTTTCCATATACTCAGATGGCCATGTTCTCTACCAGTTAACTATTTAACTAGTATATATAGGGGAGTGGATACACTGAGTAGAACAATGGTACTCAACCTTTAGTGTGCCGGGGAACACCTAAAGGTATTAATTACTTTATATGGAACACCTGATGAAAACCTTCTCAATAAACTTGGTAATAGTGACAGAAGATTTAAAATGCCTCAGTCACAGCAAAGCTTACAGGAGTGTGTCAACATTCACTGCCACGCGCCTGAAAGCTTTGCTACAGCTGGGGCATTAAGTTGCTCCTTCCCCATCCCCACTCAGCCCCTCCTGACAGGGATGGGTAAGGGTGGCTCATGGAACAGCTGCATTATGTTTGAGGAGCACCAGTGCTCCATGGGAAACTGGTTGAGAAACACTGGAGTAGAATACAGTATTTCTCTCTACATGTGTTTTTGAGCTGTTCAGTGCTTAACCTTTGTGTCTGCCAAATTAGTAGAACATTTTGCTCCCCTGACTTGTGCTCCCCCTTCACTGAAAAAAATAAGTACTAGCTAAGGGTTTAATTTATATTTAAACACACTGTATTAAAATATGTTTATTCTTAATGTGACTTTTTTTTCTTAAATGCATTTCTACCTTCATGAAGCACTCAAAATTGAAGAATTACAAGAAGCTTTACGGAAAAAGGAGGAGGAAATGAAGCAAATGGAAGAACGATACAAAAAGTACTTGGAAAAGGCCAAGAGTGTAAGTGCATGGTGCTGTGAGCCGAGGATCATGTTGCTCCCTCCCTCCCTGTGGTAATAAAAATAAATGAGACTGATCTAACAGTGTTAATCACACTGGAGAGGAAGGAAATTAATGGGCTTTGTTGTAGTTTTCAGTTTGCTACCAATATGGTAAAGTTTCTCTCCTTGCAAGAAGTTACTACCTCAAATTTGATGTTTGTGGCAACCAGCTTTCTCCTGCTCTCCTACACTTATCGGTCTTTTATACAAACACCCATCCCCCACTGGAGTTACTATATTCATCCACACTGGTGGTTCCAGTCCAGTATTCTGTGCTTGATAGTGACTAGCACCAGATGACATCTAGTAAGGTAATAATTAAGTAATAACCTGCCTCATGAGGAAAGTTCTTTCTTTCTCTGCTCAGGAGTGGGTTGGTTTATGTCTGAAATATAAAAAGTAATTTCTCTTTTAAATGTTTATTATAAGGATGATAACTGGAGATGATATTCTTTCTATTCATACAAATGGCTAATTCTTTTTTGAATCCTATTAAGTTCTTTGCCTTAGTAATATCTCCTGGCAGGGAGTTCTGTGGGTTAATTACAGGTGCATGGTGTCAAAAATAATGTGTCAGTTTTAAATTTGTTAGTTTTAATTTCTTTGATCTCCCCTTGTTTTTATTTGAGAGGGCAAGAAGGGACACACAACTCACATTTTCTATACCATTCATTATACTGTATACCTCTTTACTGTGTCACTAAAGAATTTTTGTACAGCTTCATAAGCAAGTTATTTCATGCTTCTACTCAGTTATTTTTCCCCTTTTTCTATTCTGCTATATTCTTTTTGAGATGGAGTGACCAAAATTAATATAAAAAAAAAATCAAAATCTGCCCCAAACACTGAAGGCTAATCAGGTTAATGCAGTTTTATAGGTACATCAGTTTCAATAGCCGGCAGTGCATAAGGGATTTATGTGTCCTTTTACTTCCCTAATCCTAAAGATTAGATATCCATTTTGCATCAGGGTGAACTGGAGGCAATCTTCCAGTGTGAGATCAAGTGAAACTTGAACCCACAACCTTTGACTGAGCACTTCAATTGCTCAACCACCATGGTTAAGACACAACTATGCCATCACTTTTATAATGGCAATATGATTTTTTTCACTATTATCCTCCTCCCTATCCTGAAAATACCCTAGCATCTTGTTTTCGTGCATTGACAAATATTTTTATTGAGCTGTTCATGGTGATGTCCTGGTCTTTTTCCTAAATTAGAATAATTAATTTAGAACCCATCAATGAGTTTCTAGTCTGTTGTACAACTTTATCTTTCCTCTTTTGTGACTTATAGGCTCTTGGAAAGGTTTACAAAGGGATAAATAAGTTATATTTTTCACTTCTCCTTCATCCATTATGTTACTGACTCTCTCATGTTAACAAATTAGAGAGGCATGATTTTCCCTGTGCATAAACTATACTGATTTGTCCTGTTCGTAACATGTTAATCTAGGAGTTTTGCATGAAATTAGCTTCAGTTATTTTTAGATAATTTGCTTTTTGTGGCTTCCTGATATTTCCATGATTCACTTGTGCCTGTCTAAAAAGTGGATAGAGTGATGATACCCAGTATTGTGCCTAGATTTAGTGACTGAGGGTGTGCACACACTGAAGATGGCAAATTTGCCACTGTAAGATCAATCTATCTGGATCAATCAAGTAGCAATGAGGACCCGCTCAATCGATCTGGAAGTCGATTCAATTAAACCACCTCCTCAAAGGGCATATTACAGCACTGATGGGAAAACATTTCCCATTGACACAGTGGAGGCAGTGTGCTAAAGAGAAGTTAGGAAGTCAATGGATGTTACGTGAACTACTCAGTCTAGCTTGTGTCACTCCTCCTGACTGCTGCCAAATTGAGATTGTGTATGCAATCCCTTAGTAGCTCAGCCACTTCATTATTTATTTTCTTTAGGACTCTTGCATGAATATCATCCACTAAAAGAGATTTACTAAAATGTAAATGATGATTTGTTCCAGCGTATTCTATTTCATCCTTCTTCATCTGACATCACTTCATCCTCCTTACCAGAGCAGAGTTCTGAAGTAGTTGGAAGGTAGGAGGAAGAAGTGAAATGACATGCATATTTTACAGTGAAAAAGATTCCAGACGCCCTGGTAGATGAAATTAGAAATCAGGCCACTTGTTGGCCTATTTTTGTAGGTGTTCAGATGCAACGGTGAGAGGTGCCACATAAGAATCTAGACAGATATCTCCCCACCAAACTTAATGGGGAATTATCATCTCCCTGTACTCTCCTTGAAGTCATGCTATTGACTACTGCACAGCTACCAGAAGAAACTGACAGTGGCTCTACAAGTCCCTGCATCATGATTGTCTTCCACAGTTTCTGTCCAGAGAGAGGGAGTCTTTGAGTTCAGGGTGGAAAACTGAGGGAAGTATTTTTTGCATGTATCCCTTAGTGCTGATGAGATGGACTTCAGGGAGAGAGACCCTTCCCCTTTGCTCAGTGCACTGTCTGAGTGGGGTGTACATGATGGGATTAAAGGACACGGCGTCTCAGAATAGTGTGCTCTTCTCGTGTGGAGTTGTGTTAAGTTTCTTAAAACTGTCCCTTATAGTTACAAGTAGTTACTTTGAACGACTGTCATGTTTCTTAAGACCTGTTTTGGATGGTTATAATCCTGCAGCACTTGGTGCCTTTCGCTTTATCTAGAAGTATTTGGTGAGATCACTTTGTATTGTTTAGTTAAATGAACTGTTGTGTTTGCATCTTGCAGGTTATTCGTACGTTAGATCCTAAACAAAACCAAGGCACGGCTCCAGAGATTCAGGCTCTGAAAAATCAACTGCAGGAACGGGACCGAATGTTCCATTCACTAGAGGTATCAATGTGCATGTTTCCCCCTGGCTGTTCCAAGTCTTTCAGATTTTTGCATGTTTGCTAGAAATGCTCTAGAAATTGTTTTAGGGAGATTTTGTGACTTGTATTATACTAGTGGTCAGACTAACTGATGACACTGCTCCTTTCTGGCTTTGGAATCTAGGCATTTGGGGTTCACATAGTCTCTTTAACAGTATTATCCATTTTTGTCATACAGCTGTATAGTTGTGATCTTTTTTCTTTTTCTAGAAAGAATATGAGAAAACAAAGACTCAAAGAGAGATGGAGGAGAAGTTTATTGTGAGTGCCTGGTACAATATGGTAAGATGCTCCAAACTGTATTAGAATTACACTTTTCAGTGTTTGATGTGGTTGTTTGAGTGGCGTTTATCATGAGTCCTTTTCATTTAATTAAAATATAGTTGTTTGAGGACAGACAGATGGGTTCATTTGCTTCATGCTTCCAAAAAAAAAAAAAAAGAAGAAGCATGTTCCTGTATTTTCTAGCTATGCTTGTCATAACATACATAACAGACATCAGACGAAACATGAGTTCACAATATAAAAGTTGAACTGGGTCTCCCGAGATTTCTCACAGCCTTCAGTATTTATACTTCATTAAAATGTCTATGCAAGCAACTCTTAGGGATTGGCTATCAACTGTTACATCCCCCTACCATGGCACTTAGCCAAATTATATATATTTAGGTTTTTTAATCAAAAATGGTACAGACCATTTCTCCACAAATAGCAGATAGACCCATATTTGAGAAGACCAAGAGGAACGTAACCAGAGTACAAGAGAGAAAACAGTAATAGTGGTTACACTGCTAAAAGCAACACTGCTGCTTTACAATAATGATCCGTGAAGCTATCCCTTGAAGAATATAAAAGAAGCATGAAAGGGAATTCACGAAGGGCCAGCACAAGGCTGATGAACCTCTTAAGTTCTCAAAGCATGTCAGAAATGTAACTTAAGTGGTGCTACATGGTTTTGCCAGTCCTTGACGTGGGAGATGTATTTCACCCTAAGTGAATCAGAGTTACCCTGACAGAGAGCCTGGCCACTTCACAACCAGCTTCCTGACAGATGGAATTTCTGACGCTTTTGTCACTGTCATTGTCCCTGAATGGAGCATAAATCCCTTCTAGACCCATTCCCTTAAGAAGCCTCCCTGCCAATCTGTTAGGAGTCTTGTGTTAATTAATAGGAAAGAGGAAAACAATGCTTATCCCCATCATTTGAACTCCTGATATCAGAAAGAAATTTCAGATGACCTCAATGATCCTACACAATTTAATGATGTTATGCCTGCTCACTTGGAGATAAAACATCCTATTCCCATTTAAAGGAAGAGTTGCGACTTTTATTATTTAAAATTACATCATTTCCCGTTATTCCAGTTCCTGATAGACCATCTTTTAAATAGTGTGGCCTGCAATATTTTGTAAAAACTCCTTTGCAATATAGTTTTAAGGATTTTTCTGCTCTCCTGCACTATTCATAAAGCTCCTGTAGAGAATAACAGCATCAAACATCCTTGAGCCCACTCACCTCCCAGTCTTTTGAGTACAGGTGCCTACTGCTGCCTATTCCCTTGTTCCCTGATTCATCAGCATTGTATTTGCAGAACTTGGGGAAGAATGTGCACATGAACTCATCTAAGAGCAGGGCAGCTGACCAGTGAAAGGATCTGCTTGTCAGATGCCCTCAGATTATCAAACACACTAGAGAAGGAAGCCTTCATTTTTGTGTTTTGGTTTTTGGTTTTTTTCAGTTAGCAATCTTAGCTGTTACTGCTAACTTACACTAGGTAAAATATGTTCAAACAGGTCTGTGATATTTTTTTCTTGAAGTTGATGGTGTCCCTTTAAATAGTGTGTTATTGCGACAGGAATTTTCTCTTCTGTGTGACATGGGCCCGAAAACTCTTCATCATACAGGCATTCATAATTAGTTTGTATATATTTATAAAATAAGAACTCATTTGTTTATTGGCCAGACAGTGTATGATTGAATACAGAAAAGCATGCTCAAAATATTGGAGGACATAACTTACTGTGTCTGAAACAGTTTTGCATGATTACTACAAACTTTGAAAGTAAAGCACCTTTTCTACATGTTCAAAGATACACACATATTACACACAATTCTCAGGCAAAATGCTTTGCCCACACACTTGCAAATTTAACAGTGAGTGGTAAATACTCAAATAGACCAGATGGTGCTGATAACACAGGCATAATTTTGCACGGACATGTGGTAAGTGGAGAACCTGTTGAGAAGTGTGCACTAGTGTTCACTAATGGGTTTGTCTTTTTTCACAGGGAATGACTCTGCATAAAAAAGCAGCAGAAGACAGACTGGCTAATACAGGCTCAGGACAGTCCTTCCTGGCTAGGCAAAGGCAAGCCACCAACACAAGGAGATCTTACCCTGGTCATGTCCAACCTGCTACAGCAAGGTAGAGAAGCCTTGCCTTTAGAAAGGAAACAACCCTGTGATCCAAGCATACTTTGTTACATGTCAACAACGTTTCAGGAAATGCAACTAGCATTCTTTCTCTGTCTTTGTTTCCTGTTACACTGCTGTCATTTCTCATTTCAGGAAGAGGTTTTATTATGATTCTCATTGTTTTAGTGCCCTTCATTCTTATTATTTTGGAGTTGTCATCTCTGTCTCTCTCTCTCTTTCTGTCTCTAAATGTGCCAAAAATTTGAAAACATCCGAGGAGTGCTGTGCTATAATGGAAGTTTTTTGTTTTTTTTTAATTTGTATGAAGCTGTCATCTCTTACCAAAAGTTTAAAGCTATGTAACAAATGTAAATCTTCTGCCCCAAATGGTCTATATGTACCTATCTGTGTTACTATCTTTTATAAGACTCTCTTGTTGAAAGGGAATTAGTCTCCTTTTTACTATAGAAATTCATGGTTAAAATAGTTGAAGCTCCTTTATAGGAAATGCAAAACTGCTGCATAAAATTGTTATAAAACATGTGTCCTGAAAGAAAGAGGATTAAAAAAAACCAAAAACCAGCATCTTAGACACTATCATCCTAGATGCTAATCTTGTAGCAGCTGATGGGGAGTGTTCACAGAACAAACATAAGTTTCTCCTTTCATGTGCAGAACTTTCTCCTGTTCTTGGTTTTTAATAGGGAAGTGAGATGATTTGGAGACATTCTTTTGTTCTTTTTCCCCTAAAAGGCTTCACAGCTGCTTTTATTTACCCACTGGTACCATCTATTGTTTGCTGTCAGAGGTGAAATGTTTCAGATTGTTCACCCGCCTCTGGTTGCTCAAATATGTCCAAAAAGAAAAACAAAAGTCAAGAAGTATTTGGAACACTTTAATGTGCTTCATCATCATTTATTTGAAAGGTTTGTAACTGTGGATGAACCATACGTCAGCTGAATATTGTCGAAGTTAATGTACTCAGATCGTCATCCCTTACTGAAAAAGCTTATTTTTAATATGTTAATTAGGAGGACGATTATATCAATTGCCTTATTTATAGCACCCGTGCCTTTAGGCAGGTTTGTTGATGACTTTATTGAAAACAGGCTGTTTGTAGTACTAATTCTTTTAACACATACTTATCTGTTTATGTGGAGCGTCTTAGTTGCATTTTCCCTTTAGTCAATGAGACAAACAAGTAGTTCCCACTGTAGATCTTAATTTAGGGCCAGATCCTGCAAAGTGCAGAATATTTCAGTGTGTTCTGAATGCCGTAACCTCCCAATAATTTCTCAAAAAATTGAGGATACTCAATACCTTGCTCATCTTAGGATCAGCCTTTACAGATTTACTAGCAGGGGAGCTTTGCATGTGTATATTTTGTGATATCACCTTCAACATACATTTTGTCCTAATATGTTGTGCGTACAAAGTAAATTCTAAGTCTAAATTTTAAAAATTATTTTAATTTCTTGCTCAGTGAAGGATTTTCCTTCCCATAAATCCCTTTAAAAGTAGTTCACCTTGGCTTTTCAAAGTATCCCAAGATATGTTTTAACCTAATCTTTTGGTTTAAAATAGTTAAAGGACCCTAAAGGACCAATATACCTGGCTTCAGAGACAGTGAGATTTGCAGGCGCTGTTTTATTTCAGAGCATATCCAGCTGTTCATACCCAATCAATATTAAAAATAGTCCTTTAATATATGCTGAAAGAATTTGTCTTGTTCCTCATTTTTTCAGCAGTGCAAAGAATATCTTCTGAAGTCCATGACCAAAGTATACATTTGTCTTATCCCCAACACATAGAAATAATTGTGTGGTAGTGTTCCATGTAGTGTGGTTATTAAAAAGACTACATAGCTGTTGTCTGCATCAGTATTATGCCTAAAATTAGGTAAGGTAGGAAAAATATCTTCTCTACTGTGCATAAAACTAATAGTGTAAAGGCAGTTAAGGAGTGTTTCACTAGGTCAGCAAACTGGTATTTGCCTTGCTGTATCTTGCTGGGAAACAAAATGCTAAAGAGATATGTTTCATAAGCACGATCTAGCAGTACGATTACTCAGACATGTCTTTTATGGCATTCGGGCTCATTCTTGTATATACTCAGCATGTAAAAGAGCAAGTGTTATCAGTGATTTGGAAGAATTTTGCCCATCATTTTCCACCCTGTCCTATTGAGTTTTATGCTGTTTTTACAGAGGACATTGTATAGGTAGGAGCTGCAGAGACTAACGCTGACTCTCTATTTTGCTGCTCACAAGGATAATTACCAAGAAGAAAATAAATACCTGTGTTGTGCCATATGACAGTTCAAAACTGGTAGGAAATCTAGGATTCTTAAAATTTTGTACTGAACTTAAGCTTCCAAAGGTCTACTGGGATGTTATGGAAATCTTTTAAAATTGATCTATTTAGAACCATTTCTACTTATGCAGTTCTGTTATGTCATATGTTCTGTATTGTAACAGGTATTTGCATGAGAACTGGTTCTATGCTCCTTAGGAGTTCCTCCATCCTTGCCTGACAAAATAACTTCATTTCTTCAGTAAAAAAGAAATAGAATATAAGGGAAGACAAAAATTGCACGAAGCAGAATTCCTTCTAAATAGAATAAACATTTAGGGATTTTTATAGGGTACCAAAGACTTTATATGAAAACTACCATGACTATGTCTAATATCTGAAATGAGTACTAAATAAAATGTATATACAGCATTGCTTTACTCACCTAAAAATGTTACTGCCCTGATGTGGGGATCTAATTTGCATTCCTGTGGGAGGTAAATAGCCCTTCCCTGGCAGCAACACTTGTAGCTGATAATGACAGTAAAGCTGAGCAGTCCACATGAGGCCTTTCTGAGCTTCCTAACAACTGTGGCATTACCAGACAGGCCCCCCTTTTTTCTTAGCTTTGTATTAAATAAATAAAAACCAAACGGTTTAATGCACAAGCAAGTCTGCTAGGTTTTCAGCCTGAGACTATTCCTCTACAGTAGTGGCACATGGTTGGAACTTAATGTCTTTTTATATTCAAGAATATGTGTAGATTCAAGCTGGTAAAATGTCATGCACATGTGGAGCTAGATACATAATAAGGAAGAATATTAAAAGTCCAGGTTTTTTTCCTGATAACAACAGTTAGCACTTGCGGAATGCTTTACATTTTTTAAGTGCTTTATACACAAAAACAAACTGATTTTAAAGTTAACGGTTAGCTAAATGTAGCACAGAAGAGAAGTCTTAAGATAGAAATACACATTTGTAAACATTTTAAAAAGAAAAATAACATGGATAGGAAATTGTCTACCTATTATTTTTTCACTGTATCCGTCTTGATATTAAGTGAATTAGAATCCTCTGCAATTCTGCTGTCACCAGCAGATGAGTAAAATAATTTCTACATTCACTTTAACAAAAATTACTAGTGGTTTTCTATTCCAACAGGCTGCATTAGCAGTTTTATATTAGCGTATCAGAGGGTGAATTTTTAAAATCCTATTTAGAAATACTGTACCTGTCACTTTCTACTACCTCCTCACCATTGAGTGGTACAGGCAAATTGCTAAGAAAATTTTAAAATAGAACTCAACTTTGAGGACTCCTGCTTTCTGATGAATTAAAATAATTTCTGCATTTTTTTTTCAATCTTATTCTACATCAAATTGTTCCCTTGCCAGCTTTCCGGTTGATTTGTAAAAGTTCTTTTTTATTAGCTTTGCTGCTTTGGCATAAGTATAGCAGTTGGATTATGCTTTATCTTACCATTCACTTTAGACAGTGACTCTGAGGAAGAATACCCTGAATGTGTTTTATTTTCTATGAAACATACTTAAAACAACACCTAGATTTGACTTTACTTTTACTCTTGGAGAGGACTGGGAGGAAAATCTTTGGCATTCATAGGACCAAATACTTAAATCTGACTTCAAATAGATTTGCATGGTTATAAACTGAACAGAATTTGGCCCCTTATATTTTGCAATGACACTGTCATTAAAATAATTAGGCATCCCCAAAATGATTATCTGCTATTCAGATAGGATCTCCCAATGGCTATCCAACTATTAAAATATTAGGGAAATGAGTCTCTCAAGAAAGGAAAAAATTTATAAAAATATTTTGCTTCTTGTTATAAGACCTTAGGTAATCGCGCACCATTGGCATCATCTCCAGTGTTTCAGAGAACTAAGTTACTTTTGGTGAAGTGTGTTCTCAGTAATCTAAATCTGCTCACTTGCACTTGATAGCAAAATGACATTTTAAAAAACCTTCCTTAAAGTTTATTGCATTGGATGAAGTTTGTATGTGAAATATGGTTTTTCCTTTCAAACTGAAAAAGTGAATCTAATGGTCCCAAAACTGAGGAATTAGATTAGTATTGGTTTAAGGCAGATTGATTCTAGGAAAGCATTGCACACTTCCCTGCACACAGTTCTCCCAGCACACTTCACTGTGGTAAATAAAATTTCTTCTCCTATCTAGCTTGTTTTCAAATTAAAAACACACCAAACTGGGTGTGATCGGGTGTGCTTGGATGTGTGAGCACTTCACATCTCCAAGGACAAAGTCAGAAACACCCAGCCTTATGTCTACCAAAGACGCCTAACTCCCTAAAACAAACAATGAGTGCTGTAATATATAGGTCCCAGCTGCCACTTTCAGGGAATTTGAAGGCTTCTTAGCAATCTGATTCAGATCCTAGTTTGGCTTGATGGGTTCTGGGCAGTGAAATTCCTGACATGAGCAGGTAAGATTTCTTTTCTTTTTGGACCTCACGAAGGGAACTGAAGCTTGTTAGTGACTCTGCAGCCAGTTCAGGGTGAAAATAAGAGGATTTTTTCCTCAGATGAAGAAGGGGAAGAAGATACAAGCACTTCCTCCAAGAGGTCTACTTTGTTCTAAAACCACAAGGAGCAGCATGTTTCCTTTGTGGGATTTTCAGTGCAAATTTGCATACTGCATGAGGCAGAATACTGAATACTGGACTCTTGGCACTAATTTAAGTTAACTTTGAGCTGGAGCTGACTAAAAAAGGAACCCTAGAAAGGGGCTTTTTGTTCTTTTCAGCCCTGCCAACTTCAGATTTTTCCCCACTGGCACAAGAGATCTCCAGAGATTCACTCTGCTGCCTGCACCCTCACAGTCCCTAAAGAATCTGAATGCTTCTTCTGTATTTCCATTCTAGACACTAATGTTTTCAGTGGAGATTGAGACGTGAGGGTCCTATTAATAATAATTCACTCATTGAATTGTACAGATGGTGACGTTAACCAAAAAACAGTTGATGAGAAAGCCCTAGGTAACTCTGCTAAAAGCAATATGCATTATTTCCAAAACTGCACAATCCTACAAAGGACATCAAATTAACATCTAACTGTGGATTCAAGGCAGCTTCCCAGAGTGTTTGATGTCAAAACCAGCTGATGGATGAGAAAGAGTTCACAACAAATGCTTTGGTGAAAGCATTTCTAGGTGAAAGACTTATTCTTTTGACGTCAGTGGGCATTTTCCGATTGCCCTCAGTGGATCTGTGTTTTCACTCCACTATTAAGAGACTTGGTGTGGTAATGAGGTTGCTCGGGAAAGGTTCTGAACTTTGGTGGTGGAGTATTAGCCATTTTCTCTGCTGCTGTTTATTGTGTGTGTGAAGCCACTTGAAGAACTGATGGAGGAGACGTAGACTGAAGTATTTATTATATGTTGATACCGCAGTTCAAAATATATCACCATCTAATGTGATCACAGGAATTCTCTCTCAGTGCTGTGCTGTTGCCTCATTTTTCAAAGTGGGGTTGAAGCAAAATGAGACTAAATAAAAGTGTCGCTTATAGGGAAAGAAATGGGACAGTCAGGAAATCATTCATATTTGATGGCAGTGTTATTTCCTGGCAAGTGCAGACTTGTTTTGCAGTTAAGCACTGGAGTATAGGCTTGGAATAGAAGCTGGAGGTGGAAGCTCTGGTTTCTGTTAGAGAGAAATGGTTGTTTTCATCTTCAAAATAGTTGCAGTTTCAACCGTTATGTCCAGCGGTGGGTCCTCATGACAGTGGTCTTTGCTTCTCTGGTGCCAGTTTTAGGGCCACCATTTGCGAATTGCAGCTGTTTTGAACTGAACAGCACAGCCGCTCGGTTGGTCTCTCCCAGGAGAAGTTAGTGCTGCCCACAGCTCAGAAACTGCTTATTATTCAGCCATTTTGCTTCCATGTCTTGCTAATTTATCAGCACTATTAAGAACCTGTCCTACACTGTCACTGTTATAACATGGCATGGTAACAAAAATGCCACCAATTTGAATTGCTGTGACAGAAATAATTATGCAGATAGAAAGTAATAGAAAAGATGTGGCACTCAGCTTTCAAAAGAGCTTTCAAAAGAAAGTAAGCACTTGACTGACAATTGCTATCCTGCAACTATCATCTGAATACCAGTAATGGCATAAATATTAAGAGAACAAAGTGCTGAGATCGTAGCGTCTCCATGATCAATAAACAAGCTTGGTTTAAAAGACATCACCCCAGTGGAACCAGATAATGTATTTGTGGAATTGCAATATGATCCAAGGAAGGCAACAGAATTTCAATTTGACTAGAATTTCAAACATTTGATGTAGTTTTTTATAAACTCTTAATTGAACAGTTCTAATTGGCTCATTGATGGGCAGTGGTTTTTTTTTTTGTTTTTTTTTAAAAAAAACCTAAAGCTGAAGGATTAGTGAGCAATGGTAAGTGTGTCAATGTATTTTTGGCCAAGGGCAGGGGCTGTCCAGTGGAATTTTACTGGGATTGCAGTTATGCCTGGCTTCATTTACCAACTGTAGTGAGAATCTGGGACGAGATGCAAACAATGTGTTGTGAAGCAAGACTATTTATATAGTGATCAAGTGTCTCTAGATCCTTAACTAAAGAAGCTATGCAAGTGCAAAGTATTATTAATCCATGAGCAGAGAACTAAATGGGGAAGTGATGGAAACACCAATGAGAAAGGAAAAACTGTTAGAAATAGCAGCAAGGAAGGTAACGAAATAAAATTCAACATGGAAACATGCAAGCTGAGAGATCTGGAGAAAATCTATTCAAAGCACATACTCACTGGATGCAAATACCTGGGAAAGGTATAGTGGTGTAGGGGTGATGGGTGACAAATTTATGTGACACAGAAGAGCATGCCATTAATTCTTCCTTGTTGACGCAGCAACCTTCAGTGTCCTCAGCTCTGAAATTATTCTGAAACATTAGTTTAGCTAACCATACCCTATTCTAGTGGGAAGGGCAATACCACCTCTCCTCTGTAGTCCCTTCGGGTTTTTTGTTATGTCCTTTAAGTACCATAGGCCAGACTTTACCTTTTGTTGCCCCCATTCTGTCAATATGTTATCTGTATATCCTACTATTTCGCTTAGTCCTGTTGAATGAGCAGATTTACATTATCTTATTCTGATAAGAAAACAAGTAGACTTCCATAATGATCTCACACAGCTCTGACATTTAACATTGTCACTTTTTGTGGCTTTACTAAAATTAACCGTTTATTACATCCAGTTATCTACACACCATTGTGCACGCTTAATTAGCAGTGCTTGAGTGGATAACAGTGCATATTGTCCAGGGCATATATTGTTCAAAACACACTTTGTCAGGATTCTGCAACTTTCCTAAATAGCAAATACTCAGATTGGGGCATGAAGATGAGACAGGACAAGCTGAATAAGACTATTTTGTTGTTACAGACATTTGAAAGAGTACACTTGTATTCTATGCAGCAAACTTGAGTTACTGAAGTCTTTTGGCTTCTGCAGAATTAAACCATCAGCATCTGCTGTTTACACTGGGATGGAATTATGGAAAAACAGCATGAGCAGACATTGGAAATAAGTCTCTCTCCTATGCTGCACATTTCTGTAGTAGTACCTAAAATTTACCTTTGATCAAAGATTTATTTCACTTCAGATAACTAAAGCTTGTTAATGTAAAACAAATGCAACAAACTGATGTGCTTTTTAGGCATCAAACAAAGCCTTGCTTTGGTGCAGCTAATTAAAAATGAATGCTTCATCATTCTTATTTTTATCTTGTAATTGGTTTGTGAAATTTCTCACAGCTGAGACTTGTTGAAAGTATAACTCCATTGTCTTTTTCAGTGGTTAAACTCAGGATGTTAGAGGCAGCCTTTTACTTCTTGACGGTTTTATTTGTTTACCATAGTGTTCACAGGAAGCAGGAGTGACTGAAACTTTTGGAGGCTGATTTCATAGCTCTTCCTTGAGCTGGTGTGCGCCTGAGGAGGCGTTCTACGCTTAGATGTTTGGTGTAGTCACTTGGGCACAGATCCTCAAAGGTATTTAGGCACCTGATTTCTACTGATTTGAATAGGTTCCTAAATACCTCTGATAATGGGGACTTTAGCCCATTAGTAGGAGCTGGTCAAGATTATCTTTTAGAATATCTAAACTGGTGGTGCCAGATTCAGATATTTCTTGAGGGGAGGCAAGGAGACAATTCCAGTTCTGTCCAACCCCATCTCTCTGAAGGAATCCTGTTCCTATCACTGCTCATCTCCTCAACTGGGGAGTATGATCACCTTTCTTTGACCCACGCCATGCATGGGACTGTGCTGTCAGGACTCGCTTTCTCAAGAGACTCCCCTCAGCTCTGCCACACAGGAATACCTGTTCCATGTACCAGTTTGCAGCCCCGTTGCGCCCAGTTGCCTCTCTGTATGGAGTGGCAAGCTGCTCAAATTTCAGGGACATTGTTCCCATGCCATGGGAGCAAGGCTCTGGCCCACTCTGGCAGTGCTGACTGAGTTTAGGATCATTATTTAAAAGTGGTCAGGCTATGGCCACACCCGGCTCCCTGGCCCCTGACCACATGTAAAAACCTTGGGAGAATGACAAGGGCTAACGCTGCTCCTCACAGTCTCCCTCCTTCCCAATGCTGATCAAAAAGACTAGCTTTGGTTCTTCCATTCAGCTGTTAGCACTTTTGTCATCTTGTGAATGATTTTGGGTACCTTAATAAAATAACAGTTGAAACCCTCAAGAACAGTTCCCCTTGGCCTAGTTGAACTGTAATTAGGCACAGCTTTACTAAACTGCTTAGAAAATACCTGTTCTGTTTTCATTTTTAACAGTAATGAAATGTTGGCTTCTTTTTAACTTTCTTCTTTATTTTTTATTTGCAGTGATGTGGTTGCATGACCTGCAGCATTATTTATCAAACAGGGACTGTTCAATGCATGACTTGCTTTTCTGTCCAGACTGCATAACCCAAAACTTAACCAGTTCTACCACTTAAGATTCATGGCATCTGATTTCAAAGAGCGATATCCACTTGCAAAGAAGCTTGCCATCTTGGGGAGTGGCATTATCATCTCCCTCTCCACCTTTTCCCTTCCCTCCAAAAAAGTCTCCCTGTGAGACCGGGAAAGGGAATTCAGTATTCAGAATTCCAGAGAAGGCATTTGGTAAATTGATGTATTTCCCTTTCAGCGCTCTATTTTAGTTTCTGTCTGTCCACTTTAACTACTTCATTCTGATTATTAACACAATCTTCTACAACACTTTCATTTACTAAGCAAGCTAACATCAAGTCTTAATGAGGTCATAAATGCACCCTTTTGATTACTCACATTTTGAAGCATGTGCACCCTTTAAAAGCTCTGCTTTGATTAGGTATTTAAAGCAAAGTCAAGACACTTTTCTTGCAGGAGAATACAATTATGAATTGATGTTTTGCCATCCCGTGTTCCTTAAAAAATAAACAACATATATCTGATAAAACTCCAAGCCTGGACAAGCTATCATGCAATATTTTATTTACGAACATTGCATACTTTTTTAAAATGTATATACACAGTAGTGTGTGACTGTTACATTTTTCTCTATGCGTTTAGCTGTGTTGTCAGGGTTTTGTTTTGTTTTTTGTTTTTTAGTACCTTTTTTCCCCTTGCTGTGTACAAATGTTAAGCAATTCTAGAAAGGAACATGAATGGAAATAACTAATATAAAAACACAACTTACAGTATTATGCAAAATGTCCTTGCCAGCTTTTTTAGATTGTTTATATTTTACTTGTACTCTTATAGTTGTCTTTTTTTATTCCAGTTTTAGTTATTTCATTTTCAATTGCACTAGCATGCCTGTTTCTTTGTATTATGAAGTATTGCTATAAGATTTGCTGTATGTAGACAGTATAACTCAAAATGCTTTGGTGCTGCCTATATCGACTAATTTAAAAAGCTGCTTATTTAAAATTTTAAATCTTAGATATGCACACATTTGTATTACAGTATTTTCATTTTGTATTTGGACAAACAGTACTGGCAAGAAACAAGACATGAGGAAATGCTGTTTTATAATATTCTGAGTTAATGTGTTTATTGTATAGATACTGTTGTTTTAATGGTCGGGGCAAAGGTGAGACCTTTTAAGCCATAGTATTTGCTAAAAAGCCTCAAGAGAGTCTGAAATCATTAGTACTGTACTGTGTTCAGTTGGATTAGAAGTCCATCTTAGAGAAACCCCACACTTACCTAGATCGCTGTCCTGCACATACTGAAGTACATCCTTAACTTTACTCATGAGCAAACATGAGCACCTGTGTACTTTGCAGCATCAGGGCCTTAGGGGCAAATTGACCCTGTCTTTGTGCCTCCAAATGACTTGGGAGGCTGAGAGGGATAGCAAATCCCTTCCTTGTTAGAGGCCTGCTCTGTGCACCGTTCATGGGGATGGGTGGGACAGGGCTGGAGGAATATCGAACCCCTAAAGCCTTATCAGCAACTTCAGAATTGGGAGGGAGGGTTCTGTTCAGCACTAGGTCCATCAAGCTAGGGCCTGGGCTCTCACATTGCCCCACGTGTCATGTGTAAGTGCCAGTCAGCCCTCCTAGCCAAAAACACAGTGGGTTTAATCAGCCCTGAGGGAATCTGCACCTGATCTGGCGATAGGGATGTGAAGAGTGACTCGGGGACATATAGCTCACTGCCCCATCCCTCTCTCCGTCCTGCAGTGATTAGTGACTCTTCTGCAGGGGCAAAGGGAGAGCGGACTGGGTCTCTGCAGGAAGTAGGGAAGAAAATAAGGACTAAGAAGGAATCTCAAACTGTATTCTTTATTCTCACTCTCTGGAGTAGGGTGACTCATACCTTCACGTTCCATCTCTTGGATGGCATGTGGGAGGTTCAAGTACCCTATCTGTCAGGAAGATCCCTCACCGCTGCTACCCGGGGGCTTATCTCTAACCACCCACCCCCAGCATACTGGGGCAATGCACTCACAGATTTTGTCTCTGGGGGAGGACTGGATATGGGAGGCATCAGAAATGTCATTCAGCTGTTCTCCTAGAAGAATGTTCTGCTGTCCTGAGCCTACCATCGCACTTAAGACTAACCAGGGATCCTGTGCTAAGTATTTGGAAGGACTGGGTAAACATGCATCCTCTTCTTGTTGGGAACTTGATTTGTGTCTTTGAGCTGTGTTTTCCAGCTCTGTAATGCAGGTGATGATTAAAGTCTTCCCCAACTCATGGTAGATATAGAAATCTCCAGAGTTGGTAGTTGTAGGTTGATACTGCCGTTTGGCTGTTGAGGGATTAGGTGTAGAGACTTCTGGAGTGGTGGCTTTTAGGTATATTGGAATCATTCTCCAAGCCACCAGTCTGGTTGTGTAGATTAGTAGTTTATTATTCAATCGGTTCTTAAACCAAGGCATTTGTATATTCCTGAAAAGTTTTTAGCTTGACATAGGTGATTGGGTCTACTCAGTGCAGTAGAGAAATGTCAGAGTAAACTGATCACCTCAAATAATATGCTCACTGCCTTTCAGTTAATTATGTTATCCTAGAATCTGTCCTGGAGCAACCACAAATTTTAGTTGCCAATCAACAATGATCACAAGCATGATTGCAATGTACTAACTAGCTGTGTGCTGCATAAGAGACCTTTATTTCCTCAGTGGCAGCTTGTTTGACTGTCCTAATTGGTCTTGCCAAATTATCAAAGTAACTGTTTGTAAAATTGCCAGTAATATTTTTTGTCAGAGATTGGATTTCTAGAGTGTCAAAAAAAAGATCAATTTCCCTTTACAGTTCAACTATGAATTCTTGTCCTGTAACTACCAGATTCTCACGGTACTGGTATTAATATACATATCTGTATATAGACAAAAAAAATAAAGGTAATGGTCAGAGGAGTTCAAACATTTAATAATGTTTTTCCAGTCAAAGACAGTAATGCTTCCATGGCTACAAAGAAGTGTACAGTTGTTAAACAAGTTGTAAATAAAGGCTTATATAAAATTGTAATCTCTTGTTTTTCTGGTATTTTACTGTATTATAGAAAGTGCAGAGTCACCTTGGTTCTAAAATTGTGCATTTGTTGAATATGAAACTGTCTTTTTGTAAGTAGGCAGTGGAAAGGAAGGGAGAGGGCTTGCTATGCATTAATGTGGCTTCACCACATGGGGCAGCACGAAAAAAAACACAAACTCAGGAATGAGTGAACAGGCAGGCAGATGTGGGGAGATGATTTGGAGAGGAAGTCAAAATTATGAGCATGGGAGAATGATTATATGAAATAAGACAAGCTTGAATTTAATGTGGAAAGTAGATGTCAGTGCAGACATTCAAGAAGGAGTGAAGACTAACATCAGTGTTTGGGATGGTTGAGGAGGAGGACAGAAAAGAAATTGAGGTTGTCAAGAAATTGCCAAAATTTTAGAGTGTAACTGGGATTTCAGATAAGGAGTAAATTATGGACAACAACATAAAGAAAGAAGTAATGTGATGTTTTGGTTAGTTGATCGCCCTGAAGAATCAAAAAAGATTGGCTAATAACCCAGGGAAGGCACAAATTTCCAAGCAAAGGCCCATAAAATAATGTACTAAAAATGGCTGTTCTGCACATACCCCAGCAATGTCCACTAGCTGCAAAACCTTCCAGTATATGCTAGAACTGGCCGAAAATGGTACACACACAGTCTCTTTCTCTCTCCAAATTTGTGCCAGCAGTGTATGAAAATGTCTAAATGTTCCCTCCTGTGCTCAAGAGAAGGCAAAAAAGGTCCTCAAAAACAAGCAGCACTGAAATATTTAAACTATGTTAGAAACGGATTCTGAGACACTAAAATCTAGCTTAGTTGTTCCAATTATCTGGATGTTGTCCTCAGTCAAACCCTTAAAGAAGTCCCAGCAGTGCCTAAGAAAAGGTCTCAGCATGCCCACAAATGTTTGAAAAGATCTGATGATTATTACCTGAAAGTTAAGTTATTCCCAGGGAATGAAACAAAATATGGTTCTTGTTCCAAAAATCTTAAGGTTCCCATCATCCAAATACTTGAGGTAACAGTCATTCAATTTAACAAAACCATTTGTGTATATAAAGTTCCAAAGGGGTAGCCATATTAGGCTAGTTCAGCAAAACAAAAAAGGAGTCTGGTGGCACTTAAAAGACTAACAAATTTATTTATCACATGAGTTTTCATGGGAGAAAATCCCACTTTGTCAGATGCTTAGAAGATGAGGAAACTTACAGAATGGGATGAAAATAAAAGCAGGGGAGTGTAAGTCATGGGATCAGGTCACACCATAACAGCAAATCAAAGCAGTTGTTAAGATTCAAACACTGGGAAAAACAGCATATAGAGGAGGGTAAGATTAAATCACCTGTTGTAATGGAAAAAGAATCCATAGTCACGATTTAATCCTGCTTTCACACAGTCAGATTTGCATATCAGTTCCAATTCTGAAGTTTTTTCTTTGAAGGCTTGATGTGTTACCCATTTGTTTTTGTTTTTTTCATATCCTGAGTGACTTACGTTTTGCCACCACACATGGTAGTGTAGACCTGGCCTAGGTGACATCGATAGTATATATTCAATATATTATGAGAAAGTATACAAGGGAACTTTACTACTTGCTGTGTGTGTCTGTTGACACCGCTTTTAAAACTCTGCTAAAACAATTTCAACAGTTGTAAAATTTGGAACAGGAGTTTGTGTCTTATCAACAGTGGTTTCTTGGTTTGTGTAGGTAACAGGGCAAAACAAACCAAGTGAATGTGTGATTTACTAGCCACAGGCAGCTCTCCCTAGTAAGACAGTTAAGAGAGGATGAATAGTAACTGGACAAAAGTAACCAACCAGCAACTACAAGGCCACAAGATGCACATAAGCCTGAGGGCGGGTCTATGCTACCCGTTGTTTTTGGCAGCAGTTGAAGGGAGATATGCAAGTTTCTTAAAAAAACTTGCATATATCTCTTCAACTCTGTTACACCCAACGAGTTCAGGGCACCGAGTTGAAGGGAGTCAGTGCTACTCTAGTTGCTGGGTTGAGTCAATTGAGAAAGTCAATCTGACAGAGGTGAATCTGCTGCTGTCAGTGAAGATTAGCCCAAAGCCATTGTTTGTAAGACATAATGAAACACATGTACATGATCAAAAGGCAGCTGGATTGAGTGGAAGAGAATAGCAGAAGCTAAGAAAAAACTGATAACCAGCTACCAATTTACATTGAGGTAAAATGTATTGGCTGAAAGGATTTTAGGTTAACGTGTATTTAACTGGGGAGGAGGTGGGGACAAGATGCAATGCAGGGGCCACGCCAGGTCAAAGCAGCATGGATCTGATGCTGACAAAGACAGTGTATCTTCACCCCAAGACTGGATGACTGATCATTATGCTATCCTGTGCTGTCCGCCTCATTTTTTCTTTATGCTTGATTATATAGTGTCCTAAAAGTGCCTTGTAAAAGATGTTACACTTGTTGCTCTTAGTAACTGATGCAGACTGCTTTTCACCCAGCAAGGCAGCAGCGGATGCAGCCTTTTATTGCTGACAGCTGTTGGCTTGCACTGACAGCCCTTGCTTCAGACTTCAGGCCTTTCCAATTAAATTTTAATCACTACAAAGCATGTTCAGAAAGATGTACAGAGATGGTCCTAAGAGGTAAAATAAAAGTCCTGAACAACCTCAGACGCAACTGGTTTTGTCTGGCAAATATTGTAGGGAGCTAGTGATGTCAGCACAAGATTGTGTTTTGTGGGTCACTTGGGAACTCAGGAATTCTGAAAGATTAAAAAGGAATGTTTATTCGCCAGATGTGCAGAATAAGGTGGGAGGCTACTGTCGATTTTCTGAATTTCATGAGAAGCAGAAGAGATTAGAAGGGTCTCACAAAGCTTTCCTGTAACCTTCACCTATAATTCAGGAGGGGTATGGGCACACAATGCTTTTAAATCAAAACAATGACCATTGTTTTGATTTTAAAGTTGTCATGTCTGAACTACATTTTGGTATTTTGAAATGACGAGCCCTGTCATTTTGAAATAACAAAACTTATTTAAAAATAGTAAAACCTCGGCTGAAATCGAAATAGCCACTATTTGGAAATGGTTGTTTCAAAATAACGCCGTTCGGATGTGTTGTTTTGAAATAAGCATTCTTTCGATTTAACACTTTTGCCCTTCTCCTTCCCAGGGTGTCTTCCTTTTTCTAAATATTAGCTAGCAACATAGCCCTGCCAGGGGGCCATGTTACCACACCTCCCATGCTGCCCCTCTTCTGATTCGAAATAGCAAGTCTTGTGTCCGGACTTGCTATTTCAATTTGATATTTTTGCTTATTTCGATTTAAGTTAATTCGAAATAACGGTTTTATTTTGAATTAACTTATTTTGAAATAAGCATCTACATGTGGACATCGCCAAGGTATTTTTATTAGGGTAGCGGTGGCTAGTATGGGGCCTATGGTCCAGCCAACCCAGAAGGGAAAGACATACATTTTAGTGGTGGTGGATTCTACCACTAGCTATCCAGAAGTAGTTGCTGTAAGTAATACAGAAGCTGTTTCTGTCGAAGGCCCTTTTCACTATTTTCAGCAGAGTAGATTTTTCCGAGAAGATTTCTTGTCAGATCATGGGTCAAATTTCATGTCCCCACCACTTAGGGAATTGTGGCAGATGTGGGGTGTAAAGCAGCTGTGGGCTGACCCATATCACTTAGACAAATGGGATGGGTGAGAAGTTTAATGGCTGACTGATCTCTCTGCTGGAAACCCATCCAAACAGGTACAATAACTGGAGTGAAATGTTGCTCTGGTTATGATTTGCTTCCAGGGAAGTTCCCCAAGAATGCACAGGCTTATCCCCATTTGATCACCTGTATGGGAGAAAGGTGTGGGGCCCCCTGGGCTTTCATCAGAGAATCTGCATGCGCTGCCAGGAAGGCCTCTGGAGACGGTCAGTAAGGTGTATTGTACGCAGTGCCATATAGCGGGAGAGCAATAGAATAGTTTAGCAATCCATTACATTTCCCCTTTCAAGTTCTATAGGGCTTTCATCTGGCTCGCCAGCTAGGCATGGCTGAGGCATGGTAGCCACTCTCTGCCCCTTCCCCTGCCTCTCTCCCACCATGTGGGCCAAGCAGTGCCCTGCGGGCTGGAGTGCAAGTGTCCCGTCCCCCCCGCCCCCCCGAATCTCCTTCTTCCAGTCTGTCCAACACTCACTGGCCTAACTGTAAGGATGTGATTTCTGTTCTCTGAATAGCTGGCTCCAGCTTCAAGAGACAGGGTCAAGGACTGATGATAGGACAAGGGGCTCAAAACACTCAGCCCATGGGCCGCATGCGGCCCCTAAAGTTATTGCCTGCGGCCGGCAATGGCACTATTACCACTGATATTTGCAATATCATTGTATGGAAAGGTTTCAGTGGTGCGGCCCTCAAGCTAATGTACTAGTCCTCATGCTGCTCTTGTGGTGATTTGCGTTTGAGACCCCTGCCATAGGACAGGAGCAGGCAGACACGCACAAACCTAGTGGAGGGCAGGCTGGCTGGGCTCCTCTGCACGTATTGTTTTAAATATGTATTTCACTGGGGGCAGGGCGGGGAGTAGTAATGACTAATGTAGCCACCTCACCCAACAGCGCATGATGCTAGCTCTATCTCTCACTGGTGGTGTGTTGGATGCTGTTGGGGTTGGTAGGACGTCCAGTCTGACCAGTGAGTACTGGAGGTGATGCTTGCAGTGTCCCAATAAACAAAGTTCTGTAAGTCTACAAGTGACTATTACAGTACCCGGTGCATGTGAAGTACAAACTGCTCCTGGATGCTTTCTGGGATGTCGGCTGTCACTGTTTCTATGCGGCTACAATGGATATTGCCTGTGTGACAACTGTACTATCTAGTTTAGCCAATTTGCCTTGGCAAATGAACCCTTAGACAGCATTGCTGAAATAAAAAGGTGACTGCTTAGGCACACCTCAAGAATGGTGGTACAGGAATTATGGTCTTGATGCAGCAGTCACAGGGTTGGTTAGTTCCCCAGACCAGGAGCCTGAACTTTGGGTTGGCTTGAGCTGAGATATGTCCATATAAGGACCAAACTGAGTCCAAAGTCAGCACTGTTTTCTCCATTTATTCAATTGTTGAGATGTGTACAAATGATCCAGTCCTTCCTCGGTAGGCCCTGGGCCACCTCTCACCTTAGCAAAAGCAACAGAACCTATAAACAGCATAAAAGCAATGCTCTGACTTGCCAGTGATGGGCCAGAAAAAAGTAGTGAAGCACCTTCCAGAGGACGGAGGAGGTGTCTAGAACTAGGCACTACAGTAGCCAGCAGACATTAGGAACTCCCATAGGATAGGCACTAGCTAATCCTTTCAACACACACAAAAATTATTACTCAGCTGAGTGGAGTTAACATGTTTTAGGTCACGTTAGGGTTACTGGTAGTTTTCTGTGTGGTCTTTTGGGGCGTGGGGACTCAGTCTAAGGTTTCATGGCCTTCCCTTTGTCTTACTGCACCTCAGTTTGTTTGCCCTCAGAGCAAGGAAGTGCTGAAAACTGGTGATGAAGTGAACATGGGAAATGAGATGGGCTCTTTTTTGGCTGATGTGCCCACCAGACACTACCTACGGGCCTATTGGGGCGAGGCAGGTTTTTTTTTTCCCCTACCATGGAAGGGTTTCAGTAGGATCACCCTGAAGGGACTTTATGATCTGGGCTGGGGTAACCAATCCCTGGCACATGCGCTGACAGTGGCACCTGAGCCCATTCAGCGTGGCACACCGTACCCTCTGCAGTACCACAGAAATTGCCACTGAAAGCCACTCAGGGCAGCTTCCTTCATGTGTGGCTAGGACACAGGGGGTGTCCCCATGCCTATGCCTCCATGTGACATGAAAGAAACCTAGCTGGCGTGGCTCCTGTTTGTAGTGTGATGCTCCCCAAGAAGTCACTCCAGGCAGTTCCTTTCTACAGCATGCCTGGGAACCCCCAAAAGGAGCCGCTTCTTTCTGTGGCATGCCTGGGAAGCGCTCCCACCCCTGAATTTTCAGGCAGCTGCCACATTTTTTCAGCAAAGGGGGCTGCTGGCACCACCTGAGAGTCAGGAAGGAAAGACCAGCACAGGGGTTGGCAAAGGTTGCCAACCCCTGATCTGGGCCATCTGACCCTCAGTTACTAACTAGCACAAAAAAGCACCATGCAGATACCCTGAGAGACCGCTGCCCTTTACAGTGTATTTGTGGCAGTCATGTGGAAATGATGAGGGGAGGTGATGCAGCAGAGCGAACCCACTGCTAAATTCAGGCTAGGGACTCAAGCGTCATCACGCCTGTCCTCACTATACTAAAATCATGACTGTGCAAACCTTAGTCAGGCAAAAACCCCAGAACATACACTTGCCATTTTAGACAGGGAGATTGTCTTTCCATCAGTCTCTCACCTCCATGGGAACAGTAATCCTCTTTGCTAGCAGGGCCACTCACCTAGCAACCTGTGAACTAGTCTCTAACGCTAAATCTGAGGGTGCGGTCAGACTTATCCTGTAGGAGAGCATAAAGCCAAAGAATCTGAGACTGGCTTTACATCTGAACATCCATTCTGTGTCTCACCAAACCAGCAACTGGGATCAATTTTGGGAGCCTTCCTGGGCCTGGAGCAATCTTTTTCAGATTAAAAGGGATGCACAGCTATGGACCTAGGATGATGATAAAACAAACAAAAACTCAAAACCTTTATTCACCCATTCACCCCTGAAAAGACTCTGCCTCATGAGCTTCAGCCTGTTGTTTTCTCTCCCAGTACCACAAGGCCTTAGTGTGGATCATCGGGCAGGGGCAAGGCCTTGGTTTTTGTTTTGCAACATGCCCAAACTGAGTATGAAGGCATCAGACAAGACAACTTCCAGGTTTGGTGGGAGGTCAAAAAAACAGAGCCAGCTGCAAAAGGTCTGTAGGAACAGCCAACCTCCTGTTGTATTGGTATTTTGGTCTTGTTAAATAAAATAAAATAAAATAAAATAAAAGACTAGAAACCCAGGGGCCATAAAATAGTCAAAATTCCTCAAAGTTTTCCTGGGTCAAGACTTTTTTTCCACTCAGTCTCCTCAGTGCCATTATGGACAGAGCCTGCACAGATGGACTGCCTGAGTGGTGTGTGTTCACTGGTACCTGAGATGTTACCTTCCTTCTTACAGCACAAGGGAGTAAAATCTCAGCTCACATGGAGAAAGATTTGACTCTAGTCCATTCACCCCCTGGCAAGACCAATAAATGCAGGTTATGAACCAGTCTGGATTAATCGGGTTCCCCAGACTCAGCATAGGAGCTAGTGAAAGCATGGAGGCCTTAACTGAAGGGAGATCTTGGACTTTGGGGACATTTAACTTTGGGTTAAAGAAAGTGCAATCCAAAACTGCAGGCTATTGGCTGGCAATGTGGTAATTGCTAACCCTAGAGGAAGAAAGCAAGTCCTGGAACCAGTTGCTGCCTCCATAGCATACTGTGTTAGTGGCAAGGGACGATGAAAAGCATGAAATACTTGTTTCAGAGAAGGCTACACCTAAAGAACTGCCACCAGCAACCAGGATCATAGGATTAAATGCATACGTGGGTCAGCCAAAAATCCATCCTTTTCTGTGCCTTTCTTAGGTAGCAGATTTCCTACAAGCTTCCAGGGGTAGTCAAGCAGTGAGGCCTGCAGCTTTTGAGTCCACTAATAAAAAAAAGGAGTTTCCCATTTTCAACCTCAACATGGTCAATCAAAAAGACAGGGCCTTGTCCCTCACCCCTCCTAAAACTCCTCCTTCCTTCCACAAGGGCAAATTTTATCTTACGCTGCACACTGTTCTTGGATTTAGTTGACAGCAGGTCTCAGATAGCTCTTTTGCTCAGGTTTCAATGTGGGCATGACTTCTGGACAGGAATGGAAGGGAAATTGCCACAGTAATATGGAATTCACATGAGGAGCAAGGGTTCTCCTCTCCAGTCTACAGCCTTATAATGTTAATTTATGTATCGATCCTGGATGGGGAGTTGTCTATTACCATCACTTGCATGCAGGTGTTAATCCTCACCCACTTATCCACCCACTCCCACCTTAATAGCAAAAGGTGCCATCAAGGAAAGGGTTGTTAAAAGATATTCAGCTGGCTGAGCTAATTCTGATCCCACTCAAATCAATAGGACTTCACAGGGCAGAAGCAGCACAACGCTGAGCACCTGCAACAATCCCACATCCTCATTTTTCTCTCACTGCATTAACAGAGGTCAAGGTCTAAACCAGACTGCTCACCCAAATTAATTTGCTGTTTGTCAGTTGCAGGGAATAGGCAACAGGATGGATCACTTCCTTATCTGTTCTGTTCATTCCCTCTAAAGCACTTGGTATTGGACACTGTTGAAAGACAGGATCCTCAGCTAGATGGATCACTGGTCTGCCCCAGTATGGTCATTCTACATTCTTAATACCTTTTATCACATTTAATCAACATCTGGCAACTTGGAATAAATATGCTACTTGGTCACTGAATTCATCAAAACTCCTTGGGGACTACCAATGGACACCTTGATATACCTACTGATTTGGCAGGTGATAAAACACCACTGATTGAAGAAACTTCCTGAGGACTTGTAAAAGGCAAGAGGATCAGAAAGTCAATTCAAAGATATCCAAGAGATTAAACTAGTTGCCTGTCGAAGAAGTTTGAACCGATGAGAACACCTACTTAATCTTGCTGACAGTTTCAAATTTAGTTCGAGTCATGTTTGTATTAACTGGGGAAAGCATCCACTCAGAGCATTCAGTGGGCCCTGTTCCATGTCCCCTCTGAACAAGAGTCTGTAACCCTTTCAGTCTTCTCTATCAAATGTGAAACATGCCCAGTTAAGCCCCATGTGTGACTAGTTGCTTATCTTACTGATTGCCAACGCTCAGTGACTGACACACCCACCCCCAACATCTCAACTCCACACAAAGAGGACTGGGGCCTGACACTGAGGCTCATGACAGAAGAGAAGGCACATGCAAGGTGCTGCAAAATGTCAACAGAGCCAGGCCTCCATTTCCCCATGTGATTTGGGTAGCTATTCTGGTCTGACTTTTAATAGAGTGAATAGGAAGAGGCTATGACCCAGGACTAGTCATTCCACCAGTTTACCAATCCTCTGTACAACCCCCTTCTCTCAGATTACCACAAGCCACCCAAACATTTGGGTTTTACGCAAGGAAGCAGAAAAACACCTTAGACACATAATCAGGCCCAGTCATTTCAATGGAACTCCTCCTACAAAATGAATATTCAGCTCCGGGTGAGCTAACCCTTCCATTATCCGAACTTCCCTAGAGTGCACATGCTGTCTTCCTCCTCATACATATTCCCCCCGCCACACACACACACAAGCTGGCAGTCCTGCAAAATCACCATTTACAGAAAATAAACACAAACTGGTATTTATAGGATATTGTCGCTGCATCTTAACACTTTTTAGGCAAAATTTCTGTTAAATTTCATTAGGAAAGTATTTTTGTTTATATTACATATATCTGAAAACACTGAAATAGCTAGGATGTGGAGGAGTTTAAATCTCTATCTACAGTATTTTATGTTAACTATAAACCAGCAGGTATTCCAACTAATATGAAACATGGACACTTGTGACTACCAGCCCTTGCATGTAGTACAATGCATAGAAGTGGCATGAACTCTGCAAATCATGTAACTTAAGTGTCCTCGACAGGCCAGCCTTAAGCAGATTTTAAATAGTTTTCAGTATTCATTAAGAAATGTGTATTTGGTTTAACAAAGGGGCTCTTCTGCTAACTGGATAAACCTATCTGTGAATGTGAGCAAAGTCACACCCCTAACAGTTTCACTTGTCCATGCATGGTGAAAAGTATTGCACATTAGAAAGTATGTTTTTGTCTATGAAGAAACTGGATGTTGCTTAGCTGAACTGACTTTGTGGACAGTTTGCAGCTATTTTTCAGTCCAAATGAAATTTTATTGTCAAAGTGTCAGGATAATGCACCAACACCAAAAAAAAAATCAACTGAACAACAGTCTTGAAAATGCTTTATTGAACGGTGTGTCTTATTGTAATGTGCAGAAGATGTGTTTGAAAAGACTACAGCTTGAAAATTGGTTCTGAAAATCCTCAACAATCAATAAAAAAGCCCTACTGGGGTAACTCCTAGTACCAGAAGACTGGTGAAAAATTTCCCTTAAAACATTTTCGGTTGCAGAGACTAGAACAAAACAAAGTTGTACTGCGCTGTCTGAAAAAACTTAGAATCTGAGGATTAAGAAATTGAGAAACTGAAACTTCAACCTGTGGGGTGGTTTTTTTGTTATTTTAGATTAGTATACATGTCACAGTTTTGTTGAGAACACCAGCTGGTGTTCAAGTCTGTAATTTTATTCTAAAATGCTTGTAATGGTGGAGGAATGGACAATATAGAGAAAGGGGGTGAGATCAGAGAACTGGAAAGAGACATGATTATGTTAGAAGCCTAGTTTAAATTGATCAGAAGCTGTGTGCACTTTTGTCTTTATAGTCTAACTTTACATTCCAAAAAAACCAAACCCCTGCTGTCTTTGCCCTGGGGCTATTATGAAAGTCTATGCACAAAAACACTGTACATTTTTTTTTACATATAGGATTAATAGTATAGGCATGTAGGTGGCATGATTCAATTAAAAGGCTTTTTACTTTTTTTATGCCAGAAAAGTAATCAGAAAGAAGTAATAAATAAAAGGTGCTAAAGTTAGCATTAAGAATTCAGTTGTACTATATTGACAAAGTCTGGGAAGTCAAATCCTCAAGCTCTCCTGATACTGACAAGTCTCTGCAAACTATGAAGCAAATACATAAATAACTCAAAAGTATGACTGAGACTGTGAAGGCTTTTAAAACTAAAGACAACATAATCCAGGTTAACTTTTTTTTTTTTTTTTTTTTTTTTTTTTTAAAGACAGTGAATAAATGAATCATCTACACCTGAATAAAACATGTTTAACAGTTGAAAAATTTTTAACAACCACAAAAAGGAAAACTTTAAACAAAGATGAACAAGATCTGATTTTAGGGCACACAAAAGCCCTTTGCAGCGGAATCCAGCAGGGGGCCTTACTGTTGTGTCTCCTAGAGATGCATAAACAAGAAGTTGAACTCCACATGGACATGATGACTAACAGGGCAACATAACAGTCACATACAGCAAAATGCCAAACCCTGGAAACAACATATATCCATCCCACTGCAGAGCCTGATTTACGTGCTGGAAGCACATAAAAATAGGTGATTCAGTCACATATTATTCAAAAGCTACTTCATGGCTACAAACTGCTAGTGGACAAAAACCCTTTTGTCATGTAACCTTTGAATAATGGGAAAGCTTTGGGTTTTTATAGTTTTACTCCTTGTATTTAATTTTTTAAATGACAAGGTCACTAAAACTCATGCACGCTGCAAAAAACCTCATGCAGTAGTTAAGGTAAACCATCCAAGCAGTTTTTATTCATTAATATTCATAAATACACACAGCAGCTTCATTAGAGATTTTTCATTTTTTCCTCTTCAGTTTGAATGTGGAGTATTAGGAGAGCCTTTTGCATGTCAAGGTACAGAATACAGAGGTTTCTCCTCTGCACTGCAACCTACATTTACCTGCTAGAAGTAAAAATTAGTTAAGTGGAAATGATTATCATATATATCTTTTCTCTCTTCCTTTTGAATGTACACAATGTAACAAGAGTGACAGACCTGAAATTACAATCACCAAAACAAACCCAAGATAGTAGTTGTCCACTTTCATTGGCAAATACAGCACAGAGGACATTGTCTGCAAAGTGGGATGTCATCAAAGAGGAGGTGGAGGAGGCTCGTTTCCTTTATTACTCTCTTTTAAATTTAGGTTTTCTAAAGCAACATCTAAAGGCATAATATCTACACAGCCCATAGCACCAAAATCGGCAATTTCCCCCCTCTCATCCTCATCTGAGGAGGAACTTTCTTCCCGCATCAAAGTGGACAGTAGAAGCTCTTGAACAAATAAGCTACGGTCTGCCCGTTCGCTTTCCATTGACTGACGTTCTGCTTCTGACATCTTAGGATCATTCAACCTGCACAACAGTGAAGAGACAGACAAGACAGGCAGTTGGTAAAAGCCCACTGGGCTGAGGACATCACACAGCATGAATGCTCTCATCTGATGAGCTGACACACGCTGGAAGGCGCTCATTACCACAACCTGGGAACCAGTACCTGGATTGCTATCTTGCTTTTGAAACAGACAGATCTGACAATGACTGATATACTTGATCCAATCAAAATAGACATTTCAAAAACCTGTTTCAAGTCTCAACCGTCTTCACAGATTGGATTTATAAAATGGAGAAAGTCTGAATACATAAAGCATGACAACTTGCGCTAATAAATGTAAAACATTCTATTCTAACCAACCTCTGAAGATCGGTAACTGCAAAGTTTCACCAGCCCTTTGATTATTTCTAAAGGATTTTAATTTATATCACATACATCTGATTTCTGGAGGTCGTGTTTTTGATAACTTGGATACAACTCTGTGAGACAGTAATAAATTCGGTATTTCAAACAAAGCTTCTGGCATAGTTTTCCAGTGACCAAACTGAGGGAAAGCTGTAGAAGAGCACACATCAACCTGGAAGCCAAAAGATGATAAACGTGCCAGGGACTTTAAATCCAGAAGGACTGGATATTACAGTGCCTCAAGCACCACAAAAAAGCTAGAATCACACAAAGATGACAGATAAGTCCTTTTTACAAAACCACCATGGGGTTTAAGGATGTTTTCTAAAGCAATGGTGTTATTAAGGACATCTTTGTTTACTGTGTCCTCCTTCTGTTCTCACTTAAAATGTAATAAAATATTTAATGTCCTTACAAAAATCTCTATTCAATCTCCAGTTTAGTATTAAACATTCATTTCTATTAAATACTATTTCTTGTTAACAGCAGGTTCTCTTTCCCTATGTCACAGCTCAAACTGATAGGCTGCTGTTACTGGAAACGCTCTTACTTTATTGGAAGGAGTAATGGGGAAAAGGAAAAAAAAAAAAAAAAAAAAAAGCTCAATCAGTAGGAAATTATCTATAAAGCAACATTCCCTTACATTTCTCAAAATGATGCTAGAGAACTAGAGAAGAAAGTAAATAGTGTTATGAAAGATACAGAGAGAGGACAAACACTGGTGTTTAAAAGAGAAGAAACAAAGCACGTTTCTATTTGTACTCAGAGTACAGGAACCCAGCCAAAAATGTCAGAGCTTTATTGTGAGCACTGAGGTGCCTAGGACAAACTGTAAGACTCAATTCCTCTACAAAATCATCAGAAAAATGTATTTGTCTGTGATGAAAATGGCTGTAAACCTTATAATGACACAAAACTTTAACCACCCCACAACTGTGTGGGAGAACAGCAACAAGATTATGTGAGAGATTGCATCTCTCTTACACCCAGAAGGGAAGTTTAACTATATATTCTTGCTGTCAAATTCTTTGGATTGTGGTTTCCAGGAGTGGTAGGAGGGGTCCCTCCAAGGGAGTCTGCAAAAGCTAGAAACTGAATGCAAGCAACATCTGTTTGACTTTGGTTCCTAGTTTTGCTTTTCATCTTAGTCTCATCTTTACTCCTGACAATATGGATGCAGCAACACCAGTTAAAAGCAATTCATTATGGATTGCGTTTCTGCAATCAGTGTTCCCATTTTGTACATAAGTACTTAACTGCCATGGAAAACATATCAATTACAAACTGAACTAAATTAATTGCTCTCACAGCATATATGTCACTGATATTTAATCTTCTTATAACTTTTTGGGTCCAACAGATGGAGTATAACACAGTGAAGAACTATCAGCTATAAGAAAAACACCACAGACCACTTACATGTTTATTAGATAAATAACTATAACTAATGTCCCATTGATGATCAGTCACTACGTTCAGCGATACTAGCACTAAAAGTGCAAAATGATTTTGCCAAGATTTTGACTATTCATAGCTCTATGGCACCTGCAGATCTGCTGAACAGTAGCATATGCATTTTGCACTATTATCTATTGGCTAAACAAGCTATTATTAGACATTCACAATCGGGGAAGGAGAGGCTATGGGATATTTAACTGCAATTAAGATAACCCAACCTGGCATGGCATTTATGCACATACTTAATTTTAAGCATGTTAACCGTCCATCCTGTTGAACTTCAAGCAAGAATTTATGGGCTTAAAGCTAGGCACACTCAAGTATCTTGTCAAATCAGGGTCAAGAATAGGGAGAGTGCACATAATAAAAATAATAAGATTACACTTCTAGAATGAGTTACCTTGTAAGAAGAAACTGGGAGTTCTGGACAGTCTGCTGACTATTTTCTGTGTTAGATGTGTTGGTTGTTGCTGTAGATTGTGTTATAGTGGTGGTGACGCTGCTTGTATTGGTGCGTCTGGTTGCATTGCGTGCTGTCTCCAGTTGTTGTCGTGCTGCCTGTGCATGTTGTCGTTCTAACTGCAGCTGCATCTGCAACTGCTGTAATTGAGAAGCGGAAGGGCCAGAGGAATTGAGCTGTCCTCCTGCAGAACGCCTCACACCTGATAACTGAGATAGAAGCTCTGCCAAAGAGGAGGAAAAGTATCACAGTGAAACTTCAATTGTTACTAACAAACAACAGTATACATTTCCAGGGAATTAATATTCCCATCTCTGATTTTTTTTTCCCTAAAATACTTCATCATCGTTTATCTCAGATACCGCCATATGAGCACGCACTGTTTTATAAAACATTTTGCATACATTACATTTGAAAAGCTCACAGCATATGAACATTGAAGCATCACTCACACTGTTTACTTCTCTACTGTGATGGACTTGTAAGTTTGAAGACTTTTGAAGAAGAAGAAGAAAGGGCATTTCGTAGGGATCATGGACTGACTATGAGATGACATCATTAGCTGCCAATTCCCTAAAGTAGTATCTTCAAGGCAAAATGGCTGTTGCCTCAGCTGCCATTTCCATTTTGGCTTAAGTTCATAGGTGGGTGCATGTATGCACACATGTATCTCCACACTACCTGGGAAGGAAGCTGAGCTGTAGAAAAGTGACACTACTGACTTTTCTGTCAGTTATTGCTGGAGGATATTCATTTCAGAACACAGATTTCTACTTCCCTGCACATTGTGTAAAGTCTGTCGGGATCACAAGATAGTCAGCTGACTTTTTTCACTGAATTAAGATAAAGAACACACTCATGGTACTTATATCTGGTTGGCAGGTGTTGCTATGACTTTCCTTACGCTGGCCTAATAAAGATTCCTACTGCCACCAGGGTAGTAAAGGCCTGCCTAGGTAACAATACATCTGGCACTGGATAGATTTAATAGGGAATTGTTCAGTTTTAAGGGGATCGGGGCAGAAACTGTAGGGAGTTTTGTCTTTTATTATTTTCAAAAATAAACTGTGTAAAAAAAATGCTGCTTATGTTATGATACATACCTAACTAGATACAAGAACTTGTGCAAAGTGTTAGTTTGTCACCTTCTGTTCAATTACATCTGAATTACCTCTCTGAACTGTTTATGCATTTGTATTAGCCCCCAAAAGCTTTTGGAACTTGGTAGCAAGTGGTGCCATTCTGTACTGATTGAAAGAGGATGACTCTCAAAACACAAGTGTGGTTCCAAGCAATTAAATCCTGGACTTCATTCACTTAATCTTAACATAGCTATTTTTAAATTTATCCATTTTGCTATGGAAAGGTAGATTAAAAAATAAACAAAGCCTTTAATTCCTGAGATCAAATAACTGCATTTCAGGTTTTTGGTTTCCTTTTCTGAATCAACTTCTACTGCCATTTAAAATTACAGGTCAAAATTTTCTTCCATCTTTCTTCATTGCATCAGAGATAGTCACATTCTAGATTATAGCCCTCAGAAATCAGGATTTCCTTGCAAGAATAATGCAAAAAGCAGTAGTTCTCTATGGAAGGAGCTTTTAGCATGTGGTCAAATAAAGAAATTCCTCTTAAGCACAAATGCATATATTAAGATTAATACTGACTGTAGGAAACAGTTTATTTGTTTCTTCAATCACTAATGCACACCTGAATGAAAAAAATCATTATGGCAGACAAGTAAGAGTGACTGAATTTTAAACTTTACTTGCAAGCGGATTTAATATTACTTGCTGCATTTCATCATGCAATTTCTGCTTTCATGTGTGTTTTAGATAAACATCATCATTATAACTTTAAAAAATGTGTGCCTAAAGGCAGGCTCCTCAATCCATATTTAGGCATGCATTTTTAAAAATTTTGTGGAGTATCTAGAAAACAGTGCGCAGATATTTAAACTCGTTGCTGGGTTTCTTTTTGGGAATGGCAATTAAATATTTGGAAGCCTCACCTCATATAACTATCTTTTTTAAACTTTCCACTTTACCATGGAAGAAGGTATATTGCTATAAATTAAATCTTTTCATTTGGGGGGAAGAGAAGGTGCTATCACACATTGCCTCACAAACACACACAAAATTGTAGATAAGGACAAGCAGAGCAACAATTATCTTGGATTCTGAATCTAAATGTGGAGGAAAACTTAAAAAGAAAAATAAGTATGACTTCTATGACTCTTACCAGCTATAGGATCCATAGCTTCCCTATTGCTTGGAGAATATGAACTCTGCGAGGATGAAAGCCCACCAGTGGAACTGCTAGTAAAGTGCATGTTTGATCTACGTGCGCGAGGGCCTCCCAAACCCCGGCCTGGGTGAAACATTCTACGCACATGCCGAACACCACTGGACTCATCGTAACCAAACAGTTAAGAAAATACCAAATTGTTTGACAGATTATTAAAGACCAAGAGCTTTACCAGTAGACTGGACCATGGAGATGGTACACTATATTCTTCAGACAGGGATTCGACTGCTTTGCAAGTATAAAACAATTCAGTCTTAACTACTGACCCAGAGCTGATGAAGTGGGACTCTTCTCCCAAGAAAGTTCACGTGATAAATAAATTTGTTAGTCTTTAAGTGCCATAAAAATCCTTGTTTTATATCACCACAGTGCATGGAACTCAAGATGTATTACAGACTTGCATCAAGCAAATTATTATATTCTCATATATTATTAAATTCTTATATTCACTATCTGTTCCTTCATGTCTTGAAAGAATCCTCACTGAGATTTCATATTTGCTGGATAATAAAGGTGTCTTCTAGCTAATTTAAGAACCTCTAATTCTTGTTGGGCTGTATTTAGCAGCAGATGCATGGGTGGTTACAATCTTCCAGTTCCGTGATACTGAGTACTGCAAGTTAATCCAAGAAATTTTCACTGCCATTCTTAGAAAGAGTATGGAATATCTTTCTTCTTTTTTATTCCCTGTATATTTACCCAAATAATTTCACCTCTTCACTGCTGAACTGTACTTTACTACTCTGCCAGTGCTTTTGACAAACAATACTACACTTTCCTTCAGCGTCCCATTCTCTCCTATACAAATTCTACTCACTTATTTCAATTGACAGAATCATCCCTTTCAAACTCTAGTTTTTCCTATTTCCTAGGAAATTTTTATATTCCAATCATGTCTTTTATATGCCTTGTCTATACATACCAAAGAAATTATCAGCAAATTGTTTAAAAATGGTTCTTCCTATAAAGCAGCTAACTAGTTTCCCAGATCAGTCTAGGTGAGGCTAATCTTCCTTGCATTTTTACTAGTACTAGCATAATTAGCCATTAGGCCAGTGTTTCCCAACTGGTGTGCCGTCAAGTCTGAGCAAGTATACCAAAAAATTTTTTGAAAAACTACTCAAAAAGCTCTGGATTGGCTCATGAATATCCATGAGTTCATTTGGAAACTATATGGTGGTGTGCCTCAAATTAATTAAAGGTAGCAAGGTGTGCCAGAAACACTGCATTAGGTTGTTGGTATCATGCTCACAAATTACTCTATCTTGCCCTTTCTACTTAAGCTAATTTTTAAAAATAGCTTGCTTATTTGTATAACATTATATATATGAAGCAAATATCAATGCACTTTACAAACAACATAATATTATCCTGTAGAACTCAATGCCACAAGGTACCACTGAGGTCTTCTAATTATTGGACATCAGCAGGAAACTTTCCCTGGGAGACAAGAAAGCTGTAACTGCCTATACTGGGGTTTCTCGCACCTTCTCTGAGCAAGCAAAAAAGTCTTCATCCCCCAACCCCCCAAGCTTCACCACCGAGAACTGCTATAGTGTGGTTATCAAATAGCCAGTATTAAATTGTGTGGCAAATTTAAGGATTCACAGCAGTGTCAAGTAAGCTTTGAAACATACTTTGATTTAACTAACTATAAAAGGAACAGTGAACACAGTGTAATTGTTAACTATAGCATTTTATTTGCTAAAACTGTTTTTCTATCCATTTCAAGCTACTCTAGAACCATTTAATTAGATAGACTGTTGCTGTCATAATACAAAATCCAGGTACCTTGCTTAAAAAAAAAAGTTGAGCTCACCACGCCACCTAATAGAATAGCCCAATATTCACCTATAACTTCACAGCATATTTTATTAAGCTACAATCACCAAACACCAACTGTTTTGAAAACAGGCAATGGCCAAACAAGATGTGAATGTTTTGGAAATTTACAAGCAGAAAGTCGTAAAAGCAATTATTTTGTAATTTTAGCCACACGGTGATGCAAGATACCCACTCTGACAACAAAGCAACATTCATACAGCATATAGATATGAACACTGTAAGGATTCTTTACTCAAGGGGATAATTTCTCAATAAAGCCTACTATTTCTCTCAAGACATGATAAAAGTTTACAGAGCTCTTTGAACCATGGGATTCAGCATGATTCATAGAAAGAGATGATTATGCATACAGATATGTCAACAAATCTACAGCAGCTAAAATTTTTAGCTCTCCAAATTAAATACTTCACAGTCATTCTGAACTTGTAACCATTAAAGTCACCATATCTTTGAGACAATCAAAATAGATGCACACACTTTCACTCTCTCGGGAACATCTTTGAAGTAAATTGCTTTAGGACCAGAAAACAATGAGCTATTACTCCTGTCATTGATTTCCTCCAAAATTTTATAGACACTTTAGTCAAAGTGGTAACAGCTAAAGAAAAACAGTCTTCCTAGAGAGATAAGGTGGGTGAGGTAATATATTTTGTTGGTGAGAGAGACAAGCTTTCAAGTGTTCAGCTTCTCAAAGCTGAAGAAGAGCTGACTCGGGGTTGTTTTACACTAGAGAGTTCTGTCGACAAGAATATTTTTTTTTTAGTAGAAACAAGGTCTCAGAGTCCTCGTGTGGAGGAAGGGAAGTGGGAGGAGCAGCTGGGGGGCTCTTAGTGGGTTACAGATTGTTGCAATAAACCATAAATCTCGTGCGTCTATCTATAACTTGTTAACAGCCACTCCAGCTGCTTCCCTTCCCCACACACACTTCCTTTGCTCCCTCTGACCGGAGGAGTATTAACAGGCCATTTCCCACCCCTCCCAAGGGTTAACTATTAATGCTTAAACCAGGGGGTCTCAAGCTACAAGTCATGACCCCTGAAGGGGTCATGGGCTTTGTGAGCTATCAGTCCCCATGTGTGCTGTTAAGGATGGCATAGGATGGGGGGAGACATCACTTTGGGGGGGGGGGGCATCATCACAACCTGAAATATTTTCAAAGAGAGGGGGCCCAGAAAAAGAAGTTTGAGAACCTCGGCTTAATCTGTTCCACATTGTGTTTAGCTGTGACACTGAGTTAGGCCTTGTCTACATTAGCACTTATGTCAGGAAAACTTTTGTTGCTTGGGGATGTGGGGAAAAAAGAAACACATTCCCTGAGCAACATAAATTTTGCTGATATAAAAATGCTCAAGCAAATAGCACTGTCACTGAGGGGTGCTCTCCCACAGATGTGGCTACTGCCCCTGGTTTTACATCAACAGAAAAGCTCTTTTCCATCAGTATAATGCAACTACATGAAAACCTATGCTGATCAAAGACTTCTTTCCCCCCATATCCTCAGCAACAAAGTTTCTGCCAACATAAGTGTTAGTGGAGACTAGGCCTCAGTTTCCCAGATGTGAAGAGCTCTGTGCAAGCCTGAAAATTTGTGCATCTCACCAAAGAAGTTGGTCCAATGAAAGGTATTATCTCACTCACCCTGTCTCTCTAACATCCTGGGATCAACAGAGGTACACCACTGCGTGCAAACACTTCCTACTCTATTTTAAACACAGACACTATGTTAAAGACTAAATGATGTAGGTGTCTGTTAAGGGATTCTGAATGCAAATAGGAACAATGGATTTCAAATATTTGCTTTTAGGTGACAAAGACACAATACTTTGGGAACTGGTCTTAGTTGGAAACTGATAATACTCTAAAAGCTCAGATCTGGATCTCAACCATCCTAAAGTCCAATGGGGTTAAGAGGTGGGATTTTGTTTTTTCCAGCCAGAGGTTCTGGTTCTGCCCATCTCAAATAGTAATAACTACATGCTAAGATACAAGTGTCATCCCCTGATGACATTTGCTACACAACACTTTCTTAATAGCTCTTTGACTTGGATAGCTCTCTCTCCCCCACTTTTGAAGAAACAGACGTCTCTCCTGAATCCCTTCTTTCCACTCCCCCAGCTGTTAGGCGTGATCTACATTAGAAGCTCTACCTCATTGCAGCTGCACATTGTAGCACGTCCAGTGAAAACACACTATGCTGACAGGGGAGCACTTTTCCTGTTGACATGACTCCAAACCAGTAAGAGGCAGAAGCTAGGCTGGTGGGAGACAATCTCCTGCTGACATATCCTGCCTATGCGGATAGCCCTTCAGACACTAACACGCATCACTTGAGGGAGTGTGACTTTTCATACTCCTGAGCTACATAAGTTACCTGACATAAGCGGCAGTGAAAACCTGCCCTAAGTTACTGAGCAGCAAGAAAAAGGAACCCAGTAACCGCATGAAGTTTGTTGCGCGTGAAAGTCCATCATTAAGCAGTGTTAGCTTCTGCCTTTAATGTCTAATGTCTTCCACATCAGATATGGACAATGCCTAGTTTATAAACCAAAATAGTCATTTTGTAACTGTCAGCACTGCTACCTTAACTTAGTATTTAAAAAGAAAGCTCTAATTTTTCCAATTCTTCTTCATTGTTAGTAATAAGCATTTTTAAATGAAAATTAGTTAACAGTTTCATTAATATGAGGCAGCCTCAAAATACTCTTTAGCCCAGCTTGGAGGAAGAGGCCTAGAGGTAGCGCAGGAAGAATACAAAAGAATCAGAAGATTAGGGTTGGAAGGATCCTTAGGATGTCATCTAGTGCAAGTCCCTGCTCACCACAGGACCAAGCAAACTAAATCACTCCAATCAGGGCTTTGTCAAGCCTTGTCTTAAAAACATCTAAAAAAGGCATAAATTCTAATCCAACACCTCATTCACAATAATGCGTAATTGGGACCATTTAAATGCTAATAATTTAGGCTCATAAAATCAAATAAAATCACAACAGAAGGGTCCTGGGGACTTAAAGATTAACAAATTTATTTATTGCATGAGCTTTTGTGGGAGAAAAATTCCACTTTGTCAGATGCTTTGAAGAACTTTGGAACTTTCAAAATAAGAAACTTTTGATGGTTTATGGAAAGAATTCCTAACCGCCCCCCCCCCCCGGGGGGGAAAGTGAGTTCACTATTTAATTACAATGTGATTATTATAGCTCAAAAAAGTAAGAAATGTTTTATGATCTTGCTAATAATGTATTACATGTACTTTATTCTTATCATCATCAATTACTAGATGTGGGCTTTACCGAGTAATTATAATAAATTCTCAATATGTTGTAGGCAGCTGTCCAGAAAGAAAATTAAATTAGAACGAAAATAAGTTATCACAGTAATGGATGCAAAAGCAAATAAATGGAAACAACATGTTCTGCAGAGCAGCACTCATCAACAGCCATTTAGCTCTGTAGTTACCAGAAGAACAGATTAAAACCTTGATCTACATTCAAGCTAATGAAAAAAAACGGCCCAAAATTACAAGGAGTCTCCTGTTAACGTCTCCAATAATCATAAAAATGTCATCAAACAAGCATGAAAGCATCCCATTAAAAAAAATGCAATGTAAAGGGAAAGTCATTAATCAAAATCAACTCACAGAAATTTGGTTTAGACCAGTGGTTTTCAACCTGTGGTCTGTGGACCCCTGGGGTCATGAGCCATGCCTAAGATTTCCAATGACCATACCTCCATCTGAAATTCCTTGGAGGTCTGCAAATGAAAAAAGTTTGACAACCACTGCTTTAGACAGATACTGTCAGCAGGTAACAATCTTTGTTGTTTCTCAAAAGCATAAGAACTTAGGTTTTTATTAGTAGTACATCTAAATAAAACATTTGGTTTGACAGTGGCTCTTTGATATCCTGGTTTTCCCATAACTGAACCAAGTGACAATTCTAAGAGGCCAAAAGAATTAAAATGCTGCAACCTGCCTCTAAAATCCAACTAATTAATGTTACATGTAATACAATTCAAACTTTTTACTTAATGTGAGAAAGGATATTAAATCTCTAGGAGCTCTGTGTTCCAGTGTAAGATGTGCTGCAAAGTCATCTGTGACATGATTAGGATCCCCTCCAGGTAATGCTGCACATATTGGACAAATCTGAAATGACAAAGCCAGAAAAACAAATTTAACATTCACAAAACAGAAACATGAATTCGTTGTTCTGGGCGTATTTCTTTAAAAATGCCTATGATTTAATAATCAAATTCTATTGCTGTATATATGTAATCAAAGATGAAAAATTAGTTTAAAAAATCATTCAAGGAATACTATTAGCTTCACAATATTGGTTTGTTTGATTTGTTTTGGTTTTTTTTTTTATTTTTTTTTTTTTTTAATTTTATTTTATTTTATTTTTTAAAACAAAACAAAAAAAAACCTTTCCCCCTCTCAAGTTATGTTTTAGGAACACCCTGGATATCCAGAGTGAAATTTATTTTCAAGGTGGATTTTAACTCCCTGGTTTTACAACTTGTTTTCATATGCTAATTCCTATGCAGAGAGAGAGGGTTTGTTTACATGTGGCTAACAGCTCATAGGCACAGTCAACATGGTGACATCATGTTGTTCTTTCTTTGCTCTTGAAAGACACAGACACTCTCCCCCATATAGGAAGAATGAGGGAACTATCCCAAAATGAATGTTTGTTACATATTAGTGTTGGATAGCAACTGAACAGGCTGCCTCCCACAACATTTAGAGAGTTCACAGGGGCCTCATGCACCCCACAACAGCATTTAAGGGGAGAAATTGGGGATACTCTGAACTACATTGCTGGAGATGAGGGGACTGAAAAAGCATGCCCCAGGACTTGTATAGGACGACACCAACAGCAAAGTCCATCCTTGGCCCTCAGGTGGATGGTCTTCTGGCTCAGCCATTCTCCCACAGCAGTTGCTTGCTCTTCTCGGGAAGCCCTGCAGGAGCAAGAACCCCAATCTCCTAGGCTGCTCTCTTGGGTTTGTGTATAAGACCTCAAAGGTGGTCTGTGGAGAACTTCCAAACAGTTGTTCTTATGCCTCTTTTCCTTCCTTTATACTGTATAAAAAAGACTTGAAAGCGGTTTTTAGAAGTCAGTAGTAGAGACAAGAGGGGAGAATTCAGCTCGTTTTCCCTTTAGTAATGACAAATTTGATCTTCCCCAGTTTTATTAAGTAAGAGGTATCAGGGCATCTTTACTGAAAGTTTTACCTGCCTAGTTGAAAAGTAGGGATTTGCTTTTTAACAATTAAGCTTTATTTATTGTAAGCCCATTTAACGTCATTCACTAACATCTTGAAAGAACAAACAAATTCTAAGGAATCTTTAACAGCCATAATTTAAATCCCTTCCCCTCTTTCAGCTAAGCTTTCATTCTCTTGTCCTTTGGGACATCACATCTCTACTTCTTCAGACTATCTACATTAGTCTTCAGAATCTATCCACTCTACTCAAACCAGAGGTCACGACCACCTGCTGTCACCACTGAAAAAACTGGAACGCACTGCTCAAAGATGTAACTGTTGGGTCACATGCATAAATGATTTTTTGAACTGGGTTCTGAGGAAAAAAAGGTTGAAAACCACGGCTATAGACTCAACCCCACAACCTGAATTCTTTTCCCATCATTACAGAAACAGTGGAAATCCTAGTGTACGTGCAGAAGATATTTTATAGCTTTGGTATTTTGCTGAGATTGGTTGGGTGAGCAGACACCAGCTTGTCCACCATGTCTGCTCTCTGTTACAGTTCCCATCATTGCTATCAATGATGGAGCAGCAGTGGTGTTAGCAACAATGGGTAACTTTAGATAAAAGTAGTTAAGTGTGGACAAATCTAAAACTTCCAAAGACAGACCTGAATTACTAATGGAAAACAAGAGAAACAAAAACACAAAACAGGGAGCAGCCTTCATACATACACCACAGAAAAAATAACTGGCAAAAGGATTTTGTTTTGGGGTTTTTTTTGGCCTTTGCAGGTCATCTTAAATCCTCAGTCTCATGTTTCACCTGCTGAATGCATACATTTTTAAGAGCAAAATAAAGAATTAAAGATAGACCAGATAAATTTGTTGCTGACAGAGGCATTCTAAAAACACATGATTTTAAAAGTCAGTTTAAGTTGACTGTTTCCAGAGCTTTAAATTAGAGCACTGGTTCTCAGTTACATTTATCAACTATGTTATGTCCAGAGTGGGTTGCTCATTTACATGCTGCTGTATAAGTGATTGCACTCAGAAAGCACAATTAATGGGGAGAGGGAAGTGCTAAATAAAAAAATTACAAAACTGCCTCAATAAAAACAGAATGAAGTTTCCCCAGTAGCCTTACTGTAAGAAATGCTGAATCATGGAGACCTGCAATTTTTTTACAAGTAGTAAAGTGGGGTGGGGGGGAGAAAGAGAGCAGTGATTTCCTAGAACCTTGCTCTTACAGTAAGATGCAAGGGAACAAGTACATCTTCAACACCAAGGGAAAGATTTTTACTCTATGTACTTCCCAGTCCTCAAGAAGATGGGAGGTTGGAGCCCTACCCTTGATCTCCAAATTCTGAATTTGCAGGCTGAGAATATTTGCAGGCTGAGGTTTCCAATGCTCGCTTTGTCATCAATAATCCCACCCCTGGAGAAAGACACGTTTTATAGCTCTCAACATGGAGGACTCTTACTTAATATTTACTGTGCACACAAGCATTTTCTCAGGTTTGTTATGGGCCTCAGCTACTTTCAATGCACAGGATTCCCAGTCAGCCTTCCTACTGCTCCTGGAGCCTTTACCAAAGTCTTTCTGAGAGCAGCAGCTCATTTCAGACTGGAACCACTTCACTCTTTTCTCCTATTTTGATGACTGGCTTCTTGTTGCCACAGCTTATCAGAAAGCCTGCAAGTTGACCTCATCAACGCTTCAACTACTTTGTTCTCTGGGAATCAGTGTGAACTTGGAGAAGTCTGTGTTCACTCTGATGTAGAGTGTAGACAAGACTTCATAGGGGTCACCCTCGATGCAGTCATGGTGAGAGCTTATCGACAAACACACAGGTTTTGCACCATGAGCAGTAAATAAATCAGGTTATGCACAAGCCTCAAGCTGCAGTCAGAACTTGCTTTTACACATGTAGATGTTTAGCAACAATCAAAGCCCTTTGAACTTACGAGTGGGACCAAACAAGCCCACCCTGGTTTATGCACTAGCCATTTAATTCCTGACTACTGTTAGTGTGACTATTTCATGTTATTTACTCCTTATTACATAAAATCTAGGGGCTTACAAAATGAAATCAATAGTCAGCAGGTTTAAAATGAACAAAAGCTAGTACTTCTTCACACAGTGCATAGTCAACCTGTGGAATTCCTTGCCAGACTATGTTGTGAAAGGTAAGACTATAGTGGTGCTCAAAAAAGAACAGAAGTCCATGGAGGATAGTTCCATCAATGGCTACTAGCTAGGACAGGCTGGGACTGCTGTCTGCCAGAGGCTGGGAATGGCCAACAGGATGGATCACTAGATGACTGCCTGTTCTGTTCATTCCCTCTGATACATCTGGCTTTGGCCAATATTGGATGATAAGGTGAGGGGCTAGAGGGTCTATTGGTCTGACTCAATATAGCCATCCTTATGTTTACTGCCCTTTGATCATCTTCATCTATTGTTAGAATTAAAATTGGCAGTTTGCTTCTAACATATTTTACTTCTCACCAAAACTTTGCACCACAAGTAGGAAATCTGTTTCTTCATTTTGGAAAGCTGTACAGTTGAAATTTCGAAAACATACAGCCAACAATATTATCACATCTTTTCAAATACAACAAGCATATAATAAGAAACGCTGGTCAAAAATTTTTCAACAAAACTTTTGTTCAGGGGCTAAGAGGACTCCGAAAATGAAAGTTCATCAAAACCCATTACTTTTGAACAACATTTCTTTGGAAGATCAAGTGCTGAATTTTTGGTAAAAAACTGAGTTCAAAATAGCTAATAGCCTGGTGATTGGGGGCACTCACGTGAGATGTTTTGAGACCCCGATGAGTGCTGCGACTACAGGATATTCCAGTGTGGGTGGATGGGTCACTTTTTTTTTTTTTTTTTTTTTTGGAGAAAAGGTGGTGAGTTTTGTTCCACACTGGAATGAAATGAATTCTGAAACCCTCGCAATTTTTCAGGAAACAGAACTCTTGCTTTTCCACTCTGCCCCACTCCCAAGTTTAAACAAGGAGGGATAATATCACCAGTTATTACAATACCACAAAAGGCCAAGGAAACTTGGTGCCTGTGACCCTTCTGAACAGGACGCTTCCAACTATGCAATCACTGCATACGATAAGGAAAGGCCAAAACCTCAATTCTAGCCTGTCAGACACGGTAACACTGTAGATGTTTGAACAGGATAGGATTTAACCTGCTGCCTGAAAGAATTACCAGATACAGTAAAAACAACCCTAGCCAGGCCAATCTGGCTGAGAGTCAAAGTTTTTCTATACACAAGTCTATTTTGATTACCACTGCTGTTGTAAGTAGTAGTTTACTGTCAGTATCCAATCAAGAGTAATTGTCTCAGAACATGGACACAAAGTTGTTATAAACCAGAAGGACTTTCTCCTCAGTGATGTCCTTATATACTTTGCTTAACTGCAGCAACACCACAATATTGGAAATAGTCTTACATGTACCTACAGTTAAGAGACTTTATAAACAATGCTAAATTCCACTCTTTACTAACACATAGATACTATGGATAAAGCACCAGGGATGAAAAAGATCTTTCATCTCCAGGAACGAAGTTGTGTACAAAAATACTGGAGACTGATCTGCAAATAAAAAATGAGGGTTCCATTTTCAGAGGGGCAGAGCACCCACAAATCCCGCCAAAAATCAACAGAGTGGTATGGGCTCCATGCTATGAACTTTGGTCCCAAGGGAAATGAAAAAGAGATTTTTAAACACAGCTTCAGATCAAAGTCCAAACTGGAGAAACTCAGAATCACACAGTAGCCTATAATCTGCAAAGTTTCACTGACATCAAGTGGCATGAATCAGAACTACATTACCGCACAGAGACATAAAGGCATCTAAATTTAGGAGGTTTATTGCAATCACTGTATTTAAAAGTAGCAGTTAAAGTTAAACCTGAAATTATCTAAATGAGACCAGCCTTGGAGGTGGGGGGGGGGGGGGGAGAAGAAGCAGGAAGACGAAAGCGTTGTTCACCTACATTCAATACCAGAGTCTAGGTCTAAACAGAGGTGAATCAACAACTTCATGCTTCTAACTCTCAAAACTACCACAGGCCAAATATGTTATACTCTTCCTCTAAATCTGAAGAACTAAAATAAAAATACAGGAGTCAGAAGACAGGTGGAAATTTGACATGCTGCAAATCATTTCACTATTGTACATTAGCTAGTATGCAATCTGTCTCAAGCTTTCATGTTTTTATACCAGACAACTGCAAACAATAAAACTGAACAACAAATACATTCACTCAAGGTCCTTGATGGGCACACACTCAAAGTATAAAGAGCATCCATATATGAAGCTGGAATGGTTACTCCATTCTGGGAAGATTCCCTGAACACCTGATTGCTACCTAGAATGGTTTAGAACTCTGTTGCAGAAACTGTCTGATAGGCGTTTTTTGTTTAAATCAAGTAGAAGAGTTGTGGATTTTACTAAGATAAAAGTAATCTGGAGTTCATCAGTTCCTGAACAGCTGAGGTGTAAAGTCTTTAATTTCAGACCATCACACTGAAGGGTCAAGAACAAAGCATTTATAATGCATCAAAGAGACTGCAAACTGTTCTTGAACAGATCTAAGCCTTCCCAAATGTAGTAAAGAGAAGATTTCCCCCCTCTTCAGAAAAAGTTTCAGAAATGGTAACGTCTTTGGCCACGGACAACAACTGCACCTAGCCACACACACTTACTTGGTTGTCAGTTGCTTCCCAACAAACGGCAGAAACAAAATAGCTCATCCAAGTACTCTGTGATATAACATGCAGTTGAGCACCACAGGGTATGTGTACAGTAGAAATGGTGTATGAGCACAGTTGCAGTGACTAGTAGTAAATCCACCTTCCTAAGAGGTGATAGCTAGGGCAACCATAGAGTTTGTCCATGATGTATATGCTGAGTCATAATCATGAGTAATGTAGTTAAGTTAACCTAACCCTGTAACAAAGATCAGCACCTAGCCGCTGTGAACTGGTTACTGCTATTGAAATCCCGTGATCAGTGATAGAGAAAAAGCAAAACCCATCCAAAAAGACCAAACACATCATTTTAAGTTTATGGAAGACTGAACAAGTGATGGTCAAATCCAAAGTTCCTCAACAGGATGCAGCTACCCCTTCCTTAATGGGAAGGTACACTGGGCATGTTTACACTGCAAAAAAAAAAAACAAAAAAAAAAAACCACACAACACCAGCAGCAAGGCTCACAGCCCAGATCAACTAACTGACTTTGGCTCACCCTACAAGCCTAAAATTAGAAGTGTGGATTGATGTTCCTGCTTGGGCTGATATCTGGACTCTGAAACCAAATGAAGGGGGTGGGTCTCCTGCCTGCAGAAGAACATTTATACTGCTATTCTCAGCCCTGTACCATGAGCCTGTGTCAGGTGACCTGGGCTTTCAGATGCTCTGCTACTTGTTTGTTTGTTTAAACAGAATAGTGGTTTACCAATCAAACCTAGCTTTGTCAGAATGAAGCCCCTGAATACTCTATGCATAGAGAGAGAAATCTAAGAGCACTCTTTAGGAGGTATAACCTTTTCTCAACAGACAATGGACCTTTCAGAAGGGAAAGGATGTTACAATCATACTTTAGAAGATGATTCTGGTGCTAGAAAGCCAAAATGTGCCATATTGCCTTGCCAAAGGCAACATTCTTTTACTGCTAATCTGGCTTCTTTCCATCCCCTTTGGGGACATGTGGAACACTAGATAACAATTTATTGTATAAACAAATGGTAAAATAGTATTTGTTTTTTTGTGGACGATATCAGGCTGGAAGAGGTTGTGAGTGCTTTGGAGGGTAGGATTAACATTCAAAATGATCTGAAGAAACTGGAGAAATGGTCTAATGAGAAAAACTGGAGAAATGGTCAGAAGTAAATAGGATGAAATTCAATTAAGAAAAATGCAAAGTACGACATTTACAAAAACAGCCTGTTACACATGTACGAAACGGGAAATGATGCCTAGGAAGAAACACTGTGGAAACAGATCTAGAGTCACAATGGATCACAAGCTATATGTGAGTCAACAGTGTAGTATTGTTGCAAAAAAAAAACAAAACACAACACACACCACCACACAAATGTCATTCCAAGATACATTAGCACATGCACATTGGGAGCAAAGCATGAGTAATTCTTCTGCTCTACTCCATGCAGATTAGGCCTCAGTTGGAGTATCTTGGTAGTTAAACACTGGAATAAATTGCCCGGAAGGGAGCAGAACTTACATCACTGCAGGTTTTAAATAACAAGTTAGATGGACAAAAGCCCTGTCAGGAATGGTCTAAATATGATGCACTCCTGCCTTGAGTGAAGGGGACTATATTAAATGACCTACTGAGGTACCTTTGGGTCCTACACTTCTAGGATATTAATTCTGCCATCTGCTTTAACAGCCAGAAGAATACATCCAATAACCACTTTAAATAATTGGTAACTGAACAATAACTTCTGATGTATTTTTGTAAACAATGACAGATGCATTGAGAAAAGAGAAAAAGTAGTTTCAAACAGGCTGATACAAGTCAGGTGCAAACTCTTGTCCACCTCCCAACTGCACAGAACAAAACCCGTGCAGCTGTTCCAGCCTATGGGATATAGTCAATGTGCTGATTTGGCAGCCGGGGAGCAGGCTGAGTGGGGAGAGGTGCTACTGGGATAATTAGTATCAAAGAGGGTCTAAATGCCCACAAAAGTCCCCAGTCTACCCCTCAAAGGACAGTCAGAATCAGGAAGAAGAGAACTCAGGGCACAAAAGAGGTTATTTCCATGATGTTCAGATCAATCTTGAGGATGGAGGGTTTTGTTTGTTTTGGTTCCCCCTCCACCATTATACAATATTCAGCAATTTCTAAGCTATAATTTTAAAAGTCAAATTTATCTTTTCTATTGCAAGGATACAGTTGACATAGCATAAACTTGATGGAATTGTGCCCAACCATTACATCAGCAAGGGTGTGAACTCACTGCTCAATTACTTGATTCTTCTCAGAACTTAACCAAAATAACACAAATGCTAACATTATTTTAGAAGAATTTTTCTGTCCCTTTCCTATTTAGAAAGAGATAAGATGTGGAAATCAAACAAATAAAACTATGCTAATGCAACATTAAAGCTGCCTGGTTTAAATTTTAGGGAAAAAAAGCATGTAATGCAACAGTTAAAGCTCCAAAAGCAATGGTGACTTGATGATGTTGAACATATGTACTCTAGGAAGTACACACTTCACTTCGATTGTTTATAAAATATGGCAAACATTCTAACATCTCAAGTATTTATGTATACACACACACACACACACACTTTTAGTTTACTTGAACACACACAAAATAAAATGAAACCACTAATTTTCTGAAAGACATGGTAGAGCTTTAATTTCTCATGGCTTCACCATAACTCTAAAGCAATGCTGACTTTACTTACCACTTCTGTTGATGTTTCTGCATGCTCGGAAGTAACATGTTCTTGAAGAGATGTTTCCGTATAGCACATGGTAGAGCTTTAATTTCTCATGGCTTCACCATAACTCTAAAGCAATGCTGACTTTACTTACCACTTCTGTTGATGTTTCTGCATGCTCGGAAGTAACATGTTCTTGAAGAGATGTTTCCGTATAGCCCATTTTTCCACAATAAGGACAAGTAAAAGACTGTGGCTGCTCTACCGAGAAAGCTTCTCCACCATAGTACAAATCTGGAAAAGAAAACCTGTGGCTAGACTTTATTCATGGAGAGGCATTACTAAAGATAGTGGAAATAAAATATGCACAGTTACTCTTTGTTAAACTGGCCATCTGGTCAAGTGACTTTTTAACTCAGGCACTGAAAACATAAGCAGACGTTGATATTCATAAAGGTATTTAATGAATTAAACACTCTGAGGAATAAATTGATAATACTATACCACGTTACCACATACAATAGAACATTAGCATCCAGTAACTGCAAATGCCACGTGTATTACTTTCTGCCCTAACATGCACACCAACTCCACTCCCAAATCATTTTTCCTGATACAAGTTTACCACGGTAAAAGTGTTGGAGTAGTCAAGTCTCCAGGAGGTTACCCTGCTTATAGCCTATTTACACAAAACCACATTTAAATGCATCGTCAACAATGGCACTCTCTCTACCACTGTCGGACTGAACCAACATCAGCAAAATGGGGAATTTGAGAGAGAAAAAGCCTAGTCTAGACGAAGGGTCTCAAACTCAAATCGCCACGAGGGCCGCATGAGGACAAGTACATTAGCCTGAGGGATGCACCACTGAAACCTTTTCATACAACAATATTGCAAATATCAGTAAAGATAGTGCCATTGCAGGCTGCAGGAAATAGCTTTAGGGGCTGCATTTTTGAGACCCCAGATCTAGACAAAGTCTGAACGTATCTATTTACAGAAACAAATGGCGCTTGACAGCTGTTATGTTCTAGTTTCCTTTGCAAGCACCTATACCTGTAGAATGCATGTAGTTCAACTCCTGAGCAGGCAGCCACATTAAAATGCACCCTTGCAAGCCTGTCACTGAGCACCTAGTACTCAAAACCAGTACATCCCTTCTCCTCGGCAATGACAATAAAATGAACAAGACTTATTTACTTTCAGGCTTACAAGGGTCATTTTTCCAGAGCACACAGATTTATTCAACTATCTCTTCCACCATGACTCTTCCTTGGGTTTGCTGATGCACAAAAAAATGGTTGGACATATACACGGTAATAGATTCTTTAATCTGTTATATGGGTAACAGATTCTTTAATCCAGAACAATGGGATTCTGACACTATTTTGCTACTCTTCTCCACCCCACCCATGTCTTCTTTCTCTTTGGGAAGTACTGGGACTGGTATCCTCCCGGCAACAAGGAGCATCTCATGTAGAACTTACTTTTTCCTAGAGAATCTGCTCTGGTTCTCCTTTAAAGCTGATGATTTCTCCTCACTGTTTCAACATTATCTAGGTATTCTGAGTCATATTTCAATGGCTGTGATTGAGTCTGAGAAGTTAATGGGTTGGCCCACTCAGGACAAAAGCTGTTAAATACTTCCCACTCTGCAGTTAAGTACAGAGCTTTCTGCTGACTCAGCCCCCTCATCTGCCTTCATTGGCTAATGAGAACCAATTTGAGACTTCCAGCTAGAGCCTGGGGTTCATACCTTTAAAATCAAAATTGATTCTAAGGCATAAGGTTTGGTTGTTTTGTTTTTTTGGGGTTTTTTTTTGTTGTGTTGTGTTTTTTAATCAAACAACTATGTTCAAAATGTCCTGGAACACAGATCTGAGGAATCAGGCACCATACTGCATAGCTAGCCTGGGCTACCACCTTGTAACCTTTACTCCAACAGACATTTTCCCAAGCATCTTCCATTTCCTGCACATGCTTCCACTAGCTGCAAAGACATTCATAACTCATGTTGTCAACTTTGTTCAATCTGCATGCAGAAATGTGGCAAAACTCAAGTGACCCTAAAAAAAAACAAAGCAAAAAAAAAATAAAATAAAAAAAAATCCCAACCTAAAAGCCTGAATGTTGCTGATCTTTCCCCATGGGAGTGTTTTCTTTCCTACTTCCACAATGAGTGTTGTTCCACTGCATCATCAGTTCACAGAGTTAATTCACACATTAAGCTATAATTTTTCTTAAAGTTCCTTGTTTAAAATCTCAATTGCTAGATGATCCCATGCATTCTTCCTTGATACTAAATTTGTACGTTCTCCTTGGCTACATAAGAAATGTTACAGGGTGTCCAACTTTTTTTTGGATGAGGGGCCACATTGCAATTCTTTTCTCACTCAGGGGCCCGTAAGCAATTTTTTTTTTTTTTTTTTTTTTTTACATTCCTAGCCCTGCACAGCCCACATGAGTGCATGTGGTGGCTCTGCAGGCAGGATAAGAACCCTTGGCAGGCTGGATTCTGGCCCATGGGCCACAGGTTGGACAATCCTGAATGCTTCCCACACTCTCCCTAAGCAATTGCACACTTTAGTAAAATCATGGTTTCATACATAATGTTGCTCTTTGGAAATATATTATAGACATAGATCTTACTAAATCCTTTGTAAGTGAAAGCAAACAATACATAAATATTTTGTTTGAATCTCCATCACATAAATTAACGAGATTGACTTGGTACTTCCATAGTCTCTGTAAATAAGCTTTGCTGTGATTCAAAATCCATTGATATGCTTCCTCCACTCCGGCCGTTCCACTGGCTTAATCAAATCAAAGGCCTTGGCAAGGGTTGAACTTTACTTTTTTCTTTTCCTCTAATTAGATTGATTCAAAGAGAGTAATCTGTCGTCATCAAATCATGACAATGGTAAATAACCACAGAAACTTGCTTTCTGTTAATTATAAACAAGAAACTATGAAAAAAAACCAAAAACAAAAAAACCAAATCTACCCTTAAACTTATTCTCATCTATGCCTCTCTACTTCACTGTAGCATTTCTTCCCTCCACACGATTCCTGGTACAGAGTTAAAGAAACAAACAGGGTACATTAACCTATAAACTTATTTTCATATCAGACTGATTTCCAAAGAAGCCACTCCAGCTTTAGGTGGGCAAAATGTACATTCTAGGCATTGAAAAAAAAAAAAGCACATTAAAAAGTCCAGATGTTTTATTTATTTAAAATAAAGGTCATATAAAAATTAGTTTGCATGAAACGCTAAAACCTCATATATGATCAGGAAATTTAAACATGGGGGACCCCCACATATAATAACTTAACGCCACTGCATATATACAGTATGACAAAATTTACATCAGGTTCACTTTAATAACTGAATCCACGTGTGCAACGTACCAGCGTAATGGAGGCTGTTGGAAATATAACTATTAAATATGCTTTTAAAATGCCAACCATACCATTGAATTGATGTAGTGGTGTTCTGTATTTAATTTTTTCTTATATTAAAAAATGGAAACTAAATAATAAAAGAATTCAGGAAAAATGGAAAATATGGAAGTTATAAGTAGTTGCTCGATTTGAGAGCATGTGAATTTCTAAACACTTTCATTATAAATTTTGTGTGCCAAGAAATGTCACTTTCTTGAACACTTGTGATGGAATCTTCAAGCTACAGAGATGTCTGATGTTACGGGAGGAATGGAATGCCTGCTGGGCTCACAGAAGTTTCTGAAGAAACAGATTTATATTTGCATACACAGCATAGCTACTCACTCTGTCAGCACTTATTCTATAAGAAAAGTAGTAGACTGCACACACAGAGTAAAACTCCACCCATGCGCAACTTTTTGATCTAATTAAATATAATTTTTCAAAGTTCACACAACTTGAGCATTTTAATTCCAATCCATTTGAGTTTCCAGGTTCATGAAAAATGGCTGAAAATATACTTAAAACTTGAAAAGCACCTTCATGTTTAGACAATGAACAACAGCCAAGTGGAATTTCACCAAATTATACAAAACATATTCCATGTCTTTATAAGCCTGAAAAAAATTAATCGAAAGAAGAAGTTGTTGAGTATGTTACGAGCATTGTAAAAGAAAGGTTCATCATGAAAGTCCCTTCTTAGCCATACCTGTAGCATTAGAAATATGGTGCTATGGAATCAAAGGAAACAAAGGAACAGAAGCCAACCTTCATATTTTATGGTTTTGCACTTAATTAGAATAGTTGTACCCAACTGTACTACAAGTGACCCCAAAAAGACTGTTACTAATTTTCCAGTATTCAGCAGCAACCCTACCATTGCCATCGATGTGTTAATAACTGCAGAGCAACAGCCAAAGATGACAGCCCTCCCCACTTCTCTTTATCACATTACTTATAACCAGTGACACTTTTACAGCAGAGTATTAACTTTTCGATATAGCCTTGCTATAACTAATCATAAAATTAAGTTTATTTGTGCTGATAAATGTCCTTAACAGACACATTCACATATCTGACACTTGAACCTTAGATTGCTTAGAGAAAGCAGAAATAAAAAGCCTTTTTAAACAAATATGTTTCATATGCTACCATGAAACCAAGCCTCAACACTTATACATGACAAAGCTAAATCTGTACACATTTTTCAATTATGCTGTTAAAAACAATGTATAAGTGAGAAATTGACAATACATACTATATATGTTTAGACATCCTTGTAAATATTAAATCCATTTCAATGAAATACCACTTACCAAAATCTACTCTTGTTAGTATGCACTGCATTGGATGGTCAGTTGTATGCCTTGTTGTCGTTGCACCACTTTCATAACAAGATGCACACAGATCGTAATCGTAGCAAATTAAACACTTGTATCTGCGACCTCGAAAATTTCCTTTTAAACATGCATCGCAGCTGACACCTGTGAACAAAGAAAATTGCTCATAAACAGTTGTAATAAATTGCAATTTGTTTTGAAGGGAAGCAGGCGTGTTTCTATGTTCCTCTACTTGATGAAGCCACCAGAAAACTGGCTAGGAAAGTTTTATGCAAAAAAACACCACAAAAAACATGGGTATAAGAGTAAGTATATTTATTCCTCAAATATGGAAAGGCACATATTGACCAAAATTAAAAGCCTGAATTTCGCAAGCAAAGCACAAGCACACAATCAAATCACCAATTTATTAACTGATTAAGACTACAATATTCTGCATGTGCTTTTAAATACAGACACAGTTTTAGTAATTCAACTGATTTTTTTCAGCACTCTGCCCGTAATGAACTTTTTACCATCTGAAGATGCTAAAAATCACACTGAGGTGATGACATGACTAGTCCAGAATACAGGTCTTAAAAACTGACAAAATTCTAAATTAAATCATTCTGTCTTCTGAGATATTACTTCCACAATTTTCCGTCTTTTTGATGCAACAGAGTGTGAGAAAATCATCTCTGCAAAGCAGATTTGTGGTAGGAACCCAGATCACCTATTTTAAAACTCTCTGAAAGAAGAAAAATAATCAGGATTATATTCCATTGGCCACTTTCAGTATCTTCCTTATTCTGAGCTCAATCTTTGCTTATTGGATCAGTCATGATAGTCATGTTGTAGAAAGGTTTCATAGCTTGTCTCAAGCATTTTGCCATGTGGTCCACATGGTTTCAGTTTTTTACTATTAACTAGATAGCCAGATTGCAACAGGACTGTCACCTGCTTGTAATCTGTTAAATCGTCTCTAAATTTCCTTCAATTGCCTTTATAAATTAAATGACTCTTTAGAAAGGAACTAGTGTAAATGCTGATCCAAGTCCTCCTTGTGCTCAGTGCAAATTTGTACATGCTTTTCACAGCTGGCTGCAAGTGTACACACCATCTTCCTGAGAGCTCCATCAGTAGTCATTGGGAGAGCTGGGCAATCAATCCTATCATCCATCAGGATTATGGTAGTTGCTGAAGAATGTTTGAATTGCCAGTCTGTTCCACAGCTGTGTTAGGTATTATGACATGATCAAGAAGGATTCAACAGCATATTCAACACACATACATCAGAATTTTAGTACAACTGCACTTCAAAAGTTCTTCCTCAACTCATTTTATTTCCTTTGTCTGAGCAAATGACAAGGATCTCCTTGTCATACTTTTCTTTCAGTTGAAGTCTTCAACAACTTCCATAGTAGTCTATGGTTTTCTTTTCAGACCCACAATCAATAGCACTGAGTAGGAATGCATTTCCCCCATATGCATACTTGTAGCCATTATCTGGTCATTTGTTTGACATTGCATTAGCATGAATAGTGATTCTTTTAGTTCTTCCTTCATTTGCCACATTCTACTTAATGGACTTATGAATTTAAATCTGCCTGGAAGAGTAGTATACCCACAGGAAAGGGCTTCAGTCATTTCTTTAAACTGCTCATGGCTTGAAGCAATGTTTAAGTTTCATCATATCTATAATTCAATGAAGGAATAGTATCCATGTCTCACTCTGAAGATCAAACTCACTAATATTCTGATCTTCCCCTTCAATACATGAAATCCCATTCAGAGGTATCATCTTGAAGGATCTGAAAAAACGTACATCCTATATTTCTTGAGGCAAGCAAGAATCCTTTCAATGTCGCTATTTAACTTGACGAAGTTTAGAAAATTATTGTGACAAATCATCTGTTTTCATCACTTCAGTTCACTCAATTACTTGCTTCCTACCATTTCCTTCAACTTCAGGTACATGCAGTCAGATAAATTCACATGTTGACTTTGATAATCACTAAACACTAGCAGTCACTAGCAATGCTGTCAGTACCTTTAACATTTAGTACAGTTAGAAAAATAAGCCACCACTTTCTAAGTTCAATACACTAAAGAGTGAAAAATAATGTAAAATAGCCAGCTTTATACAGAATCACATCATCAAATGCTCTGCCCATGCTTTTAAATTTTAAGTCCGGTTCACCCAACAGTTTACTTGCTCCCCTTCCTTCAACACTCAATGACAGAAGATTCTCCAGGCAATCACCAATGGCTCTTCTGATTGCCTCCCTTGAAGGCTTTCAGATAGTTCTATCACTTCCTGTATCATAAGAACCCATGTTAAAAAGGATGTGATAACTAATATTCCATATTTTTATTCACAGATTTAAATGGGAAAAATAAAACTTCCTCATATCAAAAACTATCTTCCTCACAAATACTTCAGAAAGATACCAAAATTCAAAAGACTTGACAAAAACCCATTGCGGTAATCTCTTTGAGAAAAACACCTGGGTTTTCCACAACCCTTACTTGAGAACATAAATGGAAACATCACTTTTTTTTTTTTTTTAAAGCTTTGTTAAATATTAAAATATACACATCTGTGAACTCAAAAAAGTGACGATAGCACAAAATCTTCAAGGAGCATGTCCCAAAGCTTTATGATCCGTTCATAACTTTCAATAACTACAAACTGTATATATTAATGCTGCAAGAAACTCTAAACACATACACCACATCACTGTCACCTGCAGTTCTAGGTCTAGAATACACTACACAAACACTAAATCCCAAAATAAAGGTCTCCGCATACCCTTCCATGCCAATATTTCTCCACCTCACTCCCGGTCAGTAAGTTCTTATTTTTGTAACACAATGCAACAAGTAGTATCACATTACTATTGTTATATTTCAATACAAGGACCCTGAAGCATTTTTAAACTGAGACTCTAAAGTTAGAACCCTAAACCCATATTTAACACCTAAATAAGTGCTGAATACCCAGTTGTCCCCCCCATGAAAAAAAAAAAAGTCAGAAAACCAGCAACCCAGGAGAACCTCCTCAATACTTTTGATAATCAGATTGTTTATTCAGATGCCAAAGTATTGACTTGGAGACTCATTTTAAGCTCCCGTTTTTTAAATTTTTTTGCCCTGAATTTGACTTCTCTGTGATTACTCCCATTTGCGTGAGGCTATCTTTCCCCCTCCAAAACCATTGATATTGCTCAGACCCACCAGCAAACTATTATTGCCCTCTCAGCAACTGCATTTAAGAAAAATTTATTAATCCTTGAAGATTTAAAAAAACCCGGTTGTGTTAACAGCTCAATTTCTAGGAGTTTTTCTATTTTTAATCCCCACAATCTATTAACAGATTTTTATATTGCATACTGAAATCAATACAACGTAGACCATTCTATCTAAAAAACATCTGATCATCATCATGACGGGGAGTGAGCACAGCAGATCCATCAGCTTCCCCCCATGTCCAATCTCCTTCCCCATATGCTTTTAACACTGGAAGCAAATTCTCAAAATACATATTGGACACTTAGAAACAAAAATGTGCATGGGAAAGGTCCCTAATATAAGAGGGACAAATAACTGAACCATGTATGACAGGAACCCAGACACGCTGAAGCCAATTCTGATCAACTCTGAGGTGGCCATCAAAAACAGCATAAAGGGAGCTTGATGTAAATGAGAAGCAGGTCCTCTAGCATTAATGTGTACTAAAACAACACAGACGTACGAATCTTCACCTCAGCTGAAAACTATCCACCAATATCCTCCATTATATTCCCATAATACTGTTACAGAATCTCTCTTTTCAGAAAGAGTTGAAAAGCATTGAAATATCAATTTTAAAACTGTATTTTCAACACATTTTATAAATTTATATTAAAGAAGCACTTGCAGATGTTCTCTTTCAGCTGGGTGGACTGAACAAAATTAAAAAAAAAGTTTGTCTTTAAACCACTATGCCCTACTAAATCAGTGGTTTTCAAACATAAGGTCGGGGCCCAGTACTGGGTTGCAGACCCTCAGGTACTGGGTTGATGTGCCCTCTGCTGCCAGTGCCTAAAGCCTGGAATGCATTGCTCGATGATGTAGTTCTTGGGTCATGGGCATAAATGATTTTTTTCAACTGGGCTCCAAGAAAAATTGTTTGAAAACCACTGTACTAAATTATTAATAAAATACAATGAAAGCAGATACAAAAAGATAGTTACATTTCAAACTGGAACACCACCCGCATTTTATGAGCACTTCCACCCTCCTTGTCCATTTTAACCACTCAGACAAAGGAATACAATTCACCAACTCAGTTCCCATTAGTCCTACTGCTAGAATTTTATAATCAGATTCTTTTACTTCTGTTACCCTAGTCTCAACTTCTTGTCGCTGTTCTTTGAACCAAAATGTGCTCTAGTCCAGTGGTTTTCAAACCACTGGTTGGGGCCCAGTACTAGGTTGCAGACCCTCAAGTGCTGGGTCATAAGACCCCCTGCTGCCACCGCCGAAAGACTGGATTGCATTGCTCAAAGGTGTAAATTGTTGGGTTGCAGGCATAAACGATTATCTTTAACTAGGTCCCCAAGAAAAAGTTTGAAAACCACTGCTCAAGTCTATGCTTTCCTTTCTTCTCTCCCTTCTGCTTTTTTTCCCACCCCTTCCTTTTGACAAACAGATTCTATTGGAAACAAGAGTATTTTTAAACAAGACAGCTCCACTAGAGGGTAGCATTGTGCTAACAGCCTAAAGTAGTACTTTTAATTGATTAAACAGCAGTCCTAAAACTTTGCCAGTAATGTTTTCATCAGTATTAATCCTCTCAGTTTACAAAAGGTTAAAATTTCAGATCTATAAATGTTTTGCCCACTGATGCATGAAAACAACTTACATACAAAATTACTAAACAAACGTTTAAGCACAGATATTGTAGATGAAAATCATGCAAAAGCTTATTGTAACTGTAATTGCAGATTCCATTCCTTCAGATCAAGTAAGTCATTAGTAAAATTCCTTCTTTCATGGAATTCTTTCTGCTAGGAATTATCCTGCAGAAAGAACACTCATAAGAGGAGAGTTAAGTAGTATTTAATTGAAGAGGCTGAAGTGAGCATCTGATTTGATTAAAGCAGGAGTAAAATAAAGGATAAAAGTACGGCTCAAATGCCACCTGACTACTTTGCAAATTTGGGTGTTGAATACTTTTTACTAAGACAAGCTTGCCAACTAATGCTTCCACATATCTGGTAGTACAGGGGTCTGCAACCTGCAGCTCTCTGGCTGTCCCTTTGCAGCTCCGGGCTCTGCCCTCCTCCCCCCTCACCCATCACCAGGGGACCCCGAGGACAGTCCACTCCTTGATCCAGCCCCCTTGTCATCAGGTGACCCTGCAGATGCCCATGCCAGGCTCCTAGTTCCCCCCACCAGGAGGCTCTCAAAACACTTGGTTACGGAAGGAATTTTTAAAAATAGTTGTTCTTCTACTTCATGGTGCCAATCCCTCTTGTAGGATGATCTAAACTTCTCTATAAAGAACAGGCTACACAGAACTAGTCATTTGGCCTGACTGAATGAACAGATTCCCCTTTGAACTTGTCTCCAAATACGATGAATAATCAGGATGCTCTAAGAAAAAGCTTAATTCTACCCAGATGACCTGATTTACTTCATATTCAATTTATGTAGCAAAGTCTCATCAAACAAATCATGAAATCTCAAGCATAAGATTGGAAGGCCAACAGTTGAGGTGAGGCGAGGCGAGATGAAATTTGTAGACCGATTTGGGTAACAATCTCTTAGATCAGATGTGGCCAAACTGTGGCTCGGGAGCTGCATGTGGCTCTTGAATGAAAAAGCATGGCTTGTGGAAGAAGGTCAGCAAATCAATTTAGTAGGTAAAAGTATGTGGCTATATGTCTCAGTGTGGCTCTTGAAGGTTTAATAATCAACTTGTGTGGCTCTTGAGTTCCATAAGTTTGGCCACCCCATCTTAGATCAAACAGGAGTGGCTTGTTCTTGTGAAACACTACGAAGTAGGACAAAGGGAGTCAATTTCCCTTACTTATCTGGCCAAAATAGGAGTAACAAGAAAAGTCACTTAAAAAAAAGATACAGTGAACACCCAAAACTGTTCTTCAGTTTACTTAAAATCAAATTCAAGTCCCATGAAGCAGTAAGATATCTAATCTGAGGGTATGCATACAAAATCCATCTAAGTAAATGCTCCAAGAGTAAATTACTAAAGACACATTTTTCATTCACAGAAGTCTGATACGCCACAATTACCTCTCATTTCCAAAGGGGTAGCCATGTTAGTCTAGTTCGGCAAAACAAGGAAGTAGTCTTGTGGCACTTTTAAATACTAACAAATTTATCTATTACATGAGCTTTCATGAGAGAAAATCCCACTTCATCAGATACTTTGAAGATGGGGGAACTTCAAGTACACTTTAGTAATGGGGATGGTTAACAGATTTATTAAGGAAAATAGTTTCAAAAAAGAAGGTAGACAGCATACACAAGGTAATGTATCCCTACAAAACCAAATAGACTTGGCTTCCAAATAACTCCACACGCCTTGAAGGATACCAACTGCACCTGCTAGACTTCCTCAAGGAAAATTATGCTATCTAAAGTTAAGAACCTAGGCAGGATTCCAAGCTGCCAAGTTCAGCAATTCTGTATCTGTGTGAAGTAGTAAGGTATGGAGTGAGAGAGAAAAAAAGAAAGCTCTCTCTCAGTGTGATGGTGTAAATACCACAATAGATGAGAATCACCCAGGACTATAAAATTCATACCAAGTTACTCATCATGTCTTACATAATGCTACACGAATTAGTCTTCTGGCCCAAAACTGAAGCACAACTTAACCCTTCTCCTCAATCTGTAACAACTAATCAGAGCAATTGAATCCCTGTCCTCCTTAGTATTCTTCACATATGGGTAGAGTAATTTCTCTCAGCATTCCCTTCTCCAGAATGAACATGCTTAATTATACCACCTTTACTTTATGAGTTATACATGGTACTGGACAAGTTTATTCAACACTTCCTAACAATTAACAACTACCGGCTTCAAAATGCCTAAGGAAGTTGGGTGGCCCAATTCCTCTGGAACTGAACAGGAGCTGGCCACATACCTTAGCCAATGCCAGACAGTTTAGAGCAGTGGTCTTCAAACTTAGGGTTGGGACCCAGTACTGGGTTGCCGACCCTCAGGTACTGGGTCACGGCGCCCCTTGCTGCTGCTGCAAGACTGTAGTGCATTGCTCAAAGATGTAATTGTTGGGTCATAGGCATAAATGACTTTTTTCAACTAGGTCCTGAGGAAAAAAGTTTAGAAACCACTGGTTTAGAGGGAGCAAACAGAACAGGGCAGCTATCAAGTGATCCATTTCCCATCATCCATTCCCATCATCTGGCAGTCAGAGGCATAGGAACACCCAGAGTGTGGGGTTGCCTCTCTGATCATCTTGACTAGTAGCTGCCACTAATGAATATATATATGAACCTAACTAATTCTTTTTGAACCCAACCATAGTTTTGTCCTTCATGACGACAAGTTCCAGAGAGTTGACTGCATTGTGTGAATAAATACTTCCTTTTGCTTGTTTTTAACCTGCTACCCATTTATTTCATCAAGTGAAAGTAGTTCTTGTGTTACGCAATGGGATAAATAACACTTCCCTATTCACTTTCTCCGTATCATTCATGATATTATAGATCTCAATCATGTGCCCCTTAGTCATCTCTTTTCCAAGCTGAGAAGTCCAAGTCTTTATAATCTCTTCTCACATGGAAGCACTTCCATGCCCTAATAATTTGTGCAGCCTCTCTGTACCTCTCCTAATTCTAATAAATCTTTTTTGAGATGGAGCAACCAGAACGGCATACGTATTATTCACAGAGTAGCTGTACCACAGAATTACACAGTGAAATGATATTTACTGTCTTATTATCCAACTCTTTTCTAACAACTCCTAACACTTTGTTATCTGTTTTGATTGCCACTACACACAGAGCAGGTATTTGCAGGGAACAGGAGAGGGTTGTGTGGAGGAACTGTGCTTTGTTTATCACAGAAGTTGGAAGATGTGTAATGAATGAGACAAGAGAGCTGCACAAAGAGAAAGCAGGGTCTTAGATTTTCTCTCTGCCAGTATTGCTAACTCACTATCAATTTTTTTCCGTGATCACTCAAGTTCCTCATTTTCTGGGTGCCTGACTTGGAGCCCCGGGGTCTGACATGCAGGAGTACCAAGCACTCTCAACTGCAAACAGAGCTAATGTGAGCCACACTTCGAACATATCATAAAGTGCTATATGATCCTAACTAGTCTGAAAAATCAAGTCCTCATTGTCTCAAATTTGTGACTCAAAATTGGTGGATACATAGGTGTTCTGTGAAAAATTCACTTTTGTTTATGAAACACTCAAATGCTATAGTGATGAGCACCACAGAAGAGCCCATGAGGAAATTCACAATTCTGTCTTCAGAGTAGGTTTTGAGTAGTGTGTTGTGGTCACACTGAACAATGAAAAGAAAACAAAAATACCAAGTAGCTGCACTAAGAGGCAGAGATCTTATTAAATAAAATTATCGGTGATAATTTAATTAAAAGACTCTCATAATGAATACATGAAGAAAGCAAGTTAAGCTTATACAGGCACCTTAATTCTGGCATTTTCTAACTTTGGGGTACTTGGTTCTGTAACCTTAATTTTTTTTTTTTAAACACAGTTTGTATGTGTAATTAAATCAAAGCTGTCTGACAGCATACTTACTAGTGCAGGCCAAACAGCTGAAAAACATTAAAACACATTAATTACATACGTATTTTATCCCACTTGTTTGCAAAAAGCCATGAGTGGCTCTATAGCTGGTTAAATAATGCAAAAATATTTGTTAAATAAAAATCAAATAATGCATTCACTCAGTACTATTTGACCAACCTTACTCACGATGCTTCTCATTTTTGTATCTTCCTGGATTAACTCAGTTTTTTTTCCCTCCCCCTAAAGTAGATTATGGGGTCTCTTTTCCTGAGCCGTATTCAGTGTCTGTTTCATCTCTCTTCTCCCTCTACCCTCAAGCACTGCCTGAAGCCAAGTCATTTAATTTACTCCTGCACAGGCCTCAATGCTGCCAAAGCAATAGGAGCTGTTCTCCTTAGTATCACCTGACAGAGTGAAGCAACAAAATAGCTAAGTCTCTTTCAAGGCTCAGTTGAATCCTACACATTCTTCTAGATCAGTGTTTCCCAACCAGTGTGCTGCGGCACACAGGTGTGCCGTCAGGTCTCAGCAGGTGTGCCACAAAATTTTTTGAAAAACTACTCAAAGAGCTAGGGATTGGCTCATTTGCTCATGAATATTCATGAGTTCATTTTTAAACTATATGGTGATATGCCTCAAATTAATTAAAGGCAGCAAGGTGTGCCACAGCAGAGAAAATGTTGGGAACCACTGCTCTAGATCAGTGGTTCTCAACCTGGAGTCCAGGGACCCCTGGGGGTCTGTGGAGCCTCTCCCTACCAGGGCCAGAATCCAGCTGCAGCTCTGATGCTCCTCGTCAGGGCTGCCTCTCCCTGCCCATGGCTGGATCCCAACAGGGGGATAAGGCTGGGGTGGCTCCCAGGAGGGCAAGAGCAGGGGGCCATAGCCACCACGGTTCAGCTCCCCAGCGGTGTGGGCCATGGTGGTGGCAGCGCCACTCGCCAGCTGTCCCAGCGGCACCACCAGAGTGGCATGGGCCAGATTACATAATCATCACAATCATCAAGGGGACCACAAAGATTGTTTTTGTTAAAAAGGGGTCCTCAGCCTGAAAAGGGTTGGGAACCACTGTTCTAGATCAATACAGACCACCACCAGACTTGCAAAGTGACTCACCATCCGCATGCCCTATTTGGAAGTGTAAGTATACAATCAGGGAGCAGCAGAGACACCCCACCACCACCACCACCACCCAAAAAAGCAGCATATACAGCACAGTATCATGTTAAATGATTTTTTAAAAAAGCAAAAATTTAAAAAAGATTTGACAAGGCAAGGAAACTTCTTGAGCTTGTTTCATTTAAATTAAGATGATTAAAAGCCACTTTTCTCTTCTGCATAGCAGTTTCAAACTTGCATTAGGTCAATTTTCAGTTGCAAACCTTTGAAAGAACCACCATAACATATTGTCCAAAATTAAAAACATTTCAGAGTTACAAACAGCCTCCATTTCTGTAACTGAAGTTCTACTGTACTTTATCCTCACTACTGCTGCCCCAGTTAAGTTGCAGAAACAGTCAGTCCTTGGATAGCCAGCAAGGGGGATGACATCACAAAAACGAAGTCCATCTCTAACATACGCTAAAGCACAATCTGGGCTTCGCCACACACAATCATTAGTGTAAGTCACAAAATTCTAAACTTTTTAAAAAATAATTCTTAAGAACACATGACGCTGTTTCCCTAGCTCCCCAATTATGACTGTTTTGTCAGATAAGGAGGATGGTGTTTTACTGGTACAAAGCAGCTGGAATTCCAGTTTGATGATACACTGCATCCACTTGTAATCTACAGAAAATATAGGTTTTATTTTATGAGACAAAGCTGGTTATATATGTTTTGTTTTGTTTTTTTAAAAGCCAGGTCTCATTTGAGTTTAATCAAGCCCAATCCAAATATCTAAGTGCTAAACTGCTGCTTGTATAGTTCATCATCATTAGAAGCAAACCATCAGTTACCATCTTTTACTTAACTTTCACCTATGGAAGTATTTAACACTTTGTCTGCTTACTCCCAAGTGAATTCATGTGACTGAAGTATGTTCTGCATTCAGATATGTGTATAAGTCCAATTCAGATTAGCATTTGTCAGCTTGTAATTTATATTTTTCTATCATATGCAAGGAAGGGGAAGCATAATCACTTCACTGCTGATTTTCAGCCAAGTCTTCAGAAATGTTCAGCCGTACCTGTGGTTCTGCAGTACCTCTGAAAATCACGTAGAGGTTGACTCAGTTGAGCTCTTGAAAAATCAATGCACACAGAATTAATGACACTTCTGATAATTTTGGCCTTATTCAATTGTCTCAGTTCGGGAGCTTCCAGCTTCTAAAATGCTTCTTAGACAGTTGATAAGTCAGAAAGTTCCAACTGCTTTCCTTTATTGAAATAAAACTCTGTATTTGATCAAGGACAGTTATATGGTCCATAACAGTGGTTTTCAAACTTAGGGTCAAGGCCCCGTACTGGGTCGTGGACCCTCAAGTATTGGGTCGCGGCGCCCCCTGCTGCCACCACCAAATGACTGGAATGCATTGCTCAAAGATGTGATTGTTGGGTCGCGAGCATAAATGATTTTTTTTTTCCTCATGACCCCTTTGGAAAAAAGTTTGAAGACCACTGGTCTATAATACTACATAAGTACATTTCCTGACAAGGTCAGACTGAATACCCCTGGATTCTACTGAAAAAACAAAAGAAACAAAACAAAACAAAAAAATCTTACATCCATTCTGAAGAGAAGAGCTCACTGCTAATATCATACCTTCGCTGCCACATACAGAAAGTTCAATGAGTAACTGCAGAGGCTCTGAGGACTTTAGCAGCACTTCTGAAGGAGACTTGGGCACTATCACTCAAACTACGAATCTAAACCATATGAATCAACAGATGTAAAAATCAGTGTGGCACTCAAAAACAGTTTTTCTAAGGGACTTCCCTTCTCCTACTGAGGTGATCCAGGTTCTTCCTCAGTAGGAAATTTTTTATTCTCCTTTTTGAGAAAAATATGAAGAAGACCACTTATTCCCAAAGCTCTCTGGGGAGTAAATAGCAGTGGTCTCCAAACTGTGGGGTGCACCCTCTAGGGCAGTAGTTTTCAACCAGTGTTTCACGGCACACTGGTGTGCCATGAGAACTATCCAAGTGTGCTGTGAAATGCTGTACAAAGGCAATGAAAAAAATCAATCTTAAACAATATTCTATCCAATCAAAATTTTAACTCACCACACTCATGAAAATTAATAATCAAATTAAAAGCCAGGTATCAGTCTTTCAATTCTAAAATGTGAACATTCAAAATGCAGGTGGCCAAAGGGCAAAACTGAGATGATGTGTATTTGAAACAATAATGCATTTGGTCCTTCTTTAGCTTGTTGCATGCACTATGTCGCAAACCTCTCTAGTTAGACTATAAGCCTGGTAAATGTAAGTAAATGTAATGCTAATGAGTAATCATTCCAGATGAAAAAAGTGGTATGCCATGGAACTGTTTGTCTCACTGACGTGTGCTGTGTTACTGAAAAGGCTGGGAATCACTACTCTAGGGGGATGCAGAAAAACAATCGGGAGAGGGACAAAGCAGGGCCCAGGCCAGCCTCCATGGGGGTCAGGAAGGGAGCACCAAACTTCCAGCCCTGCTCTGCCCCTAGAGCAGCCCCACTTGCAAGCCTGTTCAGTCCCCAGTCCTGCTTTGCCTCCAGGCCCAGGCCTGCCCTCATTTCCTCTCCACCCCCAGTCACAGCTTCCCTCCATCCCAAGTTCCATCTCCAGCTCTGTCTTCAGCCCAAGTTTTGCTGGAGAGGATGCCTTGGCTGTTCAGTAATGGAGGGGAAACATGGACAAACTCCTTTTGTGGTGGTGGTGGTGGTGGTGATGGGGGGGTGGCATGACTGGAAAAGCTTGCACATCACAGATCTATACATTTTCCTTATTACAAGCAAGCTATGACACTACTCACTTAGGTGACTGGAAGGGTGCCATCACCTAATGGCCATGGTTTACGTCCTTGCCGTGCAAGGAGGATTGGGGGTATGGGAGGCCAGGCCCTCCCACTTCACTGGGCTCTGACCCAGGGCCCTTTGAGGGCTGTCAGTGCTCTGACAGCTGGAGATGCTCAAGACTGCTCTCATTGGCACATTTCTTACCACCTCCTTGCAATTATTAAAGTCACTCCTGGGTTGAGATGAGGTTGGGGATATTTGCACACCATGAGGCACCTTCTAGCATCTACACGTACTGAGCTTGCTCTCTTTTCTCTCTGGGGCAGTCACTACGTCTTCCCAGGGCATGGCCTAGTTTCCTGGGCCAGTTCAGTCTAATGGTTTTGCTCCAGAGGAGTGGTTCAAACAAAAATAAAGGGGGATTAACCAAGTCCACAGTTCATAAGAAAGGGAGAAGGGACTGTGTCCCACTTAGCCTGTATCTGCAATAGATCTTCCCTTCCCTCAGACAGTTGTGTTGGGAGAGATTCTGCACTCTCTCAGCTCTTCTCCTCTTGAGCTGCTCTCATCCCTGGCCTGCCACCAAATAAGCTGTTCTCCTTTCTTTTAACTACTTCTCCAGGTGGAGCATTTGCTACAGGTGGGGCGGGCTGGGCCCAGAGTAGTTCCTTACGCACTTCTGCCCAGTGTGGCATTTGTACAACCTATTACACAAGCAAAGAGCACAAAAAGAAAAATTTACCCACACTGCTTCTAAATCACATTAGTGAAGAAATACACATTGACAACATGGGCTGGTTACGGGCTCAAAATAAGATTTTGAGTCAGTTTAATTAAGGAACACTTGATAATTGGGCTGACCTGGGTGCACAGCATGCAAGACATTGGCTTATTTAAAGAAAAACAAGCAACAATCATTAAGTACTTCCACCAGCACTACATGGGCTCATTGTACCCATATAACCAGGTACACTTGCATTTCTAACAAGAAAAAACGCAACATCTTCATGGCTGGTTGGTCAGGTAGTTTAGCTAAACATCTAGAATAGGCAATCCTGATTTACAGGATCAGATTTTGTCAGACAAATTAGCCTTTTTGAGAGAACCACCACCACCAGTAAACAACATGACCACATTTGATCAACATATTTGGACGTTTAGTAATGTATTTGGTATAATGCCTCAAATAAAAACAAAACAAAACAAAAACACCTTATCTAAAAGTGAATTCCGACGGACTTGGCTTTGACCATTGTCACAAGAAGAAAGTTGGCTGAAATACTGTAAACAGAGAGCAATTATAAATAGCAATGTATTGACTCAGCGTACAGGGAGAGTTCTAGTTTAGCAGCATAAGGACTGGCATTAGTGATGGTCGTCTTTAACATTTTTGTTAATCTGGGGGAAGGGTAAATAGCACGTGAATTCTACCTGCATATAATGCTAAAGTGGGAGGACCTGCAAACACCAGCAAGAACAAAGAAATAATAGGTAACAACACTGAATGCTTAATCCTATGCTCCCTGATTTTAATGGTGCAGGATTAGGACACTAAATTGCATGGACATATGAACAAACAATAAAATAAGGTTTGGTTTCTGAAAACATATGCTATTATATCTGGAGAAAAATAAGACCAAGAGAAAAATGTGATGCAAAACAATACTGAGAAAGTCTTAAAAGTGGTAACATACAGAATTTATAAACACTTGTTTTCTCGTTCTGTCCTGTGAGATTTTGAGGCTGTTTTCTTGAAAACAACTTTGCAGAACTCAATTACACACACACACACACACATTTTGTTAAGGCAAAATACAAAGATGATCAAGAAGGGAAAACAAGCAACACAAACAGGCGATGTATGTCAGTTCAGACTCCAGACCCAAGACCTAAGAATGACGGCTTTAGGAATGGCCTGCCCTCACACTGCGATACTAACCACATGGACTCTTGACCACCTTCCTCTTTCCATCACCCAAATTCTTTAATTAGAACTTAGGTTTTCACCCTATTTATCATTGTGGGCCATGTGTGCAACTCTGTTTGTGTTATGTGAGCCACATTCACACAATATATATATACTACCTGCATGGTCCTGAGGATGTCACATTGGCTGCAAGTGGGCCATGGATTGAGAACCACTGCATTAGAGAGAGAAAAATAGTAACACAATGTATCTGGAGGTCTGCTATTCATCACACCTTCCATTAGAAATCACCCCCCCCCCCGGCTGAACAGAAATAGTTACCCTATTTAGGCATGCACTGCCTAGAACTCTGGAATCCCAAATTCCAGTGTTTTTATTCCTTTAGAGCTATTGGACAGATTCTTCACTTTTTATCTTTAAACATTTCTCAAATAAGTACATGTGGCAACATCCTCTACTCTTCTAACCCAAACAAGGCATAAATTTTAATAGATGACATACCTGGCAAGTAAGCAACGCTAGTCAGCTAGCCTCAGAGTTGGAGACTTAAAAAAAAATAGAAAACCCATTAAGCCTGACACTACTCCAATCCTTTACCACTGTCCTGTGGGACCAAAAAACCCTTCCCTTCAGGAGTTCCACCTTGCTTGTTATAGGGAGCTGAGACCCTCACATGAAAATCATGGTGGGAATAGTAGAAAACACACACACACAATATTTCAGATTTTAAATTCCACATATAAGCCCATACTCCACTCAACTCGTCAAGTTTTGCATGTAAGGAGACAATATGGTAAACAGAAAACAAATTTGCTAGAGGCTGGTCAGAAGTAGGTGTTTAGTTATCTCCCTTAACAGAAGTACTAAAAACACCTGCAATAAAGCAAGAAACTGAAATTGGAATCTTACTACCATCATCTACCTTTGGTGCTAATTCTCTAAACCATATCTCAAAAAATCACTGTGCTTCCTAATAATATAGATCTGCCATCACATTACCATTTCCCGTTCTCAGTTGAATCACTTTTCCCACAAAAGAGCTCATCTTCCTCAAACACTGAGATAGATCTAGAAACTTTTTAAAATAACCATGTGGTTAGATTTCTGGGCCTGAGAAAAAACATGAGTGCTCGAACATAGAATAAAAGAATATGAAAAAACAAACAAACAAAAAAAGCCCACCAAGCTGGTATCCTACTTTTGGGGGTTCTCAAACATTTTCATTATATGGACACATCTTAAAAGAGTAGCTGCTCTGGGAAAGATGTCCACTCCTACTCGCTATCACTCAGAACATCTCCCTTCCCACTCACAATCATATGACATCCCTGTGAAATCTACAATTGCTTACATCAAAGAGCAATATTAGGAAAGTAGCTGTATATTTTCAGCTGCTTTTGATGTAGAGTTTTGTCCTTTTTAAAAAGTGTTATTTATCACAGTCTATTTTTGCCCTTCATTTCATGTCTCTCACCTGTTTTATCCCTTTTTCCTTTCATTCCCCCCATGCACGTATTTCTTTACCACTTGGTTCCACTCTTTCCTATATATGCCACCCAAATACATGCTCCTCTACAGGTCTACCCTGACCCCTTCTCTTCTGTGCATTCCTCTCTCACTGCTGGCTAACATCTGTCCCTCTGATGACTCCAATACCTGTGGATGGTCCCTAATCCTAATTCTCTCTTCTCTTACGCAGCAAGACTCTAAAGCAGAAGCAGCTAAACTGACCTTCATCCTTTTGCCCTTTTTCCTGTATCTACTTTTACAAGCCTTTGGGCTGCTCTTAACAGAGAAAGGCCTGGATGCCTTCAGAAGTAATTGGAAATAAGATGAGCCAACGCCACATGATCAACAGCTCTCCATAGACTTCCAAAAAGTGCTCTACACATCATCACTGGACTAAGGATCATAGTTTACCTATTTTAAGTCATTATTTTTTAAATCATTAAACTTAACTGCTCACATAACAAGCAAGGCTTAATTAACATAAATACCTACAACACTCCTATACTAAAAGATCTTCATGATAAAACCTTCTTCCAGAAATAAAATAAGGCACAGCAAGAGTGGTGCCAAAAATTTTCTAAGTCAACAAACTAAAGGAAAACAATGCTCTTGAAACAAGGCAATTGGGAAAAAGCAAACTCACAAATTTGCCCTTGTTAGACAATGCAGTACTTATCTATGGCAAAATAATCAAACAAAAACTTTAAGTTTGTCAAACACTATTATATCCTCTCAAAAGCCAAAATGTCATGTGCAACAAGTTTAGGAAAAGGTAGAAGTAGAGATTTTCTTAATTCTTGAAGTATTTTAAGGAAAGACAACAAACACTAAGATCATTATTTAGAGCACCAATTTTTAGACAAGGGGGACCGGTCCAAAATTAATCTTTAAGTTAGTCTCTATGGGTTCATGCCAAAATGGTCCCATAAAAATACTCCTCTGTTAAAAAGACAGTTACTGTCATCTTAAGGCAGAAATGAACAGCGAATGATACAACTCTCCTCTTCTGCTGTCTGGCCCCTGGATCTTCCACTTCCTTTCCTTCCCATGGAAAGTTTTATGGAAGACACTCTTCAAACATGATGTAGAGGAATGGTTTTCCACTGGTTTGTGATGACACATGTGGCTAAGTGAGGTGGTGATGGGGGCTTGGTGACAGCAGGGGGTAGGCAAACTTTTCTGTGGCAGAGGCACTGTCAAATACGATTGTGCAACAGCCAACCATGTTGCAACACAAAAAGCACTGACAGTCACTGGTGTAGGGCAAACTGAACACTCAGGGTAAGTCTACTCTGTAACTAGACACCCATGGCTGTGCTAAGAAGCTGTTTAAATGAAGTGTAGACATTCAAACTCATGCTGCAGTCCACATTCTTGGACCTTTCCACCTCACAGAGTCCTAGATCCTAGGCTCCAGCACAAGCACAAACATCTACACCACAATTAAACAGACTTGTTTGCCAAAACCAGCAAGCCTGAGACAACCACTCAGGCCAGTCATGGGTTTTTAACTGCAGTGTAGACAGAGAGAGAGAGAGAGAAAGGAGCCAAGTAGGCACTGTGGAGCAGGTCCCATACTGTCTGGCCTTAACAGTAAATTTTGGCTGGCCACCAGCACAATTTCTAGGCATGTTTAAATTAGTTAAAAGTTACACATTATAAAATAATTTGAAAGGGGGCTGCATTTACGTAAAGCAGCTGGGGCTGGAGTGACAGAGGGGAAAAAGGTCTAAAATCCCAGTTTCAGAAGAACCTTGCAACAAAGGATCCAACATGTTAATGATTAACTTATACTAACTGGACCAAGAAATTTTTAAAAAAGGAAGAAAAAAGATAAAAAGAAACACACACACAACCTATTATAACCAGTGTGTACAAACCGCCTATTAAGATTTTTAAAGATTTCCTCCAAAAAATTAGTGCGCTCATTGGCCTATGCTGTGCAGACTTTTTCATTTGTACTTTCAGAAAAGTAGTTCAGAGAACATTACCCCATAAAACAATTCTGGAGAATTTCCCTTCTTCATTTTTAGGAGAAAATCCTTTTAAAAGCCAAAAATCTCACAAGACAAAAGACTGTTGCACTCAATTAATTTGCACAAGACTCCAGTGGTTGTCACTTTTGATCAAAAGTAATACGAAACTTTTGACCAAGACATGACAAATCCCAGACACTAGGTCTCCAGGGAATTGTACACTGGCACCTAGCTGCACTGTGGTACTACAGGGGGCAGACTGCCAGCTGGCGCCCAAATAAAGAAACCCACCAGTGCCTTCAGTGGCACGCGGCTTTCTTTCTGCACCCTGGACTGCTGCTGCAGGTGTCTGCTTTTTGGCAGTGGCATTTTGGTGGCAAGGGGCCCCTCTCATGTGCCAGCCACCTAGGCACCCCAGTTTTAGGTCATGCACCTAGGTGTGCAGCACATTTGTCAAGGCCTGCTTTTGACACATTATTATGGTGTCATATCACGCTTATTCCATGTACCCATCTCTCTCAGCACTTAAAAATGGACAAGCATTAATATCTTTACTTTACAGATGGGGAAACTGAAGCACAGAAAAGTCAAGTCAATTGCTCATATTAAGCCTGTGGCAGAGCTGACATCAGACCCCAGACCTCATGTCTGCCAGTTTGTTCAACTCAGGAGGCTGCAACTGCATTACAAGCACAATAAAATTTTAGCAATATGGAAAACTATTAGGTTTCTCTCTCTCTCTCTCTCTCTCTCTCTCTCTCTCTCTCTCTCTCTCT
>ML681995.1:3499823-3516201 GCA_007922195.1 Podocnemis expansa | reverse complement strand
TCTCTCTCTCTCTCTCTCTCTCTCTCTCTCTCTCTCTCTCTCTCTCTCTCACACACAGAGTATTCCCAGGCCAAAATCATCAAGAGAGACTACTTTCTAAAGAAAAAACGCTTTCACAATGTTTGAAAACTAGGAAATTCTAAGCTAAAGGTAACATTTTCAAATAAAAGCAACTTTTGTAAGTCTAGACATTCAGATTCAACTACTCTGCCAAACTATACCATCCACATGATGTAGAATCACATCCAAAATTAGGCTAAATGTGTCAATTTGAACTTCAGCCCCTCATTGGATGGTGGAATAAGATAATTGCTATAGTTTTCTCATCAGAGGTAGATTTGATAGATACTTGTAACTGAAAGGAAATCAGTGGTGGAAGGCTGGGATTATTTGTAGAGCTCAGAATATGAAAAGAGTGCGATCTAAAAGCACAGCTCTTTCATTTATTTATGGAAGGTAAGTGACAAGATGTTGCTGGAGTTGGTTCAAAAGGGAAGGTTTGGAATTATTTTGCAGTGAGTATAGTATGCAAATGCATATATTGAACACAGCAGGTTTCGGGTGCTCAGACATTATTGTAATGGGAGCCATAAAAGAACCGAAGTAGATAGGGATGACAGAGAGATCCTGGAAAGGCAGAAGAAATCATAGTGTGAAGCTGTAAAGCAGTCTCATGGCTACATGTGTAGGGCAGTCAATGACAGCCTGTGAAGAAAATGGAGCACATTAGAGCTTTAAATTTCAGGATTCTGGGTTTTGATTTTTATGTTAAACTTTATACTTAATTTTAATTTCTGTAGGCCCCTCTGCTAGTGGGATGTGTGCTGCCTGTAACTCCAGCTGATTGTCTCCCATCCAAGAGAGCACCTTTAGTTCTATGTTCCACATAATAGAGTGCTTTAAAGGGAAAGAATTTCCTCACAAAGATATGGGACCTTCAAATCAGTAAGATTTCAACAGTTGTAACTCGCCTCTTTATGGGCAGCCTGAAAATCAGGTGCATGAAGGTTCAGCTCCTGGGTTCCTTTGGGTGAATCTGCCTGCACAGCTCAGAAAGCTCTACCATTTACCTAACATCAGCAGAATGCTCCAGCCCGGGGTTTCCAAACTTGTAGCCAGCTGTTCCACTGATGGTCTGTGAGCATGACATTTCATCTATTCACTTTGCAATAATTTTTTAAGAAGCTGGTAAGAGAACCAATGGCTCTCTGTCATGTAGTCACCCTGGTTATAACAGCACAACTGTATTTCTACAAACTACCATAAAATCTGTATCTGAATTGAGTTTTATACAAGCCTACTATTTCACCATATTCTTCATGGGCTCTCCTTAGCTGTTCAGCCTATATGGCCAGCCAGCAGGCATTCCACATAGTTGGTAGCTGCCAGCCATGGTGCACCCAAATTCTTTCCCTCCCACAATCCTCCATGCTTGTGCCAGAGTGGCCTGCCAGTATTTCTTCACAGAGCAATGCAGCAATAAGCAGTCCAGCAGCTCACACTAGACTACTAATGATGCCAATGGATACCCACATGCTTATAACCGTACCTTCAAGTGTCACGAAGAATGGAGCACAAATGCGGTAGAGAGCTAAAACTGCTGCAAAAGGACCGAACTACATACAGCACAACAAAAAGGTTCCCAAACACCACTTCTCCTACTTGGCTCTCCTGCACATGCATACTCATCTTCCCCACTTCCTCTCAGACCTGGCAAACCTGCTAGTGCTCTTGTGTTTGCTAGAAGAAACTGAGGCAGTCCATTATCTCCCTCATATAGCCATAGCCCCAAAGTGTTCAGTAACGTGAGGTTAACCTCAGGTGGCACCCAACAGGTTTGAAATCTTTTAGATTACCCAGTCCTGTGGAGCCATCCAACACAGCTCCTTTGTTGAGGAGAGATGCCACTTCCTTCAAAAGCTCTGCCTTGTGAGACAGACCCATGAAGAGGTATGAAAAAACAGATTTTGGTGGAGATTTGATGTGAAATTGAATGTAACCACTGCAAACAACATCATACCAGGCACCTTGCTGCTGACAGATGACACTTCAAAAAGGAAGAGATGCAGAAGTAGAAGTGGTGCAATATTTACAAGACTCCATTACTTGATTCTCAGTAATCCCATCAGATCTGAGTTCTAGAGGCTGATGATCCCCCAAGCTAAATCTCCAGCGACCCTGCTTCTATTATCCTTACTTTTTGGATGGAGACTGACAGTGAAGCTGGATCTGCGGTCTATAGAAGAACTTCTGGGATGGATTTGGTAACTATATCTAATATAGACCTCAACAAATTTGAAGAACATGTAGGGGCCAGCCCAAAAATTGAAGTGCTCCCAGGTGTACAAAACAGAAGGAGCTCCCCACTGCTGAAAGACCACCACCACTTCTTCCAGTGGTGGTACAGAGAGTGCTGTGGCTCCCACTGCTGAAAAACCACCAAGGCTACCTTCAGTGGCAAGCGCAGCATGCAGAAGACCCCCCCCCCGCCACTGGAAGAAAGCTACAGTTGGCAGCACATTCGGCAGTGGAGGGGAGGGGAGGGGAAGACAGCACCACTGGTTCCTTTTTTGGGCGCCAATGGATGTTTGCCTTCCTGGCTGCTAGGTGCCAGAGACAAAATTCTGGGCACCATGGCAACCAGGATTGGCCAGCCCTGCTCTAATACCTAAAAGCAGGACAGGTGACTTCATGTGTTCTAGCAGACTGTGAAAGTCCCCAGGAGCAAGCAAGGGCTCTGGTGGCTTTCAGTTTCACCCATCAGTCTTCAAGATAAAAAGCATGTTCCTCAAAAAGGCAAAACTTCCACTTCTGATTGAGCTTCAGATGACACACTAAAAGACTGCAGGAACAAAGTTTTATAATATTGCCTATCACTACTGGCCGCACCCATAAATCAGAAGCATTAAATGCCCTAAGGGCATCTTCTGCTACAATGCAATCCTCCAAAAGGTTCTCAGCAGCCTTTTTCTGTTCCTCATGTTAAGCTTCTAAGGTTGGGAAGGAAAACACCGTACTGGGCATACTGACAGTGTGTCAAACAAGTAAACTGCTGCTTACATAACGAGAGACCTGGAATAGTGGATTTTGCAGTCCAGAGCACTCATTCTTCCTCCTTCTCTATTTACTGCACAAAGCAAGAAGCTTTTTCACTCTGTTGTTCTAAAGCTGCAGATATTGAAGAATTGAGAGCAGAACGCTGGAAAACATGCTCAGTCTGGTGAGTAACCTTATATCATTGACCAGTCAACTACAGATATCATGCAAATTAAATCCATGATGGATCTAACTAAAAACGTTTACAACTATTAGCTTCTAAAAACAGAGGAAGACATGGTTACGGTCAATAGTAGAAGCGACAGTTTGTAGCTAAAATCACCCAGGTATGTAGCATCTCAGTGTTTAACTTACCTAGGTATCTTCATCTTCCACGGAAAACGCACACAATGGTAGTTAACAGGGGCCAAATGCAATAACTGTATTTCCATGCTTTTCAGAAATCATAAGACGCAACTTAAAGAACGTCATGGCTCTCTAAAGTGGCCTTAAGTCATCAACCTATTAACATTTTAAAGTTTATTTCTGGGCTTGAATTACATCCTCTAACAATTTCTTAAAACTTCTTTCCCTATTTCTCTACATACTGAATACCATACTTAATCTAATCAATCCATGGTTACACTGAGAGGAGTATCACTGAGTGTGTGGGAAACAGCAACATAACTGCTCACTGGCTTTGTTTATAACCTGTGAGGGAAGGTGGAGGAAAGGCTTATACATCACAATAAGAACACCTGTGCCCTGTTTACAGTAGATTCCACACAGCTATCATTGGAGGAACTCTGTTGGTGAATTATAGGCCTGATTTCTGCGAACCTCCTATAAAACAAATTGCCTGTTCCGCCCCTCATGATATTTACCACTCTAACTGGCACTCCAAGCTGCTGGTAAAACACCACATGCATCCAGACACAAGCACTTCAGACAACGTACAAATGTGCAGACAGTGTTTGGATTAATCTGGCTTTCAACAGCTTTGTCTACTCTCAGAAAGTTTATTAAAAAGAGTCTCAACAATTCTAACACCAGCTCTGTTCAAGTGGAGGTAAAACTTTCAGAAACCATAGTGCAGTCAGGCTCTGGCAGCCAGATCTGCTTTTAACCATAGCTGTCATTAGAATTCCTTTGCAGCAGATTTCACTAAAAAGGTGGCAAAAAAATGTATCCAACCACTGATGTCTTGTATACACTAGGACTCCCATCAGTTTTAATTCCAATTCAGATGAACAGGTGTTAAAACCAGTAGGAGGTTGGATTTTTTTTCTTAAATTTCCCCAAAATAGCCCGCCAATCTGAATCCTGTTTCTACCAGAGCCATTTCTTTGCCAGGGGAGATTGAAGTTACTGGCATAATAGCACAAACAGTTCAATAATCATCCAACTATTATTTCACAATACACCTATGGACTTTGAAATATCCAAGAGCCTATTGTTTCTGGAAGCTGCACTGGTAAATGTGGGATAGTAACCCACAAAAGGTCACTATTGAAACTGTTGGAAAACAACTGCTAGAAGTGTGGAGCAAAACTAAAATATTTAACATGCTAATCAGGCAGACCAAACTTTCTGCTCCTAAACTGTTTCTAGCCTACCCATTAAATTTTCTGGTGCAAACACAGATGAAGAGAGTTGGTCAACAGAGGCTCAGCCAAGAATATTTCAGCAAAAAATTGCCTGCAAACTAATTTAAGACTGTTTCAGTGGTAGTGCAGATTGGACAAGCCTGTTTTCAACACTACACTATTTTCTCTAGACTATATTAACACTTAAACCTTTTTATAAATGAGAGGCAGGGCACCCCGTCCTTAGCAGCATTTTCGGTGACATTTCATAATGTACACCAAGCTTAGTTAAGCTTTCAACAGACATTAGGGCTGGGCTATTCAAGGGGCTGAAAGCAATTAGGCACACAATGCCAAATTAATTTAAATAGGACTTAGGTGGCTAACATCCTTAGAGACCTTAGAAAAGCCCACCCTAGAAAAACTTGTGGGAATGAAAGAGAGGAATGGGGAGCACAGCAAAGGAGAGCAAGGAAAAAAAGGTATAAGGCAAAAGGAATTTGGGGACAAGAGGAAAGATCAAACAGAGAAATACAAGGAAGAGAAAGAAGACAATTTATCCTACCAGAGACAGCACCTCTTGTCACTCAAGACAAGAAACATTGCCTCCCAAAAAGTCAATTCGGGCATCAGGAAATGGCGGAAGTGATGGGGAAGGACCAAATCTGACCTGAGGTAAGGAAAAAAAGAATGGAATTACAACCCAGGCTGAATGTTGTCCTCTATTTTGTAAGTGTTCAGATGCACTCTTTCTGACAAATTTCTCTAATTACACTGCCCCTCACTCACTCACTCACTCACTCACTCACTCACTCACTCACTCACTCACACACACACACACACACACACACACTCACTTTATTTTTACTGGCTTAAAAAAAAAAAAAAAAAAACAAGTACGGTGATCAGAACTGAGTGCAGTTACATTCCATGCCATTTTAATAAAAATTTGAAACTCTAAGTTATTACTAAGATTAGATTTCAAATCTAACTATTAAATAGTGAAGCAGGTTTGCATGAAGTAACAAGTGAAATTAGAAAAAACAGTATACATTTGAAACCCCTTCCCACTCATGAAGATTTGAAAACATGGGCTTGTGGTTATAAGATGCTGCACTGGAACTAGAAAGATGTGGGTTCAGTTCCCAGCTCTGCCACAGACCCCCTTGTGTGACCTCAGGTCAATGACAATCCCCCATCTGTTAAAAAAAAATAAAAGGGCAGGAGAATAATAATGCTTCCTTTCTTCCATCCTTGATCTGTCTTGTCTGGTTATATGGTTCGCTCTTTGGAGCAGGAAATGTGTCTTACTGAACATTAAGTAGAGTGAAAAGCACAGGCGCCCCTCAATGACCATTACAACTTTTAGGCACTACCATAATGCAAATAATAAAAATAATAAAAGATGTATCCTGCTGTATACCAGTGCTAGAGGAAGGTTTATGGAGATGTTCAAAGTCTTCTACAAGTTCTAAACAAGCCTTTCTTTATGGAAACAATTAAGACAGACTCATAAAAACCACCACATTGTGATGAACAAGTCAGTAGTTTTTACAACTACACTGAGAAAAAATGATAGTTCATACAATATGCCTAGTCAAGATACAGTCGAGGCACAATTTTAATTTAAAAAAATATACAAACTAAAGAATTTAACTGGAAGAATCATCAACATAATATCGCCCTATGCACCCAACCCAAACCTCTTTTCCAGAGCAACTTTACCTACATACCTCAGAGAAAGCCTGAGAAACTAGATGAACTTTTGCAGAATACCTGGAAGGGCCCAACAAATTCAGGCTTACTACAGAGTAGAAATAAAACGAACACGCACTCGAGGTCTCAGCTACTCATTTATCCAACAAGGACAATAATGCATACTCACCTTTAAAAAGCAACTCTGAGATCTACAGATGTACTACACGAGTTATATAAAATACTGCTGGAATCAAAGGCGCTTCTGTGACAATGCCCTGCCATTTGAATTTTAGGGTGCTGTCAGTCTGAACACTGCAAATAGCTGAAATCCACTGAAGACGTAGTTAGGATCCAAGGCATTTAAAGCCTTATACAGCAAGTCAAATCCAAAAGCTTGATTTGATCCTAGAGGTAAGTATGAAGTTAGTAAGAATGTTGAGCAGACCATCCCACTGCTCTGAATCTACCAAAATTTCAAAGCAGTTTTCCACAGCAGAGTCAAAGAGAGGGCACAGTAGCCTCTCCTTTTATGTTTTGAATCTGCCACTTTTTAATTTCATTGAATATTTTCTTCCTGTGTATTCTACATAACAGGAAAAACAGGTGCTCCTATCTATTTTCCTAACCCATTCATTTTAAAATCCTTTTTCATGTCTCCTCCTATTTATCTCAACGCTAAGGTAAACAATCTCAATTTTTTGCATTGCTCTTCATATAAGGATTTTTCCATGCCCTTAATCCAGGGGTCTCAAACACACGGCCTGGGGGATGCATGTGTCCCCTAAAGCTACTTCCAGTGGCCCACAACAACACTATTGTTACCAATATTTGCAATATCTTTGTATGAAAAGGTTTCAGTGGTGCGGCCCTGGGGTTAACGTACTAGCCCTCATGTGGCCCTTGTGGTGATCTGAGTTTGAGACCCCTGCCTTAATCAGTTTCATCACTCTCCTCTAATTCTGCAATATTCTTTCTGTGATCCCACTAAACAGATGATTCCAGATGAGGCTATTTTGTCAATTTATATCACGGCATTATCACAGCAACAGCCAGTAATTCCATCTACAGTAAAGACTGTCTAGCTTTTCCTAATGCTTATGATTTTGCCAGGTTTTAATTGTCCAGGTTGAAATTCTCCACACTGGGTATCCACCTCAAGCTGCAATGTTTGCAAAAGTTTCACCTAAAACTCAGCTATTTCAAGACAAAATTATAGAAAAATGTTGTTTTGCTCATGTTCAAAGAAAAAACTTTACAACCAATTCACTGAGAAGTTTATGACCTCCATGCTTTGGATTTGGAGAGTGGAATGGCAAGGCAAGAAAGCTGGAACAAAAAGGCAGGGGAAGAGCACAACCAAGAAAGGCACTGAAAGGAAAAAACTGTTGGCGGAACACAAGCAGAAAGCTCTCTGTCAGCTTAGAGCACAACCCCTCCAGGACCTGAAACTGAACTCAAAGACTCCTGAACATCAACAGGCAATATTCCCTCTAAGGCCCTGGGGCAGCTGAGTAACGTATGTTGCTGGCTGTGCAGGACCTCTGCCCCCCCGCGGGGGGGGCGGGGGGGGGCGCGGGCGGTCCCCCGGCCCGGCCAGCGCGAGCGCATCCGGCGCTCTGCGAGTCGGCCGCCCCCCCCCACCACCACCCCCCAGCCAGCCTGATCTCCCTCCTCTCACCCTAACTGCCTCCACACCCTTACCTGGCCACTGGAGCAGCCCGGCACAGCACAGCCATCACTCCTCCAGCCGCAGGAGCACTGACAGGGCATGCTCAGAGCTTCTCTGGGCGGGAGTTTTTAAAACTCCCAGCTCCAAAGGAGCTCTCAGCCAGCCAGAAGACAGTGTCTTCCGCCTGGGCAGGGACTCTGCCTGCCAGCTGTGCGCATCTGGCAGCGTTCCCTGCACAGGGCAGCAGCAGGGTGCTGTGTGGCTGCGTGGCTTACAGCGAACATTGTCAACAGGTTTTTGCTGTCCACAAATACCGATGAAGCTCATCAGGAAAACACACATCTTATTATTCTCTAGCAACTGGTCCAGAGAGGATGAAAACTTACTATTGCTACCACTGACTCCATTCACACAAAGGGCACAGGTCTGGGAGGTGAATCTAAAGGTTCCAACCCTGCATGCCCCATGTTGGTATCACTATGATTTCACACAATGGAATTTGGTTTACTTTAATTTTTTTAGATTTTTAAAAGAAGCACACACAATATACATGAAAAGAAGTGTAAGGTTACAAAGTCAAGCACCAAAAATCTAGACATGCCAGAATTAAGGTTGTCTGAGCAATCTTATTTCAGCACCCTTGTGAATAAATACATTGTGATTTGTAATTACACGGTCACATTCTATTTTTTCCACAACATTCCTGCATCTTTCAGTGTACAGACAAGATCAGCTCTAGGGATGAATCCAGGCTGTCTAGTGAATGAAATGGTTATTTGTTGAACTCTCTCCTCATTATTTCAGAAGTCTGAAGTATACTGTGAATGAGGGAGTAGACTGCAAGAAGAGAAAGGATGGTCTTATGGTAAAAAGCACTTGAACGTTGCCTCAGACAATTTGATTCTATCCCTGTCTCTGCCAAAGAATTCCTATGTGATGCTAGTCAAGTCACTTGAAACCAAGCTTTTCACAGGTATCCACTAGCTGTGCTTTCTCCATAATCTAGGTGCTTAACTTAAAAGCATTCACAGCAGTAACTGAAGTCAGGGGGAAAGTATTTTAAACATATGAAGTGTTATAAAATCCAGTCACTCTAAAGAAATCAGGCCCTGGAAGCCTCAAACTGGGGATCCAAAATTTGTGAATATTTTTGGCCTTAATTTCTCTGTGCTTCAGGCCTAATCTACATAGCTGTACTGCGTCCACAGGAGATACACAAACTACGTACTGTAAAATGAGTATGTTCCAGCGACTTACTCACCATCCCTTATTGCAGTCTCTTCACTGGGCTGCACCAACAGAAAATGTTCTCCATTCAACACAATGTTATGCTTATTAGAGGGACAGAGTTACTCCATCAAGCAAAACAAACAAGGAGTCTGATGACAAATTTATTTGTCACGTGAGCTCTTGTGGAAGAAAATCTCACTTGGTCAGACACTTAAGCATCATCATGGGATCTTCTCCCATGAAAGCTCATGCGACAAATAAATTTGTTAGTTCTTAAGTGCCACAGGACTCCTTCTTTGTTTTACTGAACTAAACTAACACAGCTACTCCTTTGCATCAAACAGAGGGCACTTCCGGAATCAACTGAGCAGGTATCTACTGGCCATTCAACTGATCCCACTTTGTCAATATGTGGAGACCAACACAGGCATTTCAGTAGAGACAGGCACTCTGACACCATCTGTTAAAAGGGGATAACATCACCACTTCGTTTCATATGAGTCTTGTGAAAATAAACTCACTTATGTCCATGAAGCACTAATATACTTTAGTAATGAGTGCTACAGAGAAAGCCAACAATGAAACAAATCTGTATTTAGAGCAGGCCTTGGATGGTGTGCACTAAATAACATATGGGTTCACACAGTGAACAAGGATAAAATATTAGGTAGTTGCTCATTCACTGAGCACCATCTCTCCAGTTCATTCAGAAAACCAACGGTCCTGTGGAAAATCAGCAAGTGACCACGTAATTAAAGACTATCTGAATTAATTTACACAGAGAAGATGACACACATGAACAGATGACTTCACATCTGGCAGTTTCCAATTTCTGAGTTCTGACTTTGCTACCTTAACATTCTTGTGTGTAGCTTGCATGTAATATTTTCCATATTATTCTCCATCCCATGCATTATGCATCATTTGCTTTTTTGACCACAGTCACACAGCAAACATCTTAGCTGAGCTGTCCACAGTGAAACCGAAGCCTCTTTCCTGAGCGCATACAAATAATTAAAAAACCTTGAAGGTATGTGCATTACTTTTCATTTATTGAAACTCCACTTCATTTGGCATAGTGCTGCGCATTCACTCAGCTTCTTTAGGTCTCTCTGACGTGCCTGAAGATCATGTCCATTCCTAAGTAATTTAAATAATGTTGCCTCATCTAAAATTACTTCTACCTCACTATTTATTCCCCTTTCCTAGTCATTCATGAGCATATTAAACAACTCTGAACCTACTACAAGACCTTCAGGCCCTCCACTGTTAATCTTTCGCCAGCATGAAAATTGACCATTTAATCCTATTCTTTGTTTTTTGTCTTCTTACCAGCTTTTGATCTATGACAATACTTGGGTTTTCAATCCAGATCTGAAAGAAAGATTCTTACAAGTCTCCTTTATTTCAAATCTGCAGAATGAGGAAGACCACAGTGCAACAGTTCATAGTCAGACTTTTCTGTGCCACCAAGCAGGGCAGAAACAGATTTTTTTTTAAAAAAAATAAAAGCTGTGAAGCTAATTGTTAATTGCCTACCTGCCCATTAAAATATTACTGGCAAGGGCATTTGTCAAAGACTGTATATTTCCAAAGCTGATTCAGTTTTCATTATATAGAAAATTATTCTTGCTTCCCATATTCCTAATTTCTAATTATTGCAGTTGTTTAAGTTTAGCACTATATTCCCTCTTCCCTAACCATAATTCTCATTACCTGAACTACAACGCTGACTCATTTGCAGATATCGCACTTAACTTTGATTAAACGCCTAAACATGTTTTCACTGAGTAACATTAGCCCACCCGTATCAAGTATTTGAGATAAACAGATCAAAGCACTCTATGAGACTTAAGCATCACCATTAAATCTGAAAAGTAACTATGCTAATATAGTGGCCATATAACCAGTAACCTCATCTCTTACATTTTCATATAAAAGGGCTTTAAGAAATTTTCAGGTTAGACTAATTGTAGGAAGATATGCTTCTGGAATAACAATCTTAAATTTGAAGAAGATGTAAGCGAAGAATTGAAAATGTGCACCACAAAGTACTCAGTTAAAAACTGGTTTCATGCATACATGCCTTTGTTACTCAACATACTACCTTTCTTTTATTCATATAAATAGCTATAAATTCCTTATCTGGATTGCAGAAGTCTGCATAAAAAGTACACTAATTTGGTGTTTCTGTGGACTGTGCATGGCACAGCCACTATACAAATACAGGGAAACCATTCCAGTTCTTGCTGTCACCTACAGAATGAAAGTTTGTTAGAGATCAAATCTCTTTATGCTTTGACATCCTGCTGACCAAACTGAGCACCTAACAACCTCGAAGTTTCTGATAGTCCCAGACTATTGTAAGGAAACAGTTACGGTTGTTGTGGTGATTTACCTATACCTTAAAAGATGTTTAAATGTATGTTTAACCTGAACAACACATTTCTTCTATTTCTAACAGTATGATTATTTTAAAAAACAGCCACATGGTGTTACTTTTTAAATGTATGTTTACCTTTAAGATACTGATGTGTACCTAACCTTAACAAAGTTGGCTTATCTCGAATTTATGCATTTACATTACTTATGAACACACCAGGAACCATGGAGCAGATGCTGCACAGAGTCCCCAAGCTCTACTGGGTCCAGGAAGAATGAACTTCACAGGTTACAGTACAGAAGCTATCAGAACTGTACCCTGGTCCCTGGATCCGCACCTTCTCTGCCAGCTCCCCACTTGTTTTCTACTCTCTTATGCACCATAGCTTTCCTTCTGCTCCTGCTTGCAGCTCTAACTTCATAAGACCAACCAAAGTCCACAGGACTAACTGGGAGCTTTGCTGGTCAGCAAGAACCACTGGCCCTACGCGGACACCAAAGCTCACAGCTGTTCTTTCAAACTTGAGGTGGATGACTTGGGAAGGCCAAGTGGTTAGCAAGGAGTGTTTCAGAACCCATCAACACCTGGAAAAACATGTGGCAGTTGGAATTTCTGTGGACCCTCTGAGCCGGAGTATGAGGAAGCTACATAATGCTTCAGAGCTGCAGAGGACTGTAAGAACTGCTGGGTAAGGGAAGTTGTAATCCAGTGCTTGCAGCAGGAACTCCTGATGCTCGTAACTATCATCTCCCTACTATTCACCTGAACATATGACAAGATAATACAAATCTTAGTACATGGTAGTTTTACAGGAACCGTGTGCAACTTTTCTAATAGAGCTTGTGAAAGTCATGATCTTCCAACTTTCCATCGAGCTTCACACAACTCCTTGGGGTTTTGTTTTTTTTTGCTGGACTAGACTAACACGGCCGTCCCTTTGACAATTGGCATGATTTTCCTGCCTCCCTCTGCCCTCGTTGTGATCAAAGGTCCATAACCATGGTGGAAAATGCTACCCTACATACCTAGTCACAGATATAAAAATTTTGCCATCTCCTTTCTGATGGGATGTGTGTGTAAATGTTGTCGTCTATCATCCTGCATGGGAGGATGTGAAGATTCTCCTTTCACCCGCCCCATGCAAGCCACTGAAAAGTCACCTGTCTACATACCTCTGAATGAGGAGAGCTAAAGTCTCTCCACCAATTTGCCCTCTGCTCCTCTTAAAGAGATTGCAATAAAACAAGGATGACTACAAGCCAAGAGCAAGGAAGCAAGGATAGCTATTTCTCTCATGCAAAACATGGAACAGAGTCAAGGATGAATAAGAAATTAGCAGTATCGGTTCTTTGGAAAGGAAGGTATAACTGACAATTTCTCCTAGCAGTAGCACCACTGGCAGTCACTGAAGCCAAGAACTAAGATCTCAGGACAGAACTGAATTAAAATTTCACTGGTCTCCATTTGGCGGAGTTTAGAGGAAAAGACACAAGATATGAGAGTATGGAGCTTTTTCCACCAGGAATCAGATAAGAATATAAGTGGGAGGCAGGCTGTAATTCTCCCCAATTTGTTTCTCCAGAACAAAGTTGGATTTCTTTAACAATTAGTTTACATTCCATAAATTATCACAACAAGGAAGGGGGCCAGAGACATTATTTGAAAGTAAGCTTAAATTATCAGTCATTTCATGCCCTATTTAAAACTCAATGGACCATTCGGACACTCTAAGTTCTACAGCATCTAGCTCCCAAATGGGCCCTTCCCCACCTGAGAATTATTAGTTCAGTGTTCTAGATTTCCCAAAGATCTCACTCAAAAAAACCTCCAAACCTCCCATTTAAAATGTCTAGTACAAACGATTTTGAAGAGCAAACAGCAAAGATATAATTTTCTGAACATGATTAAAGTCTGGGTTGTTTTTTCCTGAGTCTTCTAACTCCAAAACAGCTTCTCTCAATCAACTCAAATTTGGACCAAAAACGGTTTGCCAACCACAGACCACACATACAAAATCTGAAGTGGGAATATTTTTTGAGGATTTTGGAGGGAGTGGTAACATCACATCGGACTTATAATGGAAACCAAGCCTCAGTCTGAACTACAGGACAGCTCTCTAATACAGAAAAAAAGAAAACCACTATTTTTAATGCTACAATTAATTTCAAATTTAAACTAAACCATAACAAAACAATTTGAATGCACTGTGTGAATTCCTGGATAAAGAACCAACCAACAGAAAGACTAAAAGATTAACCAGGTTCCTATGCAATGAATCATAGCAAGTTGCAGCAGCAGTTTTCCTATTTTGCTGTTTTTACTTTGAGGGGAAAGCATCCATAATATGAAGTTACCAAACCTCATATCACTCTGCAACCTAATAGGAAAAAGTGTCAGTTTCTATTTTTGAAAATAGCCCAGTATAACTTGAAAGAAGAAACACTGACTTCTCAGATTTTAAGAAGATCACAAACATTAATCTTATGGAGTTAAAATAACTCTCTTTTCTCGTACCCAAAATCCCACTTTGGAAATAATGTTATTCCATTCTAGCTACCTGAAACTCACGTAATTTAGGAAATTCACAATCTACACCACAGGAGACAAGCTTAGAAAAGTTTGTTTCTAAGACGCCTGTCCCCCAGTAAAATATCTTTTTATCAAATATTAGAAACATTTACAACATTTATTAGATTTTAAAACGTGGCATGCAACTAACAAAATTCAAAAGCAGTTGGCATACTACCTTTGCAATTTTAATCAATGCAGTTATGAGCTCTTATCCTGACACTCATACTACCATGTGATTCACGCACCACAGTTTACAGAACCACCAATTTACAGAATATGTCCTCCAATAAAAACAATACACAAAGCAACTCTGAAATTAACTCTCATTTTTCTGTGTGCTTAGCTACTTCTCCACAAAACCACCCACACCCAGAGAAAGATAAGAGGAATGTGTTTTATCACACAAGGACCCAGTTAGGATTTGGTGCAACAGATTAAAAGCTCAGCAACAATCAATCACAGGCAGGACTTGAAGGGACCCCTCAAGAAGTCATCTAGCCCTGCCTTCATGCAGGGCAGGACTCCACAGTAACTAGATCATTCATGACTGGAGTTTCTCTAACTTGTTCATAAAAAACTTTCAGTGACAGAGATACTACAACTTCCCTGGGCAATTTGTTCCAGTGCTTAACAATCCCTCTTCTTCCTCCATCTAAAACTATCTTAATGCTGCAATACTCAATACTACAGTAAAACCTTACTCGGCTAAATTAGCAAGCTATAGGGCACAGCGAGAAGTATGGGCACCAGTCTCCATTTTACGTTCTCCAGTCCTTCATCTAAACGACGCATCCGCTGGATAGAAGCCTGTAAATGTTACTTCCCAAGCTCTGAATTTTCCCACTGTATTGTCAATCAAACCATGTCTGTTAAACACTAGATGTAGACCTCTCTATTCCAGTATCTCTGAAGAGGCCAGCCTGATGTAAAAAGATTATTTCTGTGTCACTGGGAAGACAAAGATCATCCCTCTTTAAGCACAGGGAGATAGGAGATAACTTTTTGCCATGTTAAGTGCTGAGCTTATCCCCTTAAGAAACAATAACCAGGATGAACTCTTCTATTGTCAGGAGTTTCTTCAAGACCCTGTATTAACTCAACCATCTGAAAGCAAACCCCTCCCCCTTCTCCACAAATATCCAAGCCTTTTTTTTTTTTTTTTTTTTTTTTTACAGTTTCTTTCTTCCTCCATATATTCCCCGCCTTGCCTTGTGTTCCTCTCTCCATCCTTCTCATTGCCACTTTTGATTAATCCTTAACTATCCATTTGCCTCACCTACAGCAATAAATACAAAGCAACAAGAGTATGAATCTAAAGCATTCCACTACTTATACATATAACTTCCCTTAACGCTTCCAAAATGCATCTGCAAGGATTTCCCTCTCTACGTTAGAAGTTCACAACCTGGCCAACTTACCAAAATATCACCTAGCCCCAAAGCAAGACCCCCAAACGGGGACCTATCCCCACACCAAACTTACGCATGAACCCGTCTGTCACCTGCCGTGCGACGTCTTCCATTCCACAGGTTCACAAGAAAGCCCATCTCTCCAGCACACACCTGCCTCCTCGCAAAAGCATGCCACTCTCCTGCCAATAGAGTCCTTGCCCTCCCCTGAGCCACACACCCACACATTCCTGCTGTGACATGTGGCCATCAGCACATCCGTCTCACCACCACACAGGGGAGACCTGCCCCCCCCATACAAGATGTGCCTCCCTTTCCCCTGCCACCCCCTCCTTTGCACCCCCCCACCAGTAGTCTCCCCAGGACTTGAAATTAGGGGGGGTGTAGGGAGAGGTGTGGAGGTGCTCACCAATTTGGTATAACACTGTTACTAGCTGACAACTGGTGGGGGGTGTTGAGAAATTTGGCAAGGTGTGGATGGGTGTCGGGGTGCCCACTGAATTGGTCTAACATTGCGGTAGCCAAACTTATGGAACGCAAGAGCCACACAAGTTGATTATTAAACCTTGCACTGAGGCATATAGCCATATACTTTTACCTACTAAACTGATTTGCTGACATTCTTCCAGGAGCCCCAATTTTTCATTCAAGAGCCACATGTGGCTCCCAAGCCGCAGTTTGGCCATACCTGGTCTAACACTCCTGCTAGCTGACAACTTGGGGGGAGGTGTTGGGAAGTTCAGGGAGGTGTTGGGGTGCTCACCAAATTGGTCTAACCCTGTTACTAACTGACAAC
>ML681995.1:3303677-3494823 GCA_007922195.1 Podocnemis expansa | reverse complement strand
ATAATTGTTTATCTAATTGAAAACAAACACAGAAGTCCACCTCAGCCGCACAACAGCCTTATGGTGGTTTTATCTTTACGTCTGCCGCTGCCTGTGTCTGCCTTGAGCGTTGGAATATGCAGTGATGTTACAGACTTAATCTTAGCCTTAACCAAAAAAAAAAAAAAAAACCTTAGCAAAGACTACTGAGCATGCTCAGAATTGATTTTTCTTTTTTTTAAAGTTCAAAAGGGGCAGCTGTGTTAGTCCAGTCCAGACAAAAAAAAACAAACAAACAAACCAACAACAACACATCCCGAGGAGTCCTGTGGGACTTAAAGACTAACAGATTTATTTTTTGCATGCGCTTTTGTGGGAGAAAAATCCCACTTCAAAGCATCTGACGAAGTGGGATTTTCTCCCAAGAAAGCTCATGCGAAAAATAAATCTGTTAGTCTTTAAGTGGCACAGGACTCCTTGGGGGTTTTTTTGGTTTTGTTTTTTTTTTAATTCAGTTACTTTATTCATTCCAACCAACTTTTAATCACACTTGATCAAGGATACAAGCTAGTGGTTTGCCAGACCTGTGAAGTATTTCTCACATTTAATAACCCTTCTCCCATAATCAGCAGCCAGGTTCTGCATCTCGGCTAGGGGTTCCTGTCAATGATACAACACCAAACTGTCTCAAGCCCTGACCCAGTCACTGGGAAATCGCACGCTAGTCCCCGGCTGGGAACTCCCAAAAGGCAATACTTCCCCTCTTGTGAGCACAGACTGAGTGTAGAACGTAAACCGTGTTAATAACAAGAAGGACCGATTTGGGAAAATAATGCAAATAGAATTCATAAACCCAGTGGGCAGAACCAACGATACCCCAGGGTATGTGAGGCATGTCCTTCCCCTTTCCTGTCTCACTTTCCTTTCCCTAACAGCTGTCATAGCTGGACTGTCAACCTCTCAGTCACAAGGCATGACCAGCCCCCTCTGCTAGTTCTCACCAACTGTGACCAGCACCCTTTGCTGGCACCTGCCAAAAACTGTGCAACCACGACCAGTGCAACCATGACCAGTTCCCTCTGCTGGCTCCTGCCAACTGTGGTATGTGACCAGTCCCTTCACTGGCTGTCAGTCTCTTTAGGTTTCCCAGTTCTTTTAGCAGCTCCAGCTCTAGTGAGCTCAGGTTCCAGTGATTTCAGCTCTCAATTCATGGAAAAGGCCCTGCTGACACAGGAGCCTTGTCCTCGCCTTTAACAAAACAAAAGGCTCTAAGAGGAATAATTAATACTATCTTTTAACAGTGGGAGGAAAATCAATCCATGTTTAGGTGCAAACCTTAGTAAGGGCTGTGCTGTCTCTCTCGGAAGGCCCCCTGCTCTCCCTGCTGATGTTATAGTCTCTGGCATCTACAGAATACCTTCTTTGTTGAGTTCTGCTCAGATGAGAGTGAATCTCATCAGAACAGGCCAAGCACAGTTCTGCTGCCATTTGTTTAGTGGACAACGTTTCATTACCCCTGCAATTATCACTGAAGTGTTTCGTAACCCAACACCAGCCAGATTGACCATGTCCCATCATGCTCTGAGCTTAGGTATGCTTTATGGAGGCTAAATGCAAAAACGCTAAGCACCCAGGTGTATTCATGCAAATACAGAGCCAATGCAAATAAAGTGCCCCCCTTTTCAGCTGGCTGAGCAGGGGAGGGCCAGTCAGGCCCTGCTTACGCTTACAACATCTTTCTGTCAGCCCCCATCTCCAAAAACAAAAACATCTGAACTGTTTGTTGTCCAGCGCTATGCATTAATTAGAATGACATCTCCATTTTTATAAATAAATATATGTTGTCAACCCCAAACATTAAAACTCATGAGTCAGTCCCTGGAATCCTGAAAGCGACTTGAAAATAATTAAATTTATAGTGTTAATAATAAATGACTGCTTTTAGAAGGATGCAGTACACTTAATTTGTGTGAACATTTCATGTTCAAGCTTTGAAATGCAATTGAACTTTGAAAAATATGAACAGAAATGCAAGTCTCATGCAGGCGCATTGCTGCCCTAGGGAAAGACCTGGAGCTCCCGCATGGGCCCCACAACCCCCCCTCCCCATGGCCCCGTTTCTCTTCCAGGGCCACAGATCCCCGGCCGGGGCTAGGGCCGAGGCTGGGAGAGGCGGGCTCTGCCGCAAGAGGCCTGGCCTGAATTTCTGGGCTGGGAGCGGAAGGCACCGCTGCAGCTGAGAGAGGCAAGCACCGCGGCCAGCCCCAGATCTCCGGCCAGAGACAGGGACGGGAGAGGCAGGGGCTGCCTCGGACATTCAGGGCACTGGTGCTAAGACTCAGGGCACATACCCTATGTGCCAGGCACCAGCGATGCCCCTGGTCTCACCCTGGACTATCTTAGCACTGTCCTTTGTCTCTCTCTCTGTTCTGGCCCTTCTCCAAAGATCTCCCACCCCATTCACATTCTCCCTTTGCTCCCTTTCTACCCCTACAGTCATCTGCTCCCAGTTGTTTCTTCAAAGTCCCTTTCTTTGCTCTTGTCCCTCTGCAATTAGGGTCAGTCTCTCTCTTGTGCTTCATATTGTTTGGCACTCCAATCAACCTCTTATATTTTGTTCCCAATGTTTACTTTCTGCCCTAAATACCCGTAAAACTTCCTACAGTTTTTCTCTCCTATCCTACATGTTATGCAGGAATGCCCATCAATCTGCCTTGTTTGCCACATTTTTTTTTACCCCCTTTCTTCCTTTTTCCTCCATTCTTTCTCTTGCACTCCCTTCCATTCTCTTCAGTAGCCTACACCATCCTGCAGGGGAGCTTAGATTCAGTCTCCCTGAAAATAATAGGGGGAGGGTGTGGGTGACCATCTTTGTTAGGGGCAGCTTCACTGTCACATGCAGAAGCTGATGGGAAATGCTGGCCATTTTCCCTGAGGGCAGTCTGGGGCTTCCTTCAGTGCTGTTCAAAATGTTGGGAGATGATGGCTGTGAAGGGCAAAAATATACAAAGAAGTAGGAACCTGCAAAAAATTGCGAGAGCTTGAAACACACACATATACATCAAAGCAAAGATGAGACTAAGAAGAGTTGGTGGCTGTGGGGTAACCAGGTGTCCCTGAAAACCAGGATCCTATCAGTTTTGCATGAAATGGTGTTTTGTCCTACATTTTGTAAACTCCAGCAGACTGGCCACTTTAAGAGGCTGCTCTCTACGCATCCCTAACATAGTCTTACGGCCAAGGCACTGCACTTGCACTTGGGAGATTTGCGTTTGGTTCTTGACTGCTGCAAATTCACTAGGTGACGTTAGGCAAATCATTTAACCTCTCTTTGCATCACTTCCTCATCTATAAAGTGGGCATTAATAATCCTTCCTGCTTTGAGCACTATTCATTTAGATCCTATTCATGATGCCTAAGCACTTCAAGTGGGTGGGTCCAGAGGACTTTTTGGCCAGCAGTGTCCAATAGAGCTGTCCTCCCACTCTAGTTATCTACTCATCAGGCATAAGGAACGTGTCGCCCCACCCATCATTCAGTTCCCTCTCACCACCTGCCTCAGAACTCAGAGCTTGTCCCTGCCTAAAACACTACAGTGACATCTAGTGCCTTCTACACGGGAACATAGGACAGTTTAACTACTCTGCTCTGGAGAGGTTGTGGGGGCAGAGGGTGGATTTTTCACACCTCTAACTGGTGCCTTGAAACCAGGCTTGTCCAACCTGTGGCGTGGGGGTGGGGGGACTCTGGCCTGCCAAGGGCTTTCACTTGGCACGTGGAGTGCTGCCGCAAAAGCCTGAGAGCTGGGGCTGGCCAGGGCCCTTGTCAACTTCCTGGCCTGTGCACAGCTAGAGCCCCTCTCCTCCTCTGCCATGCTCCCTTGTCCTGCCTTGCCCCCTCACACAGGCACCCCTGTCTCCTTTGTCCTCTGTACTCAGTGCAAGCAAAAGCAATGCCAAATATCACACTAATCATTATTAAGATTGATTTGTGTGTCTTATCTATCAAAAATTTTCTCACTGACCCCCCCCCCCCCCGACTGAGAAAAGACTTGCAGGGTGGTCCCTCAGCCAAAAAGGTTGGACACCCTTGATTTAAACCTAATTTATTTTCTAATGTAAACCAGGCCTCAGTGATGTCTGGTCCGTCCCCTGTAGAAGATTTGCTTCTGAATTTAAAACCCTCTAATCCCAGCAGTTCGGTCTAGTCTCCTTACACAGTGTTACAACATTTTTCTGCTCTCATGGTGGTACCTTTGCTATTTTAGGCAGGGTGGTTAAATATCATTTTAACTGTTTGCTTTCATTTATATTACAATATTTGATATTTAAATTGATTTTTTGTATTTGCATGTTGCTAGTTCATTAGTTTCTTCCCATTTTGACTTGCTAACGGGGCATTTTGTACTTTTCTTTAGTTTCTTAATTGCATAAATCTAATAAGAACTAAAAACAAATAAAAAGGAGCATCTGCTCAAGGCTCATGGGGGCCCTGCCATAAATTATGAAAACAAAATGAAATTGCTCACAGAACCACATTTCCTTCTGACCTACAGCTCTGAGGGATTTTATGCAGTTAACACACTTACCTAATGCTGTAAAAAAGACAGGGTTAGGTACTAATTAACATCCTAGCTGTCAGAACACCACAAACACAAAATCAATCAATGATTAGGTTGCGCTATATTTGTAACCAACACCCCTGTTGGATATATTGTATATCCAGAAGTCAGGAAAGCCGAAGTGCTTCAACCAGGCTATCCCGTTCTATACTATGAAGTTCGGCTGGATCTTGTGTCAACCTGTGTGTCAGGTGTGGCCAAACCGTGGCCTGGGAGCCACATACGGCTCTTGAATGAAAAAGTGGGGCTCACAGAAGAAAGTCAGCAAATCAATTTAGGAAAGCAGCCCCAGCCTAGGAGTTTTAAATCTTGCACCCTGAGCATGCTCAGAGCATGCTTGAGTGGGAGCCCCAGCTGCTGGATCGGCCAAGCAAGGAGACTCTGGGGGGAGGGTTGGCCCATGGGAGCCAGCGTCGGGGCCTGGGGCTTAGGGAGGGGGTCTGATGGCGGGAAGAAGCGGTGGCATGGTCGGGGACAGCAGGGAGAAGTGGTAGCATGGTTGGGGATGGGGAGAAGCAGAGCATGTTTAGATTTTCTCATAGGCCCTAATGCAGTTTACTCATTCAATCGCATCTTACAAGTCCTTCTAAATATGATGTTGAATAATAAGAAACTAAAGTAATAAGAAGAAAGTAGGTATTATATGGCTATATGCCTCAGTGCAGCTCTCAAAGGCTTAATAATCAACTTGTGTGGCTCTTGATTTCCGTAAGTTTGGCCACCCCTGTATGTGCATATGTAAACTTACATTTGCTTTCAGCCAACTTCAGTACCTGGTTACGGGTATGCAGGAGAGCCATCTTCCAAAACCACCTTCCCAAACAGTGTTGTTTGTGGCCAACCTACTGATGTCAATGCAGCGTGAGCATAGACAATGCATAACTCAGGTCAACGATAGCAATTTTCCAGCAGCTGTCCCTGCACTAGTAACTGCTCTGGTCACAATATTAAACCTCACTGCCCACGGATCACAGAAGCCCTCACCCTTAAGCACTTAGTGTGTTTTTTAAATGTCTTTTCCTGATTGACAAGCACACCTTGCAGCTCTCCTTTGTTGTGTGCAATTTCCCAACTGTCAGCGGTGGTGCTACACGCAGAGGGAGGGTCTCATATTAGATATGCTCCTGCCTGGAGAAGACAGGAAGTATTCGATCTCCTGGGTGTGTGAGAAGAGGAGACTGTATAAGAGACTGTGTCTGGCTGCTGAGTCGTGCCCATATGCTCAGGGTTTAACTGATCGCAATATCTGGGGTTGGGAAGGAATTTTCCCCCAGATCAGATTGGCAAAGGCTCTTGAGGGGGTTTGCCTTCCTCTGAAGCATGGGACATGGCTCATTTGCTACTGGATTCTCTGTACCTTGAAGTCTTGTCAACCATGATCTGAGGATTTTAATGACTCAGTCATAGGTTAAACGTTTATTACAGGAGTGAGCGGGTAAGGTTCTGTGGCCTGCATTGTGCAGGATCATAATGGTCCCTTCTGACGTTAGTACCACAAGGCCAGGGAGCACAATAGATATGATGCTGCCCCACAGACATGCTGCTTCCGTATTAAATTTTATGTCATACTCAACAGATGCCTCATCAGCACCTCACAGACCCCTGGGGATATCTAGGAGGAGCCTGATAGAGGTCCCTTCCATGAACAGTAAGGAGTGAAAGGAGGAGGAAGAGTACAGAGACATGGCAGGAGATTCCAGTCACACTGAGTTTTCTGACTCTGAGATTCTGCCACTGTCAAGCCAGTCCTGCCAGGTGGGTGTGGATAAGCCTAATGAAGGGAAAGGAACTACATTAAGTGTGTACATGATTTTTTACATGTTTAAATGTAAAGAGGATGCCCAGCCCAAGCCAAAGCTAACAAGACAGTGGTATTGACATTTCATTGTTTTATTCATACAAGAAGATGTAGAAATGCAGCCAACAGAGGTAGAGTTGACATCTGCTTTTCATTTCCCTTTTGGGTAAGATGGGAATTGAGGCGTGTGGAGCACTTTGTTTATGTGCACAGGGCTGCTCCTTATATCCCCTTGAAAGATCTCAGTGAAGCTTCCATGGAGATGTTCTGCAACACTCTCCCAATGGTTTCTAGCAACAGCTGCCATATTTCTTCTTCCATGATCAGGCATTTTCTTGTACCACTCTGCACCAAGCTCAGCCGGTGCGGTTGCAGAATATATTCTACAAGCCTGAGCAGCTTTGGGACACCAGTAGCGGCTGACTTCTTAGTGACTTTGTGACCCTCAGGGGAGAGATATCAGCTGAATTCACCACCCACCACCTATAGAAAATAGTGCCAGCACTCAGAGCCATTGTCCTATACTTGTATATTTGGAATATGAACTGATATCCCCCTGCCCCTTGGCCTTGAGGGACCAGACCATAATGGGGGCTGGAGAATGGTGCCAAGGATTATCTTTCCCCTGTGCCTGTAAATCCAGTAGCACACTTGTCTGTTTTTAGCAGCAGCTTCTGGTGTGGCATCCTTACGGGGTGCTTCCTCCATGCCTGCAGAACAGCTCCCTCATGAGGTGCAAAAGGAAAGTTAGGGAATATGACATACAATGTGGGCCGCATCCCTGCCCCTACCACTCCATGCCAGGCAACGGAAAGGAAAACCAGAGCTTCACCTGTGGGAACTGTGGCTGGTGTATGTATAGACACAAAAGACTACGCTTGTGTACTCAAATTAATGTTTATTTCCCTTCTAATTTTCATCTTACATTAAAGATTTGTACAACATTGCCTAGAGCGTTTTTTTTCCACATTGATTTTCTGTACAGTTTCCCCCACTCAGTAGACTTCCTTTGCTGGAGACCCACATACTGAATTACCTGCTGGGTGTAAAGGTGGTGGATCTCACAAGACCCCTACACAGCTTTATATGGGATTTTTGGAATTGCCAGGGGCTTGGGGATTCATTGAGGTGCCAGGACTTTTGGAGGCATTGGGGATTTAGAGATTTTCAGAAGTGCTAGATTTTAGGGATTTTAAGGATTTATGGAGGCTATTGGGGTTTTTGGAAGTGCCAGGGGTTTTGCATTTTTCAGGATTTTTGTCGGTGCCAAAAATATTGAGGTTTCAGGAGGTGCTGTGGCTTTTGGGATTTTTAGGAGTGCCAGGGGTTTTGAGATTCTCAGAGGTATGGAAGGTTTGGGAATTTTTAGCAGTGCCAGGCTTGTGGGAGGTTTTGGAGGATTTTTGGAGGCACCAAGTTTTTTCAGATTTGGGGACTTCAGGAAATGTCAAGGTCTTTTTCAGAAGTCCAAGGGCATTTAGTATTTTTGGACGTCTCGAGGGTTTCAAGAGTCTCGGCAGTACAGGAGCTTTAGGGATTCAGGATTTTCTGAGATTCTGGGGCATCCAGGATTTTCAGAGCCACTGGGGCTTGGATATTCCAGAACTTTTTTGATTTTTGAGATATTTGGATATTCAGAGTTGCTGGGGCGTTCCAAATATTCAGAGTTACCAGGGATAACTGGAGACAGTTTTTCCCTTGTCCCAGTAAACATGAAACAAATGTTTGAGGTAGCTCCCTCCGTGGACTAGTCATTACCTCTAACTGACACTGGAACATTTTTTCCTTGTCACAACTCCAAGTGGGAACAGGTAGGGCACAGGGAATACTTCCATGCTTTTCCTGTGACTGGATCATGATATTAACTTGACTGAACAAAGCTTTAATATCATTAGCAATCAAAAGAAGTGCAGGAACTGAATCACTTACATCAACTACCATGAAATTATCTTATTCTTTCCACTTCAGATGAATTATAGCCAAAGGGATCTTCATGAAATACTCGAGAGGACAACAATAGTCACACTCTCATTTGGCAAACAATCTTTCTCACTGACACAACTTACCTTAAAGTAATATCAGCTGCACTATCCCTCCAGGCCATAAACCTTTTCCCATTAACTTCTGTACTGCTAATGAACTTACTATTATTCCCATATTTAGCTTTAATATGAGTCATGAGGCTAATGCCTTCAGAGACAACAGTAACAGTGTTTGCACACAAGGTGGCAGCATTGGCATCTGTCGGGTCATCATCCAAGTTCTAGAGGAATAGGAATTTATTGGAGCATTTATTTGGAATCCTGGTTTTGATTTTTTTTTTCCCATCAAATTTGGACACTCTGACTGTGTGTATCACACAAATGACAAACCACTCATCTCTTTTTGGAATCAGAGCTTTTATGTTCTGGGCTCCCATAAGCTTTTCTAACAGAAGCAGGGCTGGAACTACTTTTAAATACTTCGTTCCTTTAAACTGAGGTCTAGCCATTTCATTATTTCTATGAAAGCATCATCAATTTGTGCTGTTCCCAAAATGGTAGTCAGGTTTTTATCATGAAGTGTTCTACTATGATTTGCAGCTATTTTCAAGAAGAACAAACAAGGAGTCCTGTGGCCCTTATAGACTAACAAATGTATTTATTGCATAAATTTGTTAGTCTTTAAGGGCCACAGGACTCCTTGTTCATTTGACTGAACTAGACTAACACGACTGCCCCTTTTTGAACTATTTCAAGAAGCTCTTCCATAGCAATTGTAATCCTCTCCCTTTTCTCCCTGGATTACTTGGGAGGAGGCAACACTCACGTGTGCACAGGCGCCTACGTTTGATGACAAAGAGATCCTGAGTTTCCCAGTGGTGATGTTGGGATTGTGGGAATCCTCTGTCCATTCTTCTGCTGCAGTCCCTTTACTTTACAGGAAATTAAACTTGGCGGTGTCTCCACCTGGCTGGGTCCAGTACATGCTCAGTGGTGTGCCTTGGGAGCCTCCAGGACTAAATTCATGCAGCTAAGAATAACCTGTGGGATGGGTCTAATCCAAATTTACTAATTATATATATAATACATTCATGGTGCTTAATTGCATGTAACAGATCTTTACTTAACAAAGAAACATCATAGCAGGATGGAATCAAATATTACTACTAATTTAAATACACAGGGCAAGTAAAAAAATCAGCGAGCAGACACAGAATACAGTTTAAATAAAATTTATCTAATTAGCATATTGACAGCCCTTTTTTCCAAATCAGAAGGCACACTTCCCAGAGTTCAGAACCCCATCCCCTTGCTTGCGTAGGTGCGCTTAGAAGGTCAGTGAAGGAGACAAGGCAGCACACTGCTGATCCAGTGTATCTGCTCAGAACCATGCTGAAGACCCAGACTGAGCCCAACCAATGGTCTGTAGGCCTAGCCCTGGTTCAAAAGGACTGCCACACTGCCTCCCCACAGGCCCAGCCAGCCTCTCAACAGACTCCCTTCTTTTACAAGCCCTGCTCCAAAATTGGAGGAGAAAGACAGACAGTCACACCCTCACTGCAGATCCAGCTCTAGGCTCAGACCCTGGTTTGAGCTGAGTAAGCCACCAACCTCTGAAGCTCCCTGCTTGAGTGAGCCTCCAGCAGTCTCAGGAACCCTAGGACCACTCACAGCAGCTTCCAGATTCAGACATGTCTCTCTTCCTCTATGAAGACCCCTTTGTCCTCCCCCCTGCTTCCTGGAAGGGCAGGCTGGGTCCCTCTCTCTTTCCCAAGGGATCATGGGAGTTGTAGTCCCTCAGTGAAAAACTTACATAGGAACTGTTTATATAAGGCAGGCTTAGAAGCTGTGCATAATAGCTTCTGAAGGAGGGCAGCTAATCTTCATGGATCTGTATTAGCATGAACACAAAGAGCACAATTAGGTATTAGCATACTGGGTGCAGGGCATAGTGGGTAATGGTATTTGGGGTTAATCTGATCACAAATCTGTCAATATCTGTAATTCTACTGAGGGAAAATATAAAATACTGTCTTTTTGTGAATTGCTACTCTCTGTTTCAAATCTGTCTGGGTTAGTTAAAGGGTAAATGCTACCCATAGTTAAAAAGATACTTGTAAGAGAGGCCACTGGCTATTTCAGCCTGGAAAAGTTTTAAGACAGGGGTGGGGGTTGATATGTCTTTTTCTGGAGTGATGCCTGAGGTGATTTGTGTCACCCATCTAACCTTTCTGTCAAATGATAGATCTGGCTGGGCTTCTTTAAGGCCTCCTTTGTCATGTTAAAGGAAGTAGCTGCTTGCAGCTGCTGAAGGTTTAAGAGCTGGAATCACTAGAGAGAGAGGCAAACTCTCTCTAAGCTGGAGTTACTGAAGAGGAGCCAGCAGCAAGCTAGGTGGCATGAGTAACCAGTGGGCATAGCCAACAGAAAGCAGGTAGAGCCAGCGGACAGTGAGAGCAGCCAGCAGCAAGCTGGGCGGTGTGAATGACTGGTAGGTGGAGCTAGCTGACAGTGAGAGCAGCCAGCAGCAAACTGGGTGGTGTGAGTGAGTGGTGGGCAGAGCTGGCGGACAGCAGGCAGAGCCAAGGGACAGTGCTATTGGATGGAGTGAGTGACAGTAGGTGGTGCCTGTAGACAGCTGGTGTGAGAGACACTCCCTATGTACCCTGAGGCTGGTTGGGAGCCTAGTTAGCACCGATACGCCAGATCAGTGCCAGTTTTGCTATTAAGTCTTGCCTGTTCTGTTTTGTGGTGTGGGTTCTTGGGAGCTTTGCTTTGTACTGATTTGTTAGATCAGCGCTGATTCTGTTATTTGGCCTTTTACACTCTGTTTTACTACTATTAAAAGTTGTGTTGACTGCACTCAGACTCATTCGTGCTTGCGATTGGGGAAGCCTTACCACTTTGGGGTGCCCAGGGAACAGTGCAGGATTTCCCAGAAATCTGGGTGGGGGTTGAGCCAGTTGGTGGTGCTACATTATTGGAAAACCCCTTAGTATAGAACCCGGCCCTTGTTCTGCCAGCCTGCCCTGGCAGAAGGCTTACACTTAAATGTTAACTTCCTACTTGATTTAATAGGCCCCTAAAGTACAGGCTGCCTACACAATCAAATCAATAACTTCAATGTAACTATCAGAAGCCTTTGTCCCCACAGTCCACTTTTTCATATATCCAAGCAGTTTATTAGTTGTTTCAACATACATAACATTAGCAGATAGCATAACATACAGTAGCTAAATTTCAGCCTATAAGACTCAGGAGTCATTTTAAATCTTTGTTATACAGTTTCTTTAAACTTTACACAACTCGAAACATCATTTCACTCCCATTTTGTTAAATACAACTTCCTTGTCTTTCCACTCAGTCTGGTGAAGAGAGCAGGTATTTTCTCTCATCAGCAATTTGATGAATATCACAGAGTCTTTCAACTGGAGATAGAAATTCCTCCGCATCTTTGCAATCTTTGTAAATGGGACACATCCTTCCCTGGATCTTGCTGTCATTTAAGGGAGATGGAGGTTTAGGCTGTGGCAGATTTCAGATTCCTTTGCTCTTCCAAGACTAGAAGCTGAAGTCTGGCAACTCCTAGCTGTTTCTTTTGAGCCCTTTTGCTCAACAGCCAGTTGTTCCAGCCTTCTATGGTGAGCTTCTCCTTCCATACAAGATATCCTCCGCAGGGCTGTCCTGAGGGAGAGGTGGGGCCCAGGGCCAATCAGCCTTTCACTGGGGGGGGGGGCAGTGTGGCAGAAGAGGGGAAACAGCACGGGGCCCACAGAACTGCAGGATCTCGAATAGTCACCCTGCTTTCCCCCGACCCTCTTAAGGATGGCTGTGCCTCTGCTTTCCCTGCAATCAAAGATCTGGCAGTTTTTGTTCATGTTCAAACTGTTGCTTGTAGCTACATCTGGGGCAGGTGAGGGCAGAGCCACCCCTGCCTTCTGACTGCTGACCATGACAAACTCTCTTATTCTTTGATCTGAGGTGTCCACTTTAAGGCTTATTCTTTTCTCTTTGCACAGCTGTTTATGTTCATTTGCATTCATAGCCTTATATGACTGTGGTTCATTCATTGCAACTAACTTTAACACTCTGTTTTTAACTTTGGAATAGTGTGTGGTTCTTATCCAAAACCCAAATGATCTGGTTCTGTAGATCTTGCCAGAACTACGCCAGCATTACCCACTGTGACAGGCTGAAGAAGGAGAACAGGTTCTCACAAATCTGGTGGTTAATACTGCAGTTAGATTCATCAACCCAGTCACAAACGGATTCCCCACATTGGTTATCAAGAAGCCTGAAAAAGAAACCACATGGCTCCCTTTATTGCACTTCTGGCTCTGGCTCCCAGTCAGCAACTAGGTCCTGTAAAGAATTATTTAAAATTCTACTCTCTTTCCCAAAATGTTCTCCTCACCCAAAAGGACCAACCACATAACCAGATCAATACTGGTTTGGATCTTGCCCAAATACCACATTACCAGTTAATCCTTTCATAGCAAAAATTAAAGGTTTATTATAAAAGGAAAAAAATTAACAAGAAGTGAGATGTTAATTGATCAAAGTAATGAGACACATACATATGACTTCAAAGTCCATATACCTAAGATTTTTAGCAGTTTTGGTGAGTTCGCCAGCTTGTAAAGTTCCTCTGGGCCATATCTACTCGGGTCTGTCAATCCTTTGTTCAAAGTTTCATCTTGCAGAGAAGTTACTTCAGAGGTAAGAAGCAAGAATGAAGAAAAGATGGAGATGGTGCAGCTGCCTTTCATACCTTTTGCCATATGGCTTATTCCAAAAACAAAAGCTCACAGCACATGAGCATGGAGAAGCACTTGAAATCCCCTGTTCAAAGGAATATCCCTACATGTTCCGCTAACTCATAGGCAAAGCAAACAAGGAATCCTGTGGCACTTTTAAAGACTAACAAATTTATTTATTACATGGGCTTTCATGAATAGAATCACATTTCATCAGACGCATGAAATGGACATTATGGTATGAAAGGGGATGCGTAAGTGTATAAATGCAGGGAAGGGTAAATCACAAGATCAGTTCAGAATTTTTTCAGAAAACAAAGCAAGTTGTTTGGATTCAAACAGTGTGGAATAACAGATAAGAAACTGGTGAGGTTAAAAGGGGGGGGAATCATCTTTTGTAGTGGCTGAGCTCATTCAAATCTCTGTTCACTCTAAAGCTAATGGTATCAAATTTGCATATGAATTCTAAGTCTGTGGTTTCTGTTTGAAGCTTTGATTTGAAATGTTTCTGTTGAAGCACTGTAACTGACGTGTCTTTCCCAGAATGCGAAGGGAGGTTGAGGTGTTCCCATATTGGTTTTTGAATGTTACCATTCCTATGTCTGATTTGTGTCCATTTAGCCTTTTGCACGACGACAGTCCAATTTATCCAATGTATAAGGCAGTGGGGACATTGCTGGCACATGATGACATGTATTACATGAATGGATGAGCAGGTGAATGAGCCACTGATGGAGTTTGGTTAAGTCCTATGATGGTGTCAGATATGTTGGCAGAGTTGGCAGCCGGGTCTGATACAGGGAAATGTGCCTGCCTTATTGTTTCTGTTATATGGTGTAGAGTTGCTGGTGAGTATCAGATTAAGGTTGGGGAGCTGTCTGTAAACGAGGAAGGCCTACCTCCCAAGGCTTGAGAGAGGATAGCCTGTAGATCCTTGATGATGTGCTGCAGAGGTTTGACTTAGAGGCTGTAGTTGATGACCAGTGGCGTTCTGTTGTTTTCCTTGTTGGGCTTGTCCTGTAGTACAGTGGTTTTCAATATTTTTTTCTCAGGACCCAGTTGAAAATTTTAATTTATGCCTGCAGCCCAAGAATTACATCTTTCAGCAATGCATTCCAGTCTTTCAGTGATGGCAGGGGGTGCTGTGACCTAGTACCTGAGAGTCTGCAACCTAGTACTGGCTCCTGATGCATGGTTTGAAAGTCACTGCTGTAGTGGTTGATCTCTGAGTACCTCTCTGGATCTGCCAATCTGTTTCTTCCCTTCCCCTGATGGGTATTTTAGTCTTAAGAATGCTTGATAGAGATGCTGAAGGTATCTTGTCTGTCTGAGGGATCGAGGAGAGACAAACACCTCAAGGCACCATCATTATTCTCTCCCCCTACCCATCATATTCACTGCATCTGAAGTAACAAAAAAAATATTTGTGGACCTTGGGGAATGGGTCTTGACCTACAGGGTTTGGTGAATAAGACTGCTGAGGACATGGGGTAAGAAACAGCTTGACTCTGATATAGTTAATTTTGATGTTAGTAAATGTCTTATCTTCATTTTTCACATAACCTTTCTGACATTTATGCCTCATTACTTTGTACTCACTTAATAACTCTCTTTCTAGTTAGTAAACTGATTTTTATTAATCTACTCCAGTGTTTTTAAATTGAAGTGTCTGGGTAATTCCATTCAGGATGACAAGTTTTGTGCCTATGATTCTGTTGAAGGAATAACAACATGTGTATAATTTGTACTATCCAGGAGGAGGACTGGGCAGAACAGGACACACCTTTCTGGGGGAAAATCTATGCCTGGGGATGTATTGTGGTCACCCTACAGTATTAGCAAGGTTGGCGCAAACAAAACTGTAACCCAGGTGTGGCGGGCAGGCTGGAGTGAGACACACACTCACAGTGTGTCTTGTATGCTAGAAAGCTGTTTGTGAGCAGCCCAGAGAGGAGCTACTTCAGGAAGGCGCTGGAAAGCACCTAGGGTTTGCAGGCCAAGGGTGACACAGATACCTAGTAGTGTGGCTTGTACCCTGGTACGTCACAGGCTTTTTGGAGGTGCCAGGGTTTTCGGTATTTCCAGGATTTTTGGAGGAGCAGTGTCTTTTCAGAGGTGCTGCTGCTTTTGGGGGTTTGGAGATTCCAGGGTCTGGGAATTTTTGGAGGTGCCTGCAGCTTTTTAGACATTCAGGCGTTTTCAGAAGTGCTGAGGCTTTTGCGATTTCGGGTATGCTAGAGTTTTGGGGGTGTCAAGGGTTACTACAGGAAGTTTCTGTATTTTTGGAGGGGCCAGGATATGGGGGATTTTCAAGACCATTGCTGGTGCCAGGACTTTGGGGATTTTTGAAGGTGCATGAACTTTGGAGATTCTCTGAGATGTTGGGTCTTTAGGAATTTTAAGACTTTTTGGAGATGCTGGAGCATATGGGATTTCAGGATATTTGAAGGTGCTACAGCATTTCATGCTCTTTGAATTTTCACAGGTACCACAGATTTTTTGGGTTGGAGACTTTTGGAAGTGCCAGGACTTTTGGAGATTCAATATTTTCAGAGGTGCCAGAGTTCCAGGGATTTTAGGAGGTGCTGGGACTTTCCACAGGTGCCTGGGCTTTTTGGACTTTTGGAACTATGAGTTGCCAGTTTTCAAAGGTGCTGGGACTTCTTGGTATTTGCCGGGGGTATGAAAGCTATTACAGTTTCTAGATTTTTGGAGGAGCCATGAAGCTATGGGGATTTTTGGATGTACCAGGAATTGGGGGATTTTCATGTTTTTGTGAGGTGCCAGAATGTTGGGGGTTTTCAAAGGTGCTGTTGGAGTTCCGCATTTTCATAACTGCTGAGTGCTTGGGGATTTTTGGAGCTGACTGGGGTTGGGGGGTTCAGGATTTTTGAAGGTGCCAACACTTTTGGGGTTTTCACAGAATCATAGGGTTGGAAGGGACTTCACAAGGTCATCTAGTCCAACACCCTGCTAAAAGCAGGACCACTCCCACTAACTCATCCCAGCCAGGGTTTTTTCTAACCGGGCCTTAAATGTTTCCAAAGATGGGAGATTCCACTACCTCCCTACGTAACCAATTCCAATACTTCACCACTCTCCTAGTAAAAAAGTTTTCCTAATATCCAGCGTCAACTGCCCCAGAGAGGCTGGGGCTTTTTGAATTTTTGGTAATACTGGGACTTTAGGATTTTAGTATATTTGGAGGTGTCAAGGCTTTTAGGGTATCAGGAATTTCAGAGGTGCCAGGGCTTTTGAAGGTTTGGCACATTTGGAAATCCACCTAGGTGCCTCTATATATATATCTTTAAACTCTGTCCCTAACTCCATTAGCTGGAATAACAGTGCACTCAAACCTTGTGGCTATGAAACTAGTGACTCTCCCCTACTGGGAGTTGCATTATTGCCATACAGTTGTTTTAAAACACTAGAACTCAGCAGAGTACAAATCTGATGCAAGATGTCTAGTGGCAGAGGCAGCAAAGTTTTAATCAGTTAATTAAACATTGCCTTCTGCTTAAAACTGTCAGTCCAACACATAAGGACCCTGCCTGGGACTTTGCATACAGGATGTATTGGGGTATGCACTGACGCACCAGGCAGCTGCTCTTTGCATGTTAACTAGCAAGTGTGAAACCAGCTGGCAAGCATGGGGACTAGAAGAACTAATGCTTTTTGAATATCATGTGCCTGGGTATGTAAAAAGGATTGGTGATTTTTACATTGCTATCTAGTGTTTCCGTAATATATGGCGGGGAACTTTAAACAATGAATTCTCCTCCATACTGATTTCAGGGAGTACAGAGATGGCATCAAAAATTTTCCACCAACAAGAACTGTTTATTGAACCCCAAGATCCAGATTTTAAAATCTGCTCCACACCTAACTGTTTAAGGGGCCTAATCTCATTTTCAGAATGGACTTAAGCACGCAGGAGTCTAAATTCTACAACTGTTGATGGAATTTGAACTTCTGAATCCCTTTAAAAGCAAAAGCAGAGTCCCTGCTCAAAGAGCTTACATCCAGACATAAGACAGGAGGCCTAAAGATCCTGTTAAGGTCCTAAATAAAGGAACTGATTTTCAAAAGTGGTCAGTAGTTCCTGTTGACTTTAATGAGAATGTGGTAATGGTTTCTGGATGTCAGTTTTACTAGCCTTGGAACATTCCTGCATCTCTGTAAACGATAAAAAACATGGGTATGGTCTGTTTGTCTTTTTTAAAAAGGGAGTTCTAGAAAGGCTGCATTACATGGATTGTGAATAGCAGCAACAATATTAAACACAAAATATAATCAACTAAAAAAAGGTCAGAATCAAATACTGCCTGTGCCACCACTCTGACTCAGGCTACAGGGAGTGAGGCAACGCGAAAACAGGTTTAATAAAGAGCAAGGAAGTAACAGACTAGAGGAAAATGTATCTGAAGTGAAACAGTAGACAACAGAGAGGGGAGCAGCTGCTGGAGTCTTTCTAAAAAAGTACCAGAACAAGATAGAGGCAAACCATGGAAAATGCAGAAGACAGGTTTGTGCACTCAGAGCCCAGTTAAAAGAGCAGAAGGGAATAGTGGCTGTGATTCAAGGGAGTTGTAATCTAGGAAGTGAAGATAGGTCATAGGACCCATACTTGCATTTTTCTTATGAGGCATGATCCCCATGCCATGAGTTTCCCTTTCTCTTGGGTTCTTCAGGGCAATCCCCATATGGTTCCTTGCTTAAAAATACTGGTAGAGTTGCAGCAGCTCCCTACCCTCAAGCCAAGTGCCCCAGGAGGTCAGAAAGAAACAAGGCAGCAAGCAGATGTTAGATCCTCCACCTGTGACCAGACTGAGGTGGCAGAGAACTCAGCTGTCCCATTAAACCAGAGCAGTCTTGAGACGGCTGACACCCCTGGACTTACTCTGACAGACGCACCAGGAAACATATGACCTTCCATGGATTTTGCAGGGCTGTTTTATAAATAATATGCAAGTAGGGATCCCTCCTACAGCAGATAATGCTCAAAAGCATATTGTCCTCCAAGGAAAAGTGTTGATGGCTCTTTTCTTTAGGAAAAATCTTGTGGTAATATGCCTCAGGGAAAGACCAGAAAGCTGTGTGTTTAGGGGGGAAAAAAACTAGCATTTAAGTTACTCTGAATTTAGGAAAAAAAAAATCTCAAGAGCCTGTATCTGAATCACTTGAATTTAAACATGCTTTGATGCAACTATTTCTCCCTGTAATTTGAATAGCCCTCAAGGATACTGATCTGGAGGAGGCACTCTTAAGAGATATTGAGGCTAGGTTAAGAAGGCCCATTGCTATCAACTAAACTGGAAAAAGACACAGTCATTCTGGATTAACATTGACGCTGTGAGACATTACACCAGTCTCATTAGACTCGAGGCAAAGTTCTCTGGCTGGAAAAGCCCTGAGTGGTTGAGCAGTTGCATTTTATTTGATTGTAGGCAGAGGTGGTAGCAACACCTATAGTTAAAAGATTTTAAGGTGTTAAGCAACCTTATTTGCTTATCACTTTGCCAGACAAATTGTTTGGGATGAAATTACTTAGAGTAATTATCTGTTTCAGGCTGATTTTCAAAATCAGTTAAAATGGTTTTGCTATTTCTGAAAACAAGGTTAGAGGTTCAAGATTCATTAGCCCCAGTAACTTGACCAAATGGAGAGTTCTGTTTGAATCTGTCTTATGAAATTCAGATAGCTGTAAAGGGGCAGCCCTGTTACTCTAGTTCAACAAAAACAAGGAGTCCTGTGGTGCTTTTCAAGACTAACAAATTTGTTTATTGCATGAAGAATTAATTTGTCAGTCTTGAAAAGTGCCATAGGATTCCTTGTTTGTTTTTCATAAGATAGAGTAGGACTATAAAAGAGCCACTTGTCCAGAAAGACTGACGCTTAGCTGTCTCAGGTAGGCTGTCATCACTGAGGGTACCTTCTTGAACACTGGGAACTGTCAACAGGCCAGAATACGAGCATGCTGCAGTGGTCATGTTCTTGGATGGTTGAGTCACTTCTTAACCTTCTCTTGGGTAAGCATCTCAGTGTATTTAGACTAAGGCAGGTTTTCCAAACCTTTAATTATTCTTGTACCTCTTTTCTGAGCTCCCTCCAATTTTTCAAAACACCCTTTGAAGTGTTAACATCAAAACTAAGCATATTTCAGACCTATGCTCACCAATCCCATGTACAGTAGTATCAGTTTGTACAGCCAACAATTGCATTAGACAATAGCTCATGAACATATATGCAAATATTTTCTTGAACTGATAGGGACAAATTCACTACTTGCCCTGAGAATGTTGAACTTACTCGTATCAGGGCAGCTTCCAACATTTAGTCTGTAGTTAAATTACAGTTAGGAATAGTTTAACTGCCAGTAAAAAGCATGTGAAAAGTTTTAGATTGCTAACTGAACATCAAGCTTGATGAAAATACCTGCATATAAGATCTTTTAACACTTCACTTTCATAGTAATTTGAATTTATAGGATCCCATCTTCCTTTGAAACTTATTTTCCCCTCAGTTTAAAAAAAAGCATTTTAAAATATAGAAAACAACAATCCAAAATGTATTACCCACTAAAGAGTTCTCAAGTTTGGAGACAAATTTAGTTTGACAGTTTATTAAATGTGTAGTCTTGCAAATGTAAATTGCTATGCAGTCTCATTATGGCAGAAACTCCAACCCACCTATAGTACAGATTAGAAAAATATATTACAGACTAAAATTGTTTAAGTTATAGGAAAAATATCAATAGTTATTTAGGCCTATCTGTGAAGTGCACTGTGTGTTTCACTGATGCCAGGGCACAACAGGCTTCTCTCTGATATACATTTGGTGTTAACGTCACTTACTACTGTGAACGGCAGGACAATCTGTGAAAGGTAAGACAGATCTTAGATGTCTCTAAACAAGTACATAAATCTTAACTGTTCTGTACTTGAGTTGCATTGTGCATTTCAACTGCTAGGGTAACAGTCATTTTGAAGAGCTGAAATGCAAATATAGATGAAGATTTGGGAAGCCTGAAGGAGGAACAGGTTTGCATATTTTTCTGCAGAAAAAGCCAGACAAGAATGTTTCTTCAGTCCATCCAGATGCAGTGAAGGTTAAGAGCTACCTATGCTGATAATATTTGTTTTGATCTACAATCAAAATTGTTTCTTCATTTGTCACAATACAGAGGCTGGGTGAAGCTGGAGCGAAAAAAATTTAACGTTTTGCTTTTGAAAAGAAGATGGAACTGAACGTTCCACTGCGAGGGTTTGGTTGGTTCTCTGAGAAGTTCAGAGCACTCACCCCTACCCCTATCCCATAAAAAACTCAGTTGCTCTTTACATTAGTATGGTCAAAGCTCCCCTCTGCTGTCCAGCTTAGAATACTCCAAGTCACAAAATGTATTAAAGAAGCTTGGGAGTTTCAAACTCCTAACAAAGGATGATGCTTGACAAACATGCATGCACTGGAGTGTATACAAGGCCCATCTTTTAATTTACATTAAGTAAGAGATGGTTAGTGATAAACAGCATTATCCAGTGCTACAAAACAGCATGTACAGAGGAGCAATGTGCTAAACTCATACTAGTACTTGAAATGTAGCTAAACTTCTATTACAACACCATGCTGTTAGCATTAGTTGGGTACAACAGCAGCACAATGCTGTCCTTGCTGCAGAGCTTCCCTATCCTATGGCAACAACTGCACTCCCTGCTCACAGTAACTAAAATTAAATTGCTTTTTAACCATTGCATTCAAGTGATCAGCAATCATTACTGCAGTGAATCTTGTCAGAACTGCCTTAGGAAAAGGGAGGGGGCATGAACTGAATTAGGCCAGGGAGTAAGAAACTGACGTAGCACCTTAAAAATAGCAAAACAGAGCATTCTGTATTTCCTATTAAGAAACAGTCCTTTATTTGGCATACTTCAAATCTTAAATTCATTTTTGATCCACCCATAGCTACTGTCAGTAGCAGCAGTGACTGAAGGGAATTGTGTTATACTGAATATTTTGCACTTAGTTCTTGTTAAACGCAATACCTGTGCAGTGCACTTTTAGTTACAACACAATCAAAGGGGAACAGCACACCTAAGTTTATAGTGGCTAGCATCCCCCACAGTTGGAGTTCTTTTATCAGAGAGCCTGACACCATCTTCTACTTGCAGTTACTGCTGCTGATCTGTTGGCAAGCTCTGTTCTGTGCCTGGGCTGTGCTTGTTCTGAAGGGACCTTCCAATGTATCTCCAATATTCCTTTCGTATGGTGTCTCTCTCTTTTGCCAGAATTTCACACAACTGAGAAGGAAAAGTTACAAAGTTGAAACATAATTAAGCCAAAAGTTTAACAGTCCTTAAAAATACCAATCTAGAGCACATGTAACCAGAGGCCTTCTCTTCAGCAACCAAAGCATGACTTTTACCACAAATTTTTTAGTGCTATCTGGAGATTTTTTCTATAAATGCATCTTCCCAAAAGGATAATCAGTCATCTCTACAGGTGGTACCAAATGGAAGTTTGTCCCCCATTACTGTCCTGTCCAGGGTTAACTCTAATAGTTTTCTCTGCACCCCCTCTCCCTACAAACTAAACTAAACTAAAAGTGGCCAGCCTGCTTAGGAACTCCTTTTGAATGCTAAAGAATGAAAACTAGGTAAATCAGGCTTTGCATGTATTCACTGATACTACCATTTGACAGCTATGTGCATGCTAGTACATATCCACCTAAGGCTACCATGTTTAAGTGGTATTTATTTCAACAGTACATGAGGAGATGTAAACAGAGGATGAGTCTGACCCATTAAGGAATCTAGGCCATCCACTAGTAAGAATAGTTATCTTTTAGCTGGACATCTAGGCTGTAGGGCACTTGATTCACGAGAGATTCAATGCCTTAAAATCTGATGGCAAAGTAAAACACTGCATTTGAAATGGTTTACTTACAAATCTGCTTTTTTCAACAGCATATCCCAACAAGATTCTTACTTTTGAGTCTTTGTCTCCTACCTACTGTGACATCAGCAGATGTAGCTTTGCATGGTGCCCATCATCAAGGTATCTGAATGCTCCTACATCTTTGAATTTTTTACCCTTGAGGACACTGGGACAGAACAGAAAACTAGACGCATTACAGGCATCTGGATGTTTTGCTCCATTCGTATGGGTATGAATACTGCTTTACTAGTGTCTGATTCAGTTCCTTTTGTTCCTGTGCCTCCCTTGAGACAGAGCTCAGTACCACCAACTTCAAGCCCCAACTATGTTAAAAAGCCAACGCTTAGTAGAAGAGTGCTGACAATTAACAGGCATGAATTTTTAAGGTGTCAAAGTACCTACCAAATTTTGATGTTGGTGGACTGTGAAGGCTTTGGATGACATGCTGAAACACTGCAGCAGCAGCAGTAGCAGGCACCCAAGGTGAAAGCGTGAGTTCTAATCACCCATAACAGACCAGGCTGGAACTTAAAAGAAGTATGCCTAAAGGGCATCACCAGAATCAGCACCAGCTGCAGAGAGTATCCCGTATACTCTCTAGGGGGAGCTCCTCATGCTAAATTCCATCACTGTTATCATCAGAGATTTTATGAAAAGCTCTTTAACAGCTACATTGAGTTCCATTCTATCAGACTTGTGTACCAGGAAGCTAAGACTTTGGAAAGAGAGTGTGGGATTCCCCCTAACCATGTATGTTATCTGGAGGATAAGAGCCTTCTGCTAAACTATGTAGAGGGAAGTTAGGATCTTTACACAAGAGGATTTTTTAAGACAAAACAAAAAGTGCTTTTTCAGCAGTTTGAAAGCTCATTTATCTTCTTTGCTTATTAGCACTTCTTTTGTCGCATATAATGTTTGGGTGATGGAGAGGCGGCCTCTGCTGCTTGCATGCTGCTATGATAATTCTTGGAGACAGACTGGTTCACAGTCAGAGGGTTAGGATTCATAGACTGTAGGATTATTAAGAACAGGACAGCACTAACGGAAGTCAGATGCTTTTTGACGGCTGGGGGGACCCCCAAAATCATCTCACCAGCATCCCTGAGCTTTGGGTGAGTAAGGTAATGTCTCTTCAGTATGAGAAGTGGACTGATATTAAACAGTAACAATTTATTAACCACGGTGCATGTAACCATTGAAACAACTACTTAGTGCTTGCAGCCTCTCTTAATAACTGTGCAATACATGTTCAGCTATTTTACAAGGAAGCTTTTCCATCAGAAACATCCAGTCTTTGCTCTGTGCAGCAACAGGTTCAGCTAGATAAACTCCCTGAAAAAGAGAAACTGAACTCTTACAACTCACCTCTAATGCTTTGTTCAGTGTTTCTTCCTTGTTGTCACACTGGTTTTCTAGCATGTCTTCATATATGTCCACAAGGAAGGCAATCAGGTAGGGTGAACTGTGACTAGACTGTAAATCCAACAGTTGCTCTAATAGATTTTGATATTTGTGAAGACCTTGATCCTGCAGAATCCTAAAGCAAAGATTAGTAAGCAGTGCTGGTAACTAAAAATTAAGTGAGTTTTGGCTATGATAGACTTATCTGAAGATTTTAGTCTAATAAGAGCTGAAAACAATAGCAATAAGTCAGCCTTGCTGTTCTGCATTAGTTTTCAACCTTTTTTTTTTTTTTCCATTTAAAAACCCCCTAAAATTTTCAAATGAAGGTAAGGACCCCTTTGCAACTCTTCAAGAGACAGGTTGCAGACCCCCATGGGTACATAGAACACAGACTGAAAACCACTGCAGTAAACAGATAAACATCTCAAGTGCAGAATGAGACAGAACTCTAATCCTTTAAAGTCAGGGAAGTCAGTTTTTTTCCAATGCATCTTTAAAAGGGATTTTGGAGACACAGTAAGCATGCTTGAATAAAAAGAATTGGAAAGCTGACTACACTGCCCACCTCATGAGGCCCAAAAAGAGATGCACTGCATGCACTCGAGTCGACCAACTAACTATGTGCTATCAAAGACTTCCTTTTTGTACAAAGCACCCTGTCTTATGTTTTGTAGAGGGGTTAGCATTCTGTCAGCACACTATGAATAAAATAGTTTATACAGTATTTTAAGTACTTAAGGCTTTTTTTTTTTGATTGAATAGAAACAAGTTGCTGTGCACTTCTGAATGTGAAAAGTATTCACAATCCCTTTACCAAAGGTATACAATCAGTACATATATGGAAAGTGGCCCAGGAGATTAGGTTACTATATTTTCCCTGTATGTGGGTATAATGTAACTTCAGGCTGATCGAGATCACTGCTTGTCAGTTGTTCCCCCCAGGGCTGTATAAACATCTAGGCATGGTACATTCAAAGTGAAATGGCTTTGCAAGAACACCAACCCACAACAATCCTTTTAACAATCTACCCCACAGATATGAAATACAAGTCTTACCCTTTAAGGTAGTTCCAAGCACTTTCATTATGTGGCACTGTCTTGATCATTTCTAGAGTGTACCTGCAAGGAGAAAATACCAACATCTGTCAGAGGCTGACAAAGCAAAAAAAGAGAAATATGTTCAGTTCTTTACCCAGACCCAAATCTTCATCACAGCACCTTCCATCTCACTGTTCTCCACCTCCTTTCCATTGGCCTTTTAAACTACAGATTATAACATTTTGCTGGTCACCTTAGGTGGTGACGTAAAACATAACTGCCCAGCACTTTAACTGCAGTTATGATAATTGGACAAGCCATTGCAGGGTAGCTATTACAAGCCCTGAGGCACTTGCCTTTGATTTAAAATATTCCTACAAGTGCTTTGTTGAAGTTTAACTAGGGAGGGTGTAACACCCCTATGCACTCAGACCCAAGACTCTGAGCTAATACACAGTTTGATGTTATATCGCAGAGGGAACATGTTTACTCTCCAAACAGCGTATGAATTTGGGCTCTGAAGGCAGTGGGAGGGAAAATGTTACAGTAATGAGAGCATATAGTGACTTGTTTTTGATGATGTATACATGCTAGATCTGCAGAACCCATATGGCTGAGTACATAACCTAAATTCTGGATTCCATTTTTGTGTCTGCATCCATAGCATCATTTGCAAAATTCCATTTACAAGGCTAATCAGGGACCTGTACAAACTCACTGGTGCCATACAACAGCTGCCAATGAGGACACTGGATGCTTCTACCCATCTTGACTCACAACAGAGTTAAAGAGAAGAGAAGGAGCATAGACACATCGTAACTCCAAGTGCATGGTTAGGAGGGTCACCCACCAAGGGGAATATTAAAGAAATGATCATCATGTTTCCAGCTCTACAAAAGAAGCCTTCCCAGTCCTCCCCCTCCACTATATCCCCAAGCAGTGTGACATTTCCAGAAAAGGATTATAGCAATAAGCAGTTTTGTAACCAGTTTTCAGTCTAAAAATATTTGAACCTTCTCACCCTTCTGGAATTTTTTTTTCCCCTTTCTTTTTTGCTGTCAGTCAGAGGAACAGAGCATGCCACCTCCATAAGAAACCTTGGCAACAGCTAAGACTTATTTGAAATCTAGAAAGAATAATGCTTCAAGTTTGGTTCTGCAATGGAAGTCAGAACTCAGATTGAAGTAATTTTAACTTGAACATAGATTCATTCTTCACAGATAGATTTGGAAAGGTGTCCAGTCCCTAGCTCTGGAGAATGAATCTGGAAATGCCTAGACTCACAGGTCACAGAAGTCGTATAGATTCAGTAACATTCAAGAAAGAGCTATATACTGGCAGAAAGCAAAAATGAACAGGGTTTTCTCACTGCTTTCATTTAAAGCTTTCCAAACCTTCTGATGGCTCCACAAATGGACAGTCTCCAGGGCTAAGGCTGTGCTCTGAAGAATGAAACTGAACGTTGGGTAGTTCCATGCAGAGTGGACTAAATCAAATCAAAGTGATTTTACATCACCAATTTTAATCATGAATTAAATCAGAAAATTTATGTCTTGTTTTGTATTTGTACTTTTAATTTTCTCCCTACAGAAGGGCTGATTCTCATTGGTCAAAAACCATTAAAACAACATTGATTTGCAACTAAATATATCCTTTGCACTAAATTTGAAGTTTCTTTTTGCTAACCAGGAGGAATACTGTATAAGTATTTAAAAGAGTTATATAAATTTAACACACATTTATTCAAATTCTTAATTTTTTTACATGAGAAAATAGTAAAATTGTTTTTAACTAATTAAATACAATTACTTCAGATGTGCTAGATATAAAAATGTAAGTTTATCAAAACCTGTTTTGCATTTAAAACTAAACAAAAGTAGTATAAACTGTAGTTAATGAATCAGATTGTTCATTTCTGGTCACCCTGCCCTTCAACATTTAAGAACTAGTACATTTCATCTTCTCACCCCTAGTTTTTATTTACACATTGGAAGAGCTTTCCTGCTTTTTCAACTCCTGATTATTTTTCTTAAATCCAAATGAGCTCCTCATTGAATTGAACAGAGGAAAATATTCTCTCAGCACTTGCTGAAGTAGCTATTTCTATCAAAGGTGGGTTTAAGCACTCGAATTCTGATTCCAGGTGCTCAGCCAGTGACTCATTCTATTTCAGTGACCTGACTTTAAGACTTCAGCAGCAAAAATATATTACTTGATATGAAATTAAATGGTTTTAATACATTATACTAAAGCTATGCCTTAATGGATGTCCATTTCAAATATTTTTTCTTTTTTTAAAAATAAATTTATTTAATGAAAATTTGGTTTTACATTAAAAAAATCAGATTTGTATCCCATATATTTATTTTCTTATCATAATGTGCTAAGCTGAAGTAGAAACATCCTCCCTGCCTCATCTTCCATAATAAAAATTTCTGAAAGCCAGAGTAGGACCTCAATTTTACAGGTGCTATTTCAGAAGAGATTACAAAGTTGAGGGGCCTTCATACAAACCTCATATCTCACCAGCCACCCATCGTTCTATACAAAGGGCTCCAGCCCTAATATCTGTACTAATCATACTCATGGCAATATTGTATGGGGAGAAATGCACTTCTGCAAGGAGATAGATCCTAGTTAGTTTAGGGCTTTGCAGGTCACCAGTACCTTAGATTCTACCCAGAAATCAAAAAGGCAGCTAGTGCACATCATGGAGCACTGCCATAAAATGCTCTCAGCAGGATATTCAGCTTAAACTATCAGGCTGCCAAATACTGCATCAGTTTCTGTTCCTATGTGGATTTAATATGTAGTTCCATATAAGCTGCACAGTAGTAAAATAACCTAGAGGTGACAGACACAGACAGCAGTAGCAAGGTCCGCATCAAGAAGCAGCTGCCTGTTGGACCCACAGAAAAGCTATCCTGGCTGTTGCTGGTCTCTGATCGTCTAGTGGCAACTGAGAATCTAATAAGTTCTCTAGAATGCAAGTTTGAACACACAAGACATAGAAGGACAAATTTCACCATGTTTTTCTGCTTTCTTCACATAAGCAAGATCATCTCACCTGAGCTTTGGCCAGCTAGCTCTCATTTGTGTCCCAAGCTCAACCAAGCACTAGGCAAGGCCACTGACTGCTTTAATCTGGTCAGAGGAAATGGAGGTGAAGCTGAGTGTCAGCCACATACTCAGGATTTTGCAACCCATATCTCCACATGAACCCTCCCAATAGCCCCAGATACACATTCAACAAGAGGCGGCACAAGGAAGAACTCTTCATGAGTGATCTGAAGGATGAAAAGTAGTTACCCATTATCACCCCTTCAGAATGCTCAGCAAGAAAGGAGAAACCAATTTGGAGTGGCTCTTCAACCAAAACATGGCCTGCAGACAAGTCATCTCCACATTACCAACAGCATTAAAGGCATTTGATAGATCTACCATGAGCATGGACATGTGATCCTGAACAATAGCCCGGGTATCTACCAATGCCAGCAGTGTAGCTTTTATTCTGTACCCAGAACAGAAAAGGTCCAGGGGATCTGAGGCCTCTGAAACATTCAGAAACAAGCCTCACTTCGTATGTCTATAAGAAATAGATGGCACCCCATGTAATTCTGCACAGTATTACTAACTGGATTTCTCTTTCTAGAACAGCAGGATCATTGTAGCCAGTGGTGTTGGATATTACAAAGTATCTTTGGTTCCACACAGAATTGTTTCTCACATCCTCTTTCAGAAGCTGATCGACATATTCCAGTTCATTATCCCACAACTTGAACTCCTACAATGGTAAGAAGAGAAAAATAAAATAAACCTCCCCTACATTTAAACATGGTTTGATAAATTTCAGCTACTTTGTTGTTCATTTGAAGAAATCAAATCTAACTTTTTACACTCTAGACCCCAAGATAAGACCTAGCTGAAGAAATCAATGTAGTATATTGTGAAACTACTTTGGGGGAAAAACTTGATGTATAGTGGGAAGTGTTAGGTAACCCTCATTATAGTGGGTGCTGGTAGTGTCCCCTGAAACAAAAAGGCATAAAGGCAAGTAGACAGCAACAGATTTTTTTAACTGGTTAGCTGGAAGGTTAGTTTACAGCTGAATTCCGAGTTCACAGTCATTTACTTAATTGTTATCCCTCCATCTGCAAAAATCAGTGTGTAAAGTTCAGTTTAAAGAACAAACCTTTTAGGAGGATGCTCTCTACAGAGAAAATAGCAGGCCTAGATACAATACCTGAATAACCCATTGTCTATGCTGCCAAGCATGGTAATTCTTGGCATCCTGGTTAAGAATTTCAGCTATAAATTCGAGTTCTTGAGATGGATCCTTCAGCCACTCTACCAACACCCGTCTGTGGTGCCTAAAGACAAAGTACAAGAATTTAAGAACAGCTTCCCTTCCAAAAATTTGCTTAGATGTTAGACATGTATTAAAACACCACCCGACTACAATGTTTATTGGGACAAAAATAAAGGAAACAAATAACCATCACCAGAGTGGTGTTTTGTTTTGGTTTTGTTTTGTTTTGTTTTAAGAGCCAGAAAATATTTTACCTAATTTTTCCAGGAACTTCTTATTGCAAGCTTATAGTGGAGCAAATGCCAGAAATATACCTACATATTGGCCACATAATCTCTTAAAAAAGGATAATTGCTATACTGGCAAAGTGGATGAGAGAAGCCATACAGAATGAGAGTTTAAATTATTTGAATAGAACTGAATTTGAGAACATAAGATAGGTGGTGCTGGATAGGAGTTTGTAAGTGTGTTACTGTCATATCACTGGCAAATGATGTTCATAATTAGACTCCAACAGGAAAGCTACTAAAAAACTAAAAATATTTTTTCCAAAAAAACATTATGCTGTTTTCTCTATCACTTAGTTTTTCCAAGATAAGCCCCCTATCTATTTTACATTGGCATTTGTTGCTGAATTCAGAATGCCTTCCCAGGCTCTCAGACTCAGCATGTTCCAGTATACGTGGGAACCCACACAGTCACTCCCAACTTCCAGAGCAAGAGCTGAAAACATTTTACTAATGCCTTATTTTTCCCATCACTTTGTTTCTGGGGAACTTTGGAAAAAGAACACAAATACTAGTTTCAAAACAACATTTCTCAAATAAAGTCAGGAAGCAGAGCCGGCCATAGGTTTTGTACTGCGCATCCAGTGAGCCAACTTAATCCTTATTTTTAGGATACTTTCTGACCATAACATTCCTATAGGTAAAATGTATCTTTGGCAGACATATTTCTGTACACGCTACTACTAGACACATCCACTCATTATTAGAGCTCACAGTCATAGCTTTCCCCAGAGTGAAACTAGCATTTTGGTTTTTTTAAATAATAGATGCAACCATACCTCTCCATGCTTTTCATTTGAGAGAATTTACACAACAAAAAAGCAAAATCCAAAACTTGCTAAAAGCTAAATTTTTTCATTTGTATTTGCTTCATTTTTGCTGTGTCAGAAAAAGTTTGGTAGTTTGAAAACTTTTCACGTGTCTAACTATATTACATAGTGGTTATAGTCTTGGAGTAGAAAGTTAGGGAGCATTCTGCCTAGGGGCTGTCCTGTTTAAACCTCTGAAACTGCCTCCATCAAAGAAGGAAGGGTGAACCCTCACTTTGCCAGTCTTCAAGGGGGGATCATATCCATTTTTTAAATGGACAAAAGGTAAGACAGTCCATCTCTAGAAAACAAAAAGATTTTACCAGACTTGGTAATTCTTTGGCTGGTCTTCAATGATAGCTGTAATATAGTTAATTTCTTCATGTAGGTCCTTTTTCAGTGACTGCAGGAGGACTCTCCGGAAATGCCTGAAGAAAAAATAAAATAAAAACACCACATTTAGGAGGAAGTGGGTTTGTTTGTTTGGTTTGGTTTTGGTTTTGAAAAGCTGGAGTAAATGCAGTTTAAAAGTATAGTAGTATTTAAACCAATTTTTAAAGAACACAACTAATTCTTTTGAAGATTTATTCATTCCTGGGCAGGTGGTAGTAACCGAAATAGGTAAAGTTACAAACAGATTGATATCCAAAAGATAGCAACCTTAAGAATTCCATAGAAACCTATCTGCCCCACACCAGTTGCAGTATCACTGAACATTGTCTACCTGCTATGAAAATAATTTGCACAAATCAGTGCAATTATATTAATGGGAAAAATACATAGGGACATATTTGACAGCACTTATTGTTCAGAAATACACTTCTGTGAATTCAGGTGACCTTACAAGTTTAGCATTCACTTGGAAATTAAACTGGCAGATGTTACAAAGGGGATTATAGAATTACTTCAGTAATATCTACTACCAAAAAAAAACCCACCCCAAAAACAAAACACCCCTCAAACCTAGAAGGTAATACAGGTAATATATTTACATGTTGTAAGAACTTCCTTTAAAACCAGGCAGAAAATGGTTCCAGTCTTTTTACTAGGAATGCATGTCAAACATTTTCAGTATGATTTGTCATGACATCATAATCAGTGCTGGTTTTCACTGGCTTGTCCTGATCTTGTCTGAAAGCTTAGACTATCAAATTGCACTTTCCAGAAAAGAAGGATATTGCATAAAAATGTTGTGTTAAATAGCCTGCTGCAACTTTAACAGCCAGCTCAAATTTTCAATAATCCCCACCCTCCAGAAGGCAAGCAAGGCCAGTCATATTTTTAACAATACACTGCCCAGATTCTTGAAAGCTGTATCAAGAAATCTAATCAGCTAATTTTTAACAAATTCTCCCTCTGATCATTACTTACCACACTGTGTAATTTGCAGCATTCAGTTCAATGGCATCCCCTGTTAGCTTAAAAGCTCTTTCGCTCCTCTCATCCCGCTGCAGAACAGCCCGGAAGTAATCATAGACATCTCTGACTGGATAAATGACATTATGTTACCCAAAACAACTAGAAAACCCTCTGCTCAGAACTTCTAAAACTGGCACCCACTGAGATCACTCTGGGTGGGCCGAACGCTGCTTCTTAAAATCTTGTTTGAAGGTGTTTGGTCCTAACAGTTTGAATACTGATACAACAACACTGTTCACTAACAGCATTCTAGTCATACCCTTTACAGCTCTTAGATTAGAAAGCTTCTAAGACACATCATCTAGATAGTATCCAAAATGGTCACAAGGGCCCTATCAGTCATTCTGTTTCTGTACATTCTTGACCTGCATCATTGTGTTTTCCTACCTAATTGTTCATATTACCTGTAATGTGGATGCCTGCCAACTAATTTCCAAAGGGGCATCCATGGTAGTCTAGTCCGGCACAAAAACAAGGAGTCTAGTGGCACTTTTAAAGACTAACAGATTTATTTATTTATTGCATGAGCTTCCATGGGAGAGGATCCCACTTCATCAGATGCTTAAGATGGAGAAAGAATGGGAGGAAAATAAATGCAGGAGAGTGTAAGTGATAGGATCAAGTCACATTGTAACAGCAAATCAAAGCAGTTGTTAGAAATCAAACAGTGAAGTACAGCAGCTATCAGGGACATGGGTGGGAGACAAGGAAAGCAAAATTATGTGTTGTAATGGGAAAAGAACCTATAGTTTATATTCAACCCTGACTTGCAGGAAACAAATCTGCATATAAATTTGCTTTCCTGGTCCCCCATCTATCTCCCTGCTAGTTGCTGTACTCCACTGTTTGAATCTTAACAGGTGCTTTGATTTGCTTTTACAGTCTGACCAGATCTTATGACTAACACTTGCCCACATTTATTGTGTTCCCATTCTGTAAGTTCCCCATCTTCAAGTGTCTGACAAAGTGGGATTCTCTCCCACGAAGGCTCACGCGATAAACAAATGTGTTAGCCTTTAAAAGTGCCGCCAGACTCCTTGTTTGTTCTACCAACTGATTTTAATTCTTGCTTCATTCTGTTTTTGTTTTTAAAAGTGCAGGCACTACAAGATGTGAAGACTGTAAAGCAGACAAACATTATACTTAGAACTCTGAGAAACTCAAGATCCTCCAGTCTATTAAAAAAAAAAGCAAGCTTATAAGAAAATGTTCATTTAAAACGAAGAACTATATTAAGGCCTTTTCCATACTTCAGTTTTTTAGTTTCAACAATGTCTAATAATTATGACGAAGTAAAATACCTAAACTTCTTTCAAGGCTCAAGTCATTTTACATTTTAAAACATTTTACATTTTAAATTTCTCAAAAAAACAAATGGGTTTGGTAATTTTATCTGGTGTATTTACAATATTAATATTAAAAGATGAACACAAAGTTCACGTTTAGGTGACTACAGGTCCAGTAAAGACAACTCATGTTTTTATATTGTTACTAGCAGTGATATCCAGCACAAAAATGTATGTTATTGAAAACTGAATTCCAGCTTCAGTGGTGTCACTGACATACAGTATAGATGTTTTCATCTTACAAAGGTTTAATTACACTTAAAATCTTTTTAAAAAAACATACATTTTTCACTGTAGATGATCTGAACCACTGGATTTGGCCCATCATTTTGAGGTACTGGTTCAATGTCAGCCCATTCTTCTCTGTGCCTGTAAATTTACATTTTCATTTCAATGTTTTATTAGCACAAAGAGGAAAAGCTACCCAAGCTAGGGTTACCAGATACCTAAGCATGGAAAGGAGAACAGAGAAGTAAGAAAAGGAGGACATTGCAGGACACATGGAGAAAATGTAGTATTAATGTAATAATCTTGTTTTTAGGGGGCCCTGGAATGCTTCCCCCTAAAAATAGAGAGTTCTGGGATGTTCCAGCTTACTTTAACAGCTGTAACTAAAACGTGAGACAAAATCATGTGTTTTTAAAATGCCCGCCGGATGGAGAATGTGAAGGTAAAAAGAACATGTCCTCCTTTTGCCTGACATCTGGTAACCCTAACCCAAGCCACCTGCCCCAAAACACATGTATTTCAGTTTTAAGAATGCACAGTTCTTTATGGTAGTAGTTATTATCATCTCAGATTGTAGGATACAGGCATAAAGCATGTGGGAAGAAAGATCAGATGCTCATGTTGTAGTCCAAAGAAAAATTGCATCCCTTGATCTCGGAGACAAAATAGGTGAGATCATCTCTCTTACTGTAAAACTTTTGTTGGGGTGGGGGGCAATGTTCCCTCTAAGCCAGTTGGTTCCCAACCTGTAGTCCAGGGACCCCCCAGAGGTCCATGGACACATTGCAGGGGGTCTGTGGAACCTCTCCCTACCCGGGCCCGGAATCCAGCTACAGCCCTGATGCTCCCTGCCAGAGCTGCCGTTCCCCTTCTGTGGCTGTATCCTGGCAGGGGGATGGAGCCACAGCAGCTCCCCAGCAGGAGCAAGGGCAGGGGACCACAGCTGCTGCGGCTCAGCTCCCCGGTGGTGCGGGCAATGGTGGTGGCAGCGCTGCTCACCAGCTATCCCACTGGTGCGGGCCAGAGTCTGCCCATGCAGGCCAGATTACATAATCAGCTGAGGGGGGGTCTGCAAAGATTTTTTTTTTTTGGTGTTACAAAGGGGTCCCCAGCCTGAAAAAGGTTGGGAACCACTGCTCTAAACTGATGATGCAGCTGAGCAAGTTCCCTGCTGGTTCTCCAGGCCCCAATAGGCTTCTTCCCTGCTGCCCGCTGGCTCCCCAGTAACTTGTGCACCCGTAACTTGTTCAGCTGCATCATCAGCTTAGAGGGAACATTGGGAGGGAAGGTTTCGGGCTTGCACAGCGCTCTGCCTCAGGTCAAACCAAATCAAATCAAAGGGCTGGAAGGGACCTCGTGAGATCATCGAGTCCAACCCCCTGGGAATTGAACCCAGGACCGTCTGCATGTTAAGCAGAGGTGCTAGCCACTACACTCTTTGCAGGGTCCCTCGACCTTGCTCTTTTCTAGCACGGAGCCTTTGCCTCAGTTTCCACGACAAGCTGCACCAACTCACATGCTGGGCTTTCAGCACTGCTAAATGCCTGGCCCAAGGGGAAATGCCTTCCCGACCGTCCCAGAGCCTCACTTCACTCAGGGCCGCTCGCGTAAGCAGAGCTCAATGGACGCTGTGGCTCGGGCCTCTCTCCAGCAGGGCCCCCGTCAACTGCCGTCCCCCAGCTCCCACCCCAGCCCCCCCGCCCAGGGCACGGGGCCGGTACCTGTACAGCACGTAGCCGCTCGGCTCCAGAGGCTCGCCGCCCTCCAGCCCGTCAGGAGCCAGCTCCGGGCCCGCCGCCGAGTCCGCCATCACCCTCCCGCCGCACAGAGACGCTTCCGGCTCCTGGGCACCGCTACCCACCATAGAGAGGAAACCGGAGCTAGAGCGTCTCCCGGGGGGCGGGAGGGGTGCAGCGACGCCTTCTAGAACGCCCGCCTCCGTCTCCCATCAGCCACCGCGGCACCAGAAGCATCCTGGGAGAAGCTGTGTCCCAGACCGACCCTTAGGCGACCGTTTCCGGTTTGCAGGGTATGACCGGAAACGGAAGTCAGTATGGCAGGAAGTAAGGTCAGAGCTACCGGTGCTATTGGCAGAAGGTCAGGGACGCGGGACGCTCTGGCGCTCTTTTTGAGGGGGGTTACCTGAGGGTGGGGCTCCAGTATGGCCTTAGGCTTGGGACAAGGGCTTTGCTGCATCCCCTGGCAGCCCCGGTACCTCATGCGAGGCGACTTTTGTCCCAGCGGCTCCCTGTCGTCGCGAGCGTTGCATCATGGGAGTTGTAGTTTCCGGCCTCCTGCTGCTTCGACTGGCATGAAAAGGACACGTGGCAGATAGCGGGCTCACCCTTCCCAGTCCCTGAACCAGGCTTAGGGCTCTCAAACTCAAGTCACCCCAAGGACCACATGGGGGGTAGTATGTTAGCCCAGGAATTGCACCACACATGAGGACTAGTACAGCAGCCGGAGGGCTGCAGCGCTGAAACCTTTTCATATAAGGCTATTGCAAATGTTAATAGCGGTATGCTCGTTGCAGGCTGTAAGACATGACTTTAGGGGCCACATACAGTCCTTGGTCCACGAGTCTGAGACTCCTGCCTAGACACTCCTTCCTTTTTCCCACCCTGTGGACCCTTCAGCTTCTCTCTCTTCTCACTCCCTAATGCCAACCCTAGTCTAATCTAACTCTCTCCCTCATTCCCAGCCACCCTATCCCACTGCCTCACTCCATATGCACTGCAGCCTGTCAGGTTCGCCATCTCCAGTCTTTGCTACCCACCAACATGCCTCGATCGCTTTCCAGCCTCCTTTGAGTCTTCTATTCCCCATGCTCCACCCCATCTTCCCTTCTTGAGTCTCTAAACTCCCCAGTGCGCCTTGGTAACCCTACAACCTCGTCTGTGTCCCTAATCCCAGGAACATCGCTGGCCCTGGAAATGACTCAGGGCACGGGCCCAGGCTGCGCTCTCTGGGCCACGTTCCAGAGCCCAGGCCCAAAAATTAATCAGACTCCTGCTGCCTCCAGCCTGGCCCCAGATCTGGGGCCAGGAGAGACAGGCACTGCTGTGGGTTTCCTGGCCTCAATGCCCGGCCGGTGCCGGAGCTAGGAGAGAAAGGTGCCCCAGCCAGAGTCCCTGGTCTGGGATAGGGCTGGCCCAGACACTTGGGGCACCAGCACCAAGACTCGGGACATGTGCCCTGTGTGCCAGGTGCCAGCGATGCCCTTGCCTAATCCCAACACTCCCTTACCCCCACCATACACTTGGGCCCCCTCTATATATATCACACACCGGAGACAGTATTTCTTGGGCTTCTCACTGCCAACCAAACATCTCTCAGTGAGCCTGGTGGGTCTTGTGGCTGGGCAGAGAGGGCATACATACTCCCATTTGATCTATGCTGGGGTGTCCAACCATTTTGTATGAGGGGGCCACATTGTAATTTATTGTCAAAAACAGACAGTTTACAGAATCAATTTGATTCTGTAAAAGTGGAAGCTTACATTTCAGACCTAAGCACAATTCCCAAATAATGTCCATCTTCCTCCCTCCAGTAACTTTCATGTAAGTGTCACTTTCACAACTGTACACAGCAAGTTTTCACTTGTTAATATAACCAGAGCCATCCTTGGGGCTGGGGGAGGGGGGGTGAGAGTGGCGATCGCCTTAGGCCCCATGGTTCCGAGGGCCCCACGCTGTCCTATGCTGAGCAGGGCAGCGCAGGACCTGAACTGCTCCTCCCCAGCTAGTCTGTCCCCTGCCCCCTCCCTGCTGCTTTTGGCACAGAGCCAAAGGCAGCAGGAAGAGAGGGGGGTGGAGTGCAGAGTTGGCCCCTGCTCCCAGCTGGCTCTGGGGGTGGGAAGAGCCAGCCCAGGTGCGGTGTGGTAGAGCAAAGCCCAGCCCCCTGACTGGACCACTCCACCCCCAGAGTGAGGACAAGGGTGGCGGTGCGAGATCAGCCCTCATTCCCTCCCCACAGTGGGAAGGGGGTTGGGGCCCCACACAGGCCAGTTGGCCCCAGGCCCTCACCCTCCTGGGAAGAGCCCTGAATATAACTACATTTTGTGGAAACTTGAAAAGGGATTCCCTTTATTTTTTTCAGGAAGCATCAATGCGTACAGGTGGCAGGAAGGCATGGTAGGGCAGGGGTGACCATATAGAATGGCAGGGGGAAGCTTAGGGACCATGGCAGAGCAGGGGCAGCAAGGGAGGGAAAGTGTGGGATAGCAGGGAAGAGGTGACAGAAGAGAACATGGGGAGCATGGCACAGGAGGGGTGGCTGGGAGGAGCATGGGGAGGTAATGATCTTATGTCTTAGACGTTTGCAACTCAGCAGGCATTCTGTGAGTCACAGAATGAAGGACCTATCTGCGGGTCTGGAAAATCAGCTTTTCAGAACTATTTGGTCAAGTTAGATCATCAGTATAGTGTTGTGTAAGGCCAGCTTAGAAACTGTGCATAACAGCTTCTGAAGGGGGCAGCTAATCTTCATGGATCCTGTATTAGCATGAACACAAAGAGCACAATTAGGTATTAGCATACTGGGTGCAGGACATAGTGGGTAATGGTATTTGGGGTTAGTCTGATCACAAATCTGTCAATATCTGTAATTCTACTGAAGATAAATATAAAATACTGTCTTTTTGTGAATGGCTACTCTCTGTTTGTTTCAAATCTGTCTGGGTTAGTTAAAGGGTAAAAATTACCCTTAGTTAAAAAGACATTTGTAGGAAAAGTGACCACATGCTTCCGCCTGAAAGAAGTTGAAGATGGGGGTGATGTTTTGCACAGCTCGTTTTAGAGCAAAATGTTTGAAGTATTTGGCCTCCCCCATTCTGTACTGTCAAATGATAGATCTGGCTGGGCTTTTTGGAGGCCTGTTCTTTGTTATGAAAGTAGCTGTTTGCAGCTACTTGAGACTAAAGAGGTGAAATTGCTAGAGGGAGAGAACTCCCCCTCTCTCTGTGCTGATGTCCCTGAAGAGCAGCCAGCAGACAGTGAGAGCAGCCTGCAGTGAGCTGGGTGGTGTCAGTGACCAGGGGGTGGAGGTGGCAGAGAGTGGGCAGAGCCAGTGGCAAGCTGAGCTGTGCGAGTGACTGGTGGGCAGAGCTTGTGCACAGCGGGCAGAGCCAGCAGATGGTGAGAGTAGCCAGTGGCGAGCTGGGTGGTACGAGTGACCAGTGGGTGGAGCCAGCGGACAGCGGGCAGAGCCAAGGAACGGTACTAGAAGATGAAGTGAATGACCAGTGGGTGACGCCGGCGGACAGTTGGCGTGAAAGACACTCGCTATGTACCCTAGGGTGGGTCAGGAGCCTATTTAGCACTGATTCTCCATATCAGTGCTGATGTTGCTAATGGGTTTACGTTTGCTGTTATGATATGTGGATCATGTTGGAAGGTTTTGCATTAAGTCTTGTATGTTCTGTTATGCGGTGTGGGTTGTTGGGAACTTCGCTCTGTACTGATTTCTAGATTAGTGCTGATTTCTGTCATTTGGCCTTTTGCATTTGGTTTTACTACTATTAAAAGCTCTGTTTACTACGCTCAGGCTCGTGCTTGCGAGTGGGGAAGCCTTACCCCTTTGGGGTACCCAGGGAATAGTGCAGGATTCCTCATAAATCTGGGTGGGGGCTCGAGCCAGCTGGTGGTGTTACACTATTGGGAAACCCCTAGGTATAGAACCCGGCCCTTGTTCTGCCAGCCTGCCTTGGCAGAAGGGTTACAGTTGGATAAATGCAAACATATTAACATTGTTGCTTAGCACTGCATGTGAGTTTTTTGTTTATCTTAACAGGACATAAGAATCTTTAAATCTCTTTGGAATAAGCAGCAGAGTCAGTTTTTTTCAAGGCATTTACTGATTTTTTTCAAAGAGCCCATGTTACCTTTGCAAAAAATTGTTTTCTTTATGACAGGAACACACAATGGATTTGTGGATTTGTTGAAAACTTGTGCACCTGACTTATTTGGCGACCTTTGCATAATACACCAAGAAGTGCTATGTGCTAAATTTAGCAAGAGAGACAGACTGAAAGCTGTAATAGAGAAAACGGTACAGATTATTAATTCCATACACTCTTGCCCACTGTATCAGCATCAATGCAAATAGTGTAGTGGCTAGCACCTCTGTTTAACATGCAGAAGGTCCTGGGTTCAATTCCCAGGGGGTTGGACTCGATGATCTTGCGAGGTCCCTTCCAGCCCTATGATTTGATTGATTGATTGATTGATTGAATTTATTTAACTTCTGGACCAAATTGAAGTAGGATATGGAGATCTTCTCATGCATACCAAAGACTACTGGCTGTTCCCCCCCGCCATGTGCACTGCCCTCGGCTCTCTGCCAGAGCAGCTGGGAGGGTGCAGGAGGCAGCGTGGCCAGGGCAGGGGGGAGCAGCAATACTGGCTCTGCGCTACCTCTAGCCTCCTCGCTGCTCTGGCACAGAGCTGAGAGCAGCGCACATGGCCTGGGGGGAAGAAGGGGTGGCTGGACCGGCAGCGCTGAACCGGGCCACCCTTTTGGCCGCTCGCTCGGTCCCCGGCATGGGGGGGGCAGTGGTACGGGCCTGTAGGGGCCCCCAAAGCACAGGGCCCTGTGCGGCTGCCCCAGTCACCCTACCTTAAGGATGGCCCTGGTTATAGAAGATGAAAACTGGGTTTTGGATGTGTCATTTCTTGCCAACATCACTGGTTACCTGAACACATGACTGAGTCATTGCAGGGGAAAAATAATCTCTTGCCCACGCTAACTGTTAGTGTCAGAAAATTCATGCTACAGTCTCAGTGGGTGCCCAATCAGTTACTGTCATGTTGCTTCACTCACTACCCAAATTTGACAAAAATGCCAGACAAATGTTCTGATCAATGAAATGAAGTCTGATCCATCAATTCACATGGAAGTACTGTCTACACTGTCACAGCATTTTGAGAAGCACTCTTTGAGTGATCTAAGTATTTCCTCTCGTTGCTCTCAAATCCATTTTATTTTGATTTGAGCCAATCTGTCACTGTCATAGTATGTCAAAGGCTTGGGGTTGATAAAAGGATGTTTGAGGAGGAATTACTTCACTTCCGTGCCTTTGATGAAGATGAAATTAACCAGCGTAAGTGGAAAATGTATGAGAACTTTGAAAAAGTATTGCTGGGCAAGTTTTATGGGACTGCATTGAAAAACTGGTGTCAATCTTTGGCTCAACGTTAGACACATGAACAAACATTTTCTGCTGTGGGACACATTGAGTGCAAGAAGCTCAACAGACTACTACTGATGGAAACCTCAGTGATAAATTGCGATTTGCTGGCCGACTCCTAATCTGAGACAGCTAGTGGAGGACAGATGCAACCAGATGTCACCTTGAATAGGATGTACAGTAAGGAAAATGTAAATAAATGTTTCTTTTGTCTTTACTATTAGAAGTTGATGACAATCAGGGGTGTTGCTGGCTGCGGGAGGGAATCGGGGCATGGGCGCAGGCCCTGCCTGCAGCCTACAGGCCCTGCCCCCTGGCCGGGGACAGGACCAGGCACTGCCGTGCCGCCACGGGCAGCCAGGCCCCGGATCCCCGGAGCAGGGGACAGGGCCGCTGCAGGTGGCCAGGCCCCAGATTCCCAGTGGAGATGGGGCCACTGCAGCCACCAGCAGCTGGGCCCCGGATCTCTGGCCCAATTGGGCCAGAGATCCGGAGCACTGGCGCTGGGGTTTGGGGCACATGCCCTGGTGTGCCCAGTGCCAGCGATGCCCCTGATGACAATCCTATTAATTTATGAATGAATAAGCATTTTTTCTCTTTTGAGTGATTGCTCTGTTGACTCCAATTAGGTGCGTTTGTACCTCATGCACAACCGCTGGAATAATTTTCCACTAGCCGCCCTGGAAGGTTGGAGACAGAACTCTGTGGAGTTGCATGTCTTGCCGACTTTCTCTCCGCAATTCCTTTTTACTGCCCATGATGGCTAGTCAGAATCAGTTGTTCTCTTATTCTCGAGAGATCTCCTCTGGCAACCTAATTCTTCTTCAGCTTTTGTTATGTTTTGCTTTTATTGTTAGTTATTAGTGTTAATTAGGTGCTGAGCTTTCCCCTTAAAAGTTAGTTACCAGCCTCCCAGATCCATGGCATGCCTGCGGTTCACAGGCTTTAAGCCATGCATCCTTTGTAAGAAGTCAGTGCCAAAGAGCGACTCACACTCTTCTTGCCTAAAGTGCCTGGGAGAAAGTGCTTGGGAGAAGCTCATCTAAAAGATAAGTGCAAGCTCTTCAAAAGTTTTTGTCCATGTACTCAAAAGGACAGATCTCAGAGATTAAAGATTTTGCTTATGGAAGAGGCTCTCAGACCATTGTCAGGCTCCTCGAAGCCGGCTGCAAATGTGGCATCAGTGAAAAGTGCCCCAGCACCCACAAGGGATCTGGCACCAAAGACTGACCATAAGGACTCTTGGCACCAGAAATCGCCAATATCAAGGACCACTCTAAGGCACCGCTCTCAGTCATGGGTGCCAAAGAAAAAACAAAAAGGGTAGAGGTCCGTCACCGATGCCTAAGTCAAAAGATACAAAGCTTGCTGTAGTACAACCCACGATGGGTCACTCACTCACCACCTCTAGACCACCTCTGCCATTGACTCTGGCTCTGGAGTGGGGTGCATTGAGTCTGTCACCAGGTTTCTCACCCATTGGGGGTTTGGAGGATGAAGTCAAGATCCTCTGGTCTCTGTCTACACCGGAGACCTGTGATGCTGCCATGGACCTTATTGAAAGGATGATGATGCAGTGATCTAACCCCAATAGAGGGACCACTCCAACCTTGGTGATGTGTGTGATGCAGCTGATGGGTAAACCCACTCCACTGCCATGCCAGCTGTTGCCCCGATGCTGTTCACTGGCACTGAAATCCACAGTACCACCCTGGTCACTGGAAGGGGTCTCCCTCAGGGTCGGAAGCTAGTTCAGTCACTTCATGAAGAAGCTGCTACAGATTGGCTTCTAAGTATGGTGGCCAACAAGGGCCCCAACCATTTCTGTTACTTGCGGTCCCCAAATAATTGGCCATTTTGGACACCGTGAACCTACCATCAGGCACAAGGTTCCCAATCTGCCCACTCTCTTTCGGTGGCCTCCGGGAGAAGAAGTCCCCATGTTCAGTCCAAAACGACCTCTGGTCCGGATACAGTCATCAAACATGACTGGACTCTGGCTCATGCCCCAGTACCGAAGAATGCCCCTACTGGCACTGGAGCTGACACCACTGGTGTCACAGAGGAGGGCCTAGAACAAACCATGCTGCTGGAGATGCCAGACACTGACCCTGGAGACTCCAGCTACATAAGAGAATCCTCTTCTTCCTCACCGAGTAAAACACTGGCCAGAATGCACCAGCCTCACCATCCAAAGACAGTAGGGTTTATTAGGACCTTCTTAGGAGGATAGCCTGCAGCCTGGGAACTGAGGTCCAAGAGGAACCCTTGGACCCAATGACAGATATTTTATCCTCTTCAGGACCCTCTGGAGTTGCCTTGCTGCTTATTAAAACTATACACAAGAGTATGAAGGCAACATGGCAGACTCCATCTTTTACAACCCCTATAGCCAAAAGGGTTGAACACAAGTACTTTATACCTTCTAAAGGCTATGAATTCCTATATACTCACTCCTCTCCGGGGTTTCTGGTAGCTGCAGCAGCAAACAAGAAGGTGAGACAGGGAGCTCAAGTGCTGACTGCAAAAGCAAAAGAGGCCAAGAAAATGGACCTCTACGGTAGGAAAGTATGCTCCACCAGAGGCTTCCAACTTAGGGTGGCCAACCAACAGGCCATCCGAAGCCATTATACTTATAATACCTGGGACTGAATGGAGAAGTTCTCCAGCTCCCTACCTCTGGACTCCAAAAAAGAATTTGTCAACTTCCTGGATGAGGGTGAAGTGGTGGCAAAAGCCTCCCATCAAGGAGCCCTGGATACAGCCAATGCAGCACCCTGAGTTATGGTCTCGGATATCTCTATGCAACACAGCTCCTGATTGCAAACATCAGGCCTCCCACATGAGGTTCAACAAACAGTCCAGGACCTATCCTTTGAAGGTCAATCTTTATTTTCAGAGCAAACAGAATCAAAACTACACAACCTGAAAAGACTCCAGGGCTACACTTAAATCCTTGGGAATGCACACACCAGTCACCCAAAGAAGGTATTTCAAGCCTCAACCCTCTCCTTGAACATATCAGCAATACCACAGACAAGACTCAGGTTGCAGGTGCAGCAGGAATGGCAGTGCAAGCGACAATAATAAGCAAAGACCATATTCTTCATCAAATGAAAATGATGGCCCCTTGAAGCAATCTCAGGGCCCACAACAGAACCTTTGAAGAGTTACCTGAGGGCGGAGTATCAGTCTCCCATCTATTTTCCAGCCACTTAACCCACTTCTACCTGGCATGGTCCCAAATCACTTTGGAAAAATGGGTACTAAACACAGTGGAACTGGGTTATTCTATTCAGTTCTGTACTATCCCACATCCATACCCCTTCACTGTGTTCCCTGTCCCTCTTCAGGGACCCCTCTCATGAGCAACTCCTTTTTGAGCAGGTACATCAACTCCTGGCCCTAGGAGTACCGAAAGAGGTCCCTGATGGAGTTAAAAGGGAAAGGCTTCTACTCAAAGTATTTCCTAATCCTGAAAGCCGGGGGGGGGAGGGGGGCTGTCAGGGCCATTCTAGATCTTAGATGTTTAAACAAATTCATAAAGAATCTTAAGTTTCACATGGTTTCCTTAGCCACAGTTATTTCCTCCCTAGACCTGGGGGATTGGTATGCTGCCCTTGACCTCAGGGATGCCTACTTCCACATTTTGATCATCCTGAGGCACAGATGGTTCTGAAGATTTGTAATAGGTGACAAGGATTGTCAATTTAATGTCCTTCTATTTGGGCTGTCAACAGTCCCCATAGTCTTTACAAAATGTATGGCCATAGTGATTGCTTTTCTCAGAAAGTGTCTGTCAAGGCTTTTTCCCCACTCTGGCACTCTGAGTGCAGAAGGTGGGGGCCTGCAACAGGCCTTAAAAGCCACTGGCCTTAAAGCCTGCTCTTAGAAGTCTCCAAGGCCTTCAATTCCTGGCCTTGGAGTGGTATCGCTGCCACCACCCAAATGCAAAAAAACCTCTTGAGACCCAGGAAGGCGCACTTGGGAATTCCTCCCTATGAGGTACTTGCAATCTTGTTTATTCCTCTCTCAGGAAAGTGACTGGACCCCAGCTGCATATGAGCTGGAACTGGAACAGGGTTCCCTCTAGTAGCTGCCTGTGCAGGCTAAGGCACTTGCACACAAACCTCTTGCGCTTCCAGGACACAGAACCAGAACTTACTTAAAAGGTAAACTCTTTAATCAAAAGAACAGATAATAAACACAGAGAGTTGCTTCTCTGGGAACTAACTTAGGTAGTTACAGGGTAGTGGGAGGGGGTACATGTGCTCAGCACAGAGAAATCCAAAAACAAACCCAAAACAAAGAAAATACCCTGACCGCGTCTAAATAAACATTCCCTGTTCTACCCATGCCTGGTCAGTAACAAACTTAACTTATGTTTGGTAAGGATGTTGCTGGATTCTTCCTCAGGCCCCTCTGGCTTCCTCCTGATCCTTCCAGGAGCTCTGCTACATGCAAACAGGTACAGGCAAACCTGCTGTTTCAATTCAAAAACCTGCACTTCGTTCCTATTGGCTGTCCTGGGACTCACTGACCAGAGTGTTAACCCCTTCCTCCCCAAGGGTTACTACAGTGTCGAATACATGTCTTTCCATACTTGGACAATTGATTGATGAAGGGAAACGCCAAGGAGCAGGTGGACACCAATCTAGCTCTCAGAAAGCATGCATTTGACAAGCTTGGCCTGTTGATAAACGTAAAGAAATCAACTCTGATACACATACAGAGGTTAGAATTTTTAGGAGCGATATTGGACTCAACCACTGCCACAGCCTCGCTCACACCAAATCGCTTTCAGAGCATTGCTACGATGATGGATGGTTGGTCTTGCCACCCCATGATCATGGTCCAGACATGCCTAAGATTATTGGGTCACTTTGCTGCTTGCACACAAGTGGTTCAATATGCCAGACTACACCTGAGACCACTACAACTCTGGCTGCCTGGTTTACCATCCTCTGGGGATCCTCTCGACCAGTGGTTCCCAACCTGTGGTCTGCGGACATGTTGCAGGGGGTCCACAGAGCCTCTCCCTACCAGGGCTGGAATCCAGCTGCAGCCCTGATGCTCCCCTGCCAGGGCTGCCTCTCCCCACTCATGGCTGGATCCCAGCAGGGGTGTGGGTCCATGGCAGCTCCTCAGCAGGGCAAGGGCTGGGGGCCATAGCCACCGTGGCTCAGCTCCCCAGCAGCATGGGCCATGGTGGTGGCGGTGCCGCTCACTGGCTGTCCCAGCAGTACCATTAGAGTGGTGTGGGCCAGAGTCTGCCTGAACAGGCCAGATGACATAATCAGCCGGGGGGGGGCTGCAAAGGGTGTTTTGTTTTTTTTAAGAAGGGGTCCCCAGCCTGAAAAAGGTTGGGAATCAGTGCTCTAGACCAAGTGATATCAGCGCCAAAATCCATTCTGAAGACCCTTCAGTGGTAGACGGACCAGGAGGTGATTTGCGCTGGTGTTCCATTCTCAAAAACCCATCCAGCAGTAACTCTCTTTACAGATGCATCAGATCTGGGTTGGGGGGCCCACCTTGTCACCTAAGAACTCAGGGCCATTGGTCACAGGAAGACCAGGCTACTCATATCAATGTCAGGGAGTTAAGAGCAGTCAGATTAGTGTGCCAGACATTCAGAGATCAACTGGCGGGACAACACATTGCAGTAGAAACAGACAACATTGCCACTATGTTTTGCGTAAACAAACAAGGAGAGGCTCGTTTTTCACCACTCCGCAGGGAGGCCTTAGCCCTGTGGCCTTTCTGCATTCCCCTAGGAATTCACCTGGAGGCATCATACCTCCCTGGAACGCAGAACACCCTAGTGCAGTGGTTTTCAAACTTAGGGTTGGGACCTGGTATTGGGTTGCAGACCCTCAAGCACTGGGGTTGTGGCACCCACTGCTGCTACTGCCAAAAGAATGGAATGCATTGCTCAAAGATGTAGTTGTTGGGTTGCAGGCATAAATGATTTTTTTCAACTGGGTCCTGTAGAAGTCGGGGTTACCCGGTCTGCCTGGAGGGTGCCTCCTGTTGGTCTTTTGGGGGAATTGCTCTGGTCTAGCTCACCTCCAGGCAGCAGGTCCCTCGTCTCCTGTTCACAACGGTCCTTTCTGGGAACACTTCTGGTCCTAGCCAAGAGTCTATAGCCCTGGCCCCCAGGCAGGGTGGGCAATCAGAGTCTATAGCCCCAGCCCACAGGTGGGGCAAGCAGTCAGAGTCTGTAGCCCCTGGCAGGAGTTAGAAGCTGCCCAAAGGGGCAAGGACACCGCAGATGCCTTTGAGCAGTTCATGTACTGCAGTCAATCACTCTGGGTGGTTGGGTAAGGATGGGGGGGTGGGGAGGGGGATGCAAGCCATTGGGGCTCCTGCCGCAACATGCTGGCATGAGCGGACACAAGGCAATCCGCTCTCCCTGAGCTACTTCTTCCCACCCCAGGGTTTGGGAAGCTGGTTCCACAGCGGGTAGCCTGTCTTGGTATCCCCTGGGTAGATGGCCTGCGGGATCCTGCTGAAACCCTCTATGTCCATGGGTGGTAGGTCCGGGAACTCTTCTGGCCTGTCAGTGAGGGGCAACTTCTCCAGGTTCTTGGGTCCATACTCTACTGGTGGCTCCTCCTCAGCTGATGGAAGCTCCTCTAGGTCGCAGGGACTGTAGGTCTCGGGATCCTCTGCTTCTCCCAGCTCTGAGTCAGCCTCTATACAAGGTAGCCATTCACAGGTCCGGTGGGCTTTGGAGCATCTTCCCAGTCTGCAGCCTTGGGGTTCCCCTCCCAGTCGCTAGGCCAAGGGAGGCTGGGCACGCCATTGAGCTGGCTGACCAAGAAGGATGGAGTCAGCCATTGGGTCTGGACCTGGCCTCCTCTGGCTTGCTTCCTCTGGGCAGGCACATTCTTCCCCTTTGGCAGCTCAGCCCCAACTGAGCTCCTAGCCTGGGCTTTTATACTTCCCCTTCTTGGCCAGGCCCTGCCCTTCTGCTTCTGGGGCCTGGGTCCTGCAGTTCCCCAGTCTGACCAGGGAGGGTGTTCAGGACCTTCCTCAGGCCCAGGCTCTGAGGGTGGCCACAGCTCCTTGCTACAGGTCCCAAGAAAAAAAGTTTGAAAACCACTTCCCTAGCAGACTCTCTCAGCCAGACCATACTACCTCCTGAGTGGTGTCTCAGTCAGGAGGTGTCACTGACCATTTTCTGGAGGTGGGGTATTCCTCAGCTGGATCTTTTTGCAACAAAGGACAACACAAAATGCAAAAATTCTGCTCCTTCCAGGCCCTCAGCAAAGGCTCCTTAGAAGATATCTTTCAGGTCACTTGGAGCGGCCAGCTTCTGTACACGTTTCCTCCTTCCCTGCTGGTCCACAAAGTCCTGTCAAAAGTAAAGAAAGATAATGCATCACTGATCCTAACAGCACCAGCATGGCCCCTTCAACATCGGTTCTCCACCCTGTTGGACCTCCATTTACTCTGCCATTGCACCCAGACCTACTCACCCAGAACCAGGGCCTACTGAGGTACCCAGGCCTCCAGTCCCTCCACTTAACAGGGTGGAAACTCCATGGTTGAATAATCTGGAGCTAAAGTGCTTGCAATAGGTCAGGGAGATACTATTATAAAACAGAAAGTTCTCTACAAGGTCTACTTACCTGGTGAACTGGAAGTGATTTTCTCTGTGGTGTCTCCAAAAATCAATCCCCCCCAGTTAATAGACGTATACCTTCCATTTTGGACTACCTACTGCATCTCAAGCATGAAGGCTTGTCCATATCATCCCTTAAAGTCCACCTGGCAGCAATCTTGGCATTTCACAACCAGATTGAGGGCCGCTCGGTATTTTCTAACCCTGTAGTAAACCGCTTCATTAAAGGGCTGAAAAGGAGGTTTCCACAGACCTTAAAGACAGTACCCCAGTGGGATCTTAACCTGGTGCTTTCCATACTAACAAGGCCTCCCTTTGAACCACTAGCTACTTGGTCAGACTTATATCTATCCTGGGAAGTGGCCTTCCTGGTGTTGATCACCTCGGCCAGGAGAGTCTCAGAGCTAAGAGCACTCATCTCAGAACCACCATATACCATAATCTTTAAAGATACGGTATGCCTCCCACCATACCCATCATTTCTACCTAAAGTGGTTTCTCCTTTCCTAATGAATCAGTACATATTCCTACCAGTTTTCTATCTGAAACCCCAGACCTCTGACTAGGAACGTACCTTACACTCCCTCAACCTAAGAAGGGCCTTGGCCTTCTATATTGATAGAACGAGACTATTCAGAAAAACTCCACAACTATTCCTAGCAGTAGCAAACAGAATATTGGGCCATCCTGTATCATCACAAACTATATCTTCCTGGATTACATCTTGCATTAAGACATGCTATGCCCTAGCAAAGAGACCACCTCTAGAAGTCACAGCTCATTTGACAAGAGCCCAGGCCACCTTCATTGCATTTGCTGCTTGAGTTGCCAGGCAGGACATCTGTAGGGTGGTGACATGGTCCTCCATCCACACATTTGTGGTCCACTGTGCGATCACCCAACATGCAGTGGAGGATGGAGCAGTTGGCAGAGCTGTGCTGTAAACAGTGTCCTAATGATCTCTGACCCCACCACCAGTAAGTGTTCGGGAATCACCTAATTGGAGTTGATGTGAGCAATCTCTCGAAGGAGGAAGACAGTTACTAACCTTCTGTAACTATTGTTCTTCAAGATGTGTTGCTCACGCCCACTTCAAACCAGCCTACCTACCCCTCTGTCGGATTCTCAGCAAGAAGGAACTGGTAGAGGGAAAGTTGGAGAGCTTGTATAAGGAACGTTATGGATACGCAACTCCAGGGGGTTCTGTGTCTGATCTTCTGGGGTTGCTAGGGGAAAAATCTTGGTGGTCGTGCATGAAGCACACACACACCTAATTGAAGTGGATGTGAGCAACACATATCAAAGAACAACAGTTACAGAAGGTTAGTAACCATCACTTGTTATGAAATATTCAGCCTGTATTAAATGTATTTAAGCTTATTTGTGGGGTCATGGTTAGTTACCTGAACCAACCTTGTGGCCCCTGAGATAAAGGGGGGCCACTCATGCAGCCCACTCACTAGCCTAGATTGCTTATGACTTGTCTAACCTCAATCTGTCAGAGAAGATATCCAGTTTGACAGAAACAGGAATGGTCTGAAAACGTCATAAGTCTCACTCATTCATAAAACTTCCCCACCCCCAACTTCAGTCCCTTAGCCTCTGTCCTCCCCAGGACTACACTCTGTAACACCACCTTACCCTGGGTGCCCATCCTTTCTAGATTGTGGAAAATATCTCTATAATGTGACAGTTAAGAAGCCATCATGTTAGCTTTCTGTCCACCTTCTCCTGTAGTTGCCAAGACAGAGATTTCCTTGAATGGGGATTCACCATTACTAGCTGCTACATTTGCCTACTGGGGCAATATTCTTGGACTTATCTGGCCCCCAAAGACAGAACAGATGCTTCTCTGTGATGGAGAAATAACTTTTCTTGCAAACCACACAATGAATGGAGAAATACGTGCAAATTCGCAGAGTGGAGCAATAGACATGAAGTGTTTTTTCTTGGCAGAGAAAGGAATAATTATTGTGTCATTAATTTTTGATGGAAACTAGAATGGGGATAGAAGTACATATGGATTATCAATTATACTTCCACAAAATAAACTTGGCTTCCTTTTCCTCTTCACAGACTGTGTGTTGATAGATTATTGCATGTTGTATGGAAAGGAAAAATATGGCTATATAAAGTAAGTTTGTTCTTCATTGCAGCCAAATATTAAAAAACTGGGAAAATATCTAATCTACAGTTAGTGAACTTGCATTACACAGAAAATAAGTATATGTTTTGTAAAAGCAACAATCTTCTTGAGTCATATTAGATAATAATCCACCTCCCCACCTCGACTCCTTCCTCGAGGTAAGTCAGCTGTTTAAGGAGAGGGCAGGTGCAGAGGTTGGCATTTGCCACAAGACCAATAAATATCTGTCAATAAATAGCACCAATAAACTGTTATTGTAAACAATAATGTTGTAAATAGTGTTACTAAACTGTTATTGTAAATCAATAAACACCAATAAACTGTCAATAGATAACACCAAATAAATAACTCTTGGTCCAATAAAGGAAAATACCTTGAATATCAAAATGTGAATCAAAGAAGCGTGATTCTACAGGGAAGAAAGTTTATCAGTTGCTGTCTGTATAATCGTATAGCCCAAGGGTGTCAAACATGGGGCCTGCAAACCTTTTCCATATGGCCCAAGACTGCATGCAACAGGACCACACTGTCTTCCTACCAGAGAGCGAGAGAGCATGTGGTCTTGCATACATAGCGCTCGGCAATGCTACGAGAGTGTCAGATCTTGTGACATCACTGAGCGCTGGGTATGTGAGACTGCACTCTGTGAAATCACACTTTTTTCCTAACAAAGGGAGAGAGGTATCAGAACACAGTTCTGCATACACAGCACTCCACTATGCCACGAGAGTGCTGTAATATTTTGATTTATGGTATGTATAGCCCACTTGAAGTAGGTTTAAGTCAAATCTGGCCTTCCATAGCAAATGAGTTTGACAGCCCTGGTATAGCCAAACAGTGGAGCTTTTATAACTTTTGTGAAAATTAACTGCTTCTCTTGCTTAGGAGAGGCGAGAATGTTTCCAGAAGATTGTCATGGAAAGCATGGCAAGAATGGAAGATCAGGTAAGAGCAACAGATCAATGCATATGACACACAATCAAAAAGCTATTACAGGGCTTGGTGACTGTTGAAGTTGGTACTGCTGCTTATTTTTGGGATCCAGGAAGATATTTCTGGACTAACATAGTGACTTGCCATGCATGTGAGGCAATCTTAGTGAAGATAAGAGGGTAGAAGCACTGAGTAAAATGAAGGAAGTTATATCCCATCAATTCATGGGTAAACTCAAAATCTGTAAAAAAGTAAGACTTTTCAGAAATGGGAGATGACTTGAACGTGATATTCTTTAAAGGTAGCAGCTTCCTTAAATGTAAATGTAAATGTCGTCTTCTCCTCATGGGCAGGTATTTACTATGTTACTAGTCTGTTAGTTCAGAGAGTTTATGCTTGGTAACTCTTATAGCATAGCTATCCAAGAAAAAAGTGGTTATAGACTTTGTGACTGAGATTACAAAGAGATTTTGTTCCAGTGGGCTAACTGTGTTAGGCTAGTTCAGCAAAACAAATGAGGAATCTTGTGGCACTTTTAAAGACTAACAAATTTATTTATCACATGCAATAAATAATTTTGTTTCTCTTTAAAAGAGATTTTGGTTTCTGAAGCAATAAATGTGAAGACACACCCATAGAGCTAGTTGCAAAGGATAAGATCTGAGAAATCATCATTTGAGTCCTGCGTTACTAGCCAATGAGCCTACATCTGTCTCCTTGACTATTGTAAAACGTGTACCATATATACTTGTGTATAAGCCAAGATTTTTATACCTGAAAATTGCCTTCAAAACACACATTCAGCTTATACACGGGTCAATACGGTAGACAGCCCCAGCTCAGGAGTTTCACTGAGCATGCTCCAGGCTGGAGCCCCAGTGTGGCTGGGGCGGCTATGTTGGGGACTCAGCCTCTGCTAGGGTTAGAGTAAGAAGGGGACCTCAGTGTCTGGAATGGCCAGTTAAGGGGGCCCTGGCGGGGGGTCGGCCTGGGGGAGCCTTATCAGGGCCTGGGGGCTGGGGTGGGGTTTGGGGAGGGCAAGGAAGTGGTGGCAGGGCCTGGGGGGTGTCTGGGAGGCTGGGGAAAGCAGCAGTAGGGGTTGGGGAAAAGTGGCAGCACAGCGGCACAGCAGGGGACTGGGGAAAAGCAGTGGCGGGAGACAGGAAAAGCAGCAGGAAACAGGAAGAGCAGCAGCATGGAGGGAAACAGGAAAAGTGGCGGCGCAGCGGGGAATGGGAAAAGCTGTGGGGAACAGGCGAAAAGTGTCAGGAAACAGTGGAAAAGCAGCGACGCAGCAGGAAACAGAAAAAGCAGGAAACAGAGGAAAAGCGGTGGTGTGGTGGGGAATGGGGAGAAGCGGTGGCAGGGGTTTGGGGTTAGGGAGGATGTTGTGGACTCTGGGGGAAGCTGGTGGTGCTGGGTGGATGGGGGTTTGGGGCTGAGGTCATGGGTGGACCTCAGCTTATAGGCTGGTTGCCCAATTTTTACTAATTTTGGGGCTCAGAAGGGGGGAGGGGATGGCTTATAGATGGATCACTTTATACACGAGTATATACGGTACTTTTACAAATATAATACCTACCAATAATTGCATCTAGTGCACTAGGATATAGTCCTCTCACTCTAGATATACTTTGTCTGAGTGAAGTCAAATTGCTTGGGTGTTTAGCATAAAAGCCTTGAAACCAGTTATACGTTCTTAGTAATAGGTCAGTTGCTTTTACCCAGTTGGCTGTTTCTGATGAGGAAAAACTGAAAAACATATGCATTCAATTTCTTCCTCCCTTTTAGTCTTGCGGTCTTGTCTTTCCCCTTGCCACCAAAATAAAAAGCTAATATTAGTGTCACACATTTCTTTTACTAGTAGCATTTATACTGTATGCTATGCTTTTATTTCACAATACCTTCTATGTTGCACAGGGGCGAAACATCATTTCAATACTGGCAGAATTTACTCCTGTGATGGAATTCCTTTCATCTATGAAATCACACAGTGTTCCAAAAGCAATAGATGCAAGTTCTTATGTTGCTGCATTTTGCTAAGGAAGGCACGGTGGTGCTCCTATTTAGTTCTGCCACTGATAAAATAAATCATTGCTATCATAACTCATTATGCACTTTAACTGTCTGGCCCAGGACAGCCTTCCTAAACAGCATTTTTGCTAATAGCAGTTTGTTGTAAATATCTGAGTAATCGCAATAATTTTTGATGAACACTTAGTAAAACTGGCTGTCAACTGTATTATTCTTTATACAATAGGAAATGAAATATTAGGATAATGCTCTTTATACTGCCTCTCTTTGAAGACAGCCTTCTCAATATCCCTTCCACTAACCAGGGCAATAAATGGTTGCAGATTCCTATGGCAGATGGCCTTCTCCCCACATCCTACCACTCTTTGAATAGACACGTTTGGCAATTTCGAAAGGGGCAGCTGTGTTAGTTTAGTCCAGCAAAAAAAGCAAGGAGCCCTGTGGCACTTAAAGACTAACAGATTTATTTATCGCATGAACTTTCATGGGAGAAAATCCTACTTAGTCAGGTGCTTTGCAGATGGGGGATCTTACAGAGTGGGATGAAAATAAATTTTAGGGAGTATAAGACATGGGATCAGGTCATACTGTAACACCAAATCAGAGCAGTTGTTAAGATTCAAACACTGGGAAACAGCACATAGAGGAGGGTGAAGTCAAATGACCTGTTGTAATGGGAAAAGAAGCCAGAGTCATGTTTCAGTCCTGCTTTCACACAATCTAATCTGCATATCAATTCTAATTCACGTGTTTCTCTTTGAAATCTTGCTATACCACTGACTTTCTTGAGCACAGTCATTAACAAATCACCCATAGAGTGATTAGGAAGATGGAAGTGCTCAGCAACTGGTTTCTGTGTGTTGTGATTTATGATGTCAGTCTTGTGCGCATTTATTCTTTTGCGCAGGGATTGTCCTGTTTGTCCAATTCTAAGCTGATGATGCAGCTGAGCAAGTTATGGATGCAGCTCAGCAAGTTATGGACACAGCTGAGCAAGTTCCCTGCCGGTTCCCCTACCCCCACCGGGCCCCTTCTCTGCTACCCACCAGTTCCCTGAGTGTATCCATAACTTGCTCAGCTGCATCATCAGCGTAGAGGGAACATAGCTTGGGTATCACTAACAGAGCTTCATAAATCCCATCAGTCCAACATTAATAAATCTTCTTCTATAAACCAACACATGAGATTTCTTACTGAAAGAGAGAGCAGGCAATTTCTGTCCGAGATTAACCTACACATCCATTCAGAAAGTCAGTCTGGGAATTTCTTTGTTTTTGGGAAGGGCAGGAAATCAAACAATAAGATCTTTTAACTTGGCTAGTGTGATATCGGTTCCCATCACTGGGAAGAGAGGGGTTGGGGGGCTGTTTTCCCAGATATGTCAGTATTTTTCTTTGAATCATTGGCACAGGTAAAGACCCTTTCTGAGCTGGTAGCGGGAGCTTTAAATATAACTCTGTCTCTCAATTAAGGCATTCTTTGTCCCCTAATAGAAGAAACAAAGCAGAAGGTCTCCTTTCTAGGAGGTATCATGAAAGTTACCTGAAAAGACTTAAATATGGGCTAAGAAACTAACTCCTGGAAGAGTGGGAGAGGCTGGCTGGGGGTAATGAGCGGGGAGGACCAGGAGGAGAGGGAAGGAAGCCCAAAACATTAAGGAAAATGGTGACCTCTCCAATATCACATATCCTATACATCTCTGAGCAAAGAAATCAAAACAGCTAGTTTTATAAAAATGCAAGACATTTAAATTACTACTGGAGTTGCCATTTACTTGTAAACATTACAGCTAATTATGGCACTTTATGCATTTTAAACAAAAGGCCAACGAGAGTAAAGTTGGTATTCTCAGACTTCCTGCCACCATTAAAGCATGCTAGGATCTACAGCTCAGCCATCCAGGGGCCAAAAACTTCTGCTACTCTGCCCAAGCCACACTGGAGTGGTGGGGATGGTGATCTCTGCAGCCCAGGTGGAGGGCAAACAAAGTAGGAGGTAGCCAAATAGCTTCTTTTGGAAGCCCACCATTAAAACATGGGAGTCCACAAATACCTAACACCTCGGTCCTGTGACTTGGCCCCTTGGCTCCCCAGAACTCTTCCCTAACCACCACCGGCTTCCCTTGCTGCCCTAGGCAGACCCCGTCTCTCGCACCCTTTCCCTGCTAGCTCGCCCATCCCCAACTCCCTCAGGCCACTTACCTGGCTGCCGAAGCTGCTCCCACGCTAAGCATGCTCCTCGCTGCTGCCGTTCTTCTGGCTGGCAGGAAGCTGCACTGAGAAGTTTAAAATCTCCCACCCTGAGCATGTTCAGGATGGGAGATTTCAAACTCCCCAGAACAGCTCCCTACCAGCCAGAAGAATGTGTGTTCAGGGCTGGCTAGGAGCTGTGGCTGTGGGCCCTGTGCGGCCAGCAGTGAGGCATGCACCAAGAAGTCAGCTTACAGGGAACACTGGTGTTTGGTGCAAAGAAACTGAGAGAGGATTGGGGCAGTGCTACCTCATACAGTGGAGGGAGGGGCTACAGCCACAAGGTGTGAATGCCACTCCTCTCAGGTATTGGTAAGCAAATACCAGCTCTGATGCACTGGGCAGATACGCACCTAAATGGAATACATTATCTGTATCATATCTAGAAGAACCACAGTTAAGAGTAAGGAACTTTCTTCCTAAGGCAATTGACTTGTTAGATAATTACATATGCTGGATGTCAAAAGAAAATGGCTATGTGTTTCAAAGAATTATACTTTTAGAAAACCTGCCCAACTGATTTTGGAAAAATGGAATGAGGAGGGGGATGTTCTCTTGACCCTGAGGCTTTCTGAATGGATTTGAATATACAAATTGGTTGCAATTATATTGATGAGGCAGTTTCAGATGGACTGAGAGCTTCTGTTAGAAAGATTATAGGCTGTGTTGTTGTAGTGGTGTTGGTCCCAAGATATTACAGAGGCAGATGAGGTAATAACTTTTAGTGCACCATCTTCTGTTGGTGAAAGAGGTGAGTTTTTGAACTGCACAAAGGCATCCAGACCGGAAGGAGAATTTCATGTAACTTAAAAACTTGTCGCATTCACCAACAGAAGTTGAGCCAATAAAGGTAATATCTCGCCCACCTTGTGTATCTGTTAGAAAGGTGTCTCTTAAAATAACAAGTTGATGCTGGGAGTTGAATTCACACTTTCACAAAACATTATTCTTACATTCTTCTGGGATAGATCAGTTGCTTCAATCTGAAGGACTGCCATTTGATTCCTGTTTAATGAAGCCATTCTTCAGTCCATCCCCTGGAGTGTGAATACTGCAGGTTAATCTCCTACAGTGAGAACTGCAGAGGCAATGCATGATGGAGAAAATAAAGTTTTCTTTATCAGTAAATTGAATTTTCCAGATGAATTGCATCTCTCTCCTTCCTCCAGAAGGGGGCCCTTTAATATGCACCTCTAAGTCACAGGGTTGCTCAAGAGAAGGACTTTGTAATAACATGTGGTCCCACAAGATTCAGACCCTAAACACAAGTGCTAGTAATGACTGCTGCCTCTACCACTGTTATTAGAGCAGGGGTTGTCTTTCATCTGCCTGTACAGCACCCAGCACAATAGGGTTTTAAATCTTTGTTGGGGCCTCTGAGTTCTATTATAATATAAATATTTATTATTACTACTACTATTTGTCTCATGAAACTGTGGCATGACACTATAGTGTAGATCTGTAGAGGCATTATAGTCCAAGAACTCCATTTATTAGTAAGAAACTGATATGCAGTTTTTTTAGTGGATTATGCGTCAAACTAATGGTGTATCTCTGAGGCTTAGTTTATTTTACAAAATTAAATTTTTCTTCATAGTAAGTCTTCTTTTTAGTTGTGCTTATGGGATTCAGTCTCTTGAGTGGATGTATATAATACCCAATAGTATTAATATAATAAGCTTACAAGAGGAGAAAGATATTATAAACTTTGGGGCTGGTCAAGTCATCTTATTGATTTGTACAGTGCCTAGCACAATAAGGTCCTGGTCCATGAATCGAAATCCTTGGCACTCCTGCAATATAAATAATAGTCCATATGTAAATCGTTTAAATAACATATGTATATATTCTAAGCATGATACTTAAAACAACTAATTAGTAAAGAGCTGTTGTTCTTGTTTTGTGCTTAGAGCATCTCAGATCAGATTAACCATTAGAAATTGCTTCCTTATTATTAGGAAATGAGAAATACACTGAACAGAAAAGAAATAAAATACTTGTGCAGTTCAATAAAAGCTGCTGAACAGGGCTATTGGGCATTAATTTAGAGTAGTAGAAGCATGTATGTATTATCACAAAATGTGAATTATCATGGCAAAAGAAGTCTGACTTAGTGGCACAAATTATGGGCATCTTAATTGCCTTCTGACAGATAGTATTTTTTAAAAAGAAAAGCAGCTGGGAAGATACATATCTCAAAACAGATTAAGAGCACATTGTGTAACAGACACAGCAATGCTTCTAAACGCTCTCCCTTGAATTTTGTTTTTGTTACTAGTGTAGCTGGAGGGGGTGTATAATAATGCCTTCAGGAAGTCTGCATTAGCGATTTTTATTGGTCTTTCTGAAAATGCACAAACACTTATTACTGTATTTTTAAAGCTGGTTTTTGCAGTTCTGGCGTAAGTATTAGCTGTTGAAGTTCCTACAACAAGAACATCTATTGAGTAAGACATTTTGCAGAACAACTCAAATCACTGGAAAAGACAACAAAGTCTTGTGACACCATATAGACTAACAGATTTCTTCAGGCATAAGTTTTCGTGGGCTCCAACCCACTTCATCAGAGGCATCTGATGAAATGGGTTGCAGCCCATGAAAGCTTATGCCCGAAGAAATCTGTTAGTCTATAAGGAGTCACAAAACTCTTGTTGCTTTTGCTGTACACAGACTAACATGGTTACCCCTCTGGAAATTTTAAATCAATGGTTTCCTGCTCAGTTTCATCGAGTCATTCAACTGCTCATTGTTTATTTCCATTTTATGATCTTGTGGCCCAGACTGTGCCTTCTCATCTTCTAAGTAAGAACATGTAGACCATTCTGTTGGTTTATTTTTCTTCTTAAAGTATATCATGAAAATCATTCTGAATGTCCAAAGTGACCAAAACTGATGTTAACGCCAAGTCAGTGGCATAGCTATGGGTACCCACATGGCCCCACAGTATACCAACATTATGGCCAACTTAGAACATTACTTCCTTGAATCTCATCCACTATTGCCTCTCCTTTACCTATGTTACATTGATGATGTTTCTCATCATCTGGACCCACAGGAAAGAATCCCTGGAAGAATTCCACCAAGACTTCAACAATCCCCCCCCATCAACCTCAGCCTGGAGCAGTCCACACAAGAAATCCACTTCTTGGACACTACTGCATGTAAACTCTGCAGCTCTCTGTGGTTGCTCCTCTCCGGGCTGCCACTCCCAGGCTTCTCCCAGGTATCTGATTCCAGCAACCATAGAAACTTGTGGGGCAAGCTCAAAATGCTACCACTCCCTAGTTCCAGAAACTTCTGGTTTCTGGGTAGCTAAATCTGCCCAGCAACATAACCCAAACAAAGGAGATCCCCAAAAGAGATTGCTCCTTTTTAGGCATATGGGTTACACCAACACTTGCCCTCCTCCACCATGGCATGTGCATATATACTTCTCTCAGCTGTAGTTTCCACTTCATGCATTTGAGGAAGTCAGTTGGAGCCCAAGAAAGCTTATGTCCGAAAAAATCTGTTAGTCTCTAAGGTGCCACAGGACTCTTGTTGTTTTTGTTGTACACAGACTAACACGGCTACCCCTCTGGAAAGCTGATGTTGTAACCTAATCTTTGTTTCTTGACTCTCTAAATAATTAAACAATGCCACCTTAGGTGTTCCATTTAATATTTTTTCTGCCTTTGTTTCCTTTAAAAGGTAGCCTTTAGCACGGGGGTTTAAATTTAACAACTCTGCTTTTAAATGTAAATATGTACTTACTTGACATTAATGTGGCATTTTCTTTAATATGTATGGTGAACGTCTTGGATAATCACTTCAAATTAGTACTGAATTGTGTTTCAAGGTCAACTCTTCTTTTACTAGAACAAACAAGCAGTCTGGTTGCACTTCCAAAGACCAACAAATTTATTTATCACATGAGCTTTTGTGGGAGAAAATCTCATCAGACACTTGAAGATGGGGCTTATAAACTACTGCAGTGCAGCAAGGAACCATGGTGAAATTTCTAGATGCCCTGGTGACCTGACACTTGGGATTTGTCAAGCCCTGCTTTAGGAAAAGTTTTTGTTATTTTTCCTTCACTTTGGGGACAAATCTTTAGATTTACTACTTTTGGGGAGCCTCGACTCAAACAGGCGAGAGGTTTTTTACAAATTGCGTATGCCAGCTCTTTCAGGGTTAGGGAAAATAACATTCATTGCCAGCACTCCAACATGCTATGGAAAAGCAGTTACAGATACTTACCAAGGGCTATAGCAGTGGATGATGTTTCCTAGGCAAATGACACTATACGATCTCAGTCCCAAGGAGCTTTCAGATTAAATCTGAGAGATGATAATGTGTAAATTATATGAAGTTAAACTGTAGAATTTATTATAATGTCAACAGATTACTTTAGGAACTAAGCTGTCGAAAGGCAATAGTAACTATTTTTTAGTAGCAAATAAATAAAATTACATAGGGATTAATTATGGCTTAGTCACAAATCCTGTGTGGGTAGTTTCACTGCTTTAGGCGTAGACCAGAATTCAGAACCATAATCTGGACCTTTGTCTCTCCTTTCCTTTTCCTCCTCCTTTACTGCACCACTTAACTCCATAGAGGAAGTAACATGTGCCAGCCTCATACCTGGCATAGATTACCTCCTTCTTTGTGCCAGTTCAGCTGTGCTAGCCACCATGTTAGAAAGATGGAGACAATAGTCTGCTCTTGCCTCCCCAGTCTGACTTATATTGGAGGGGAGTAGGGACCCCATGGAGGCTGTTGTCCCCTCTGTTTATACCAGGGGTAGGCATCACACTCTAGTGAGTTAGTGTGTGCTTTACATTCCTTGTATTTACATGTACAGTGAGCCATAATTTCACTGTATTTATTCTATTTACTTAGCGTGATCAATATTGTTTGGGGGAACAGTGCCTTTGTCAAAACCAAACAAAAGCTTAACCTTTTTTCCTACAACTTGATACCTCTAACTAGGCAAACTAAGTAGTTCTTTGTTCTCAGTAACAAATGTGCATTTTGGGGGAAGATTCCCAAGTTCAAGTGTTGATTAGGTGCCTGGCTTAGTTAAATTTTCAGAGAATTTCTAATGTTTTTGTAAAAGGAATGAAGATAAATGGCATTCCCATCACTGAGAATATTTTTAAGGAAACCAAACCTGTGTATGCTCAAACTTCACAAATTCAGAAGATTAAAGCTAAATGCTGTCATATTTCTGGCTTGATAAATATTGCATAATATTGTATATAGTATGCTCTCCTGGCCTCTGTTCAGTTTACTTAGTCGGTTATTTGCTGACTTAAAGCTGCACTCAGAGCTGTCATGTTGCTGTTCTCCTTTACTGTGTTGCTTTGTAACTCACTTTAATGTCAAGCATCAGGTGACTTGTGAGTGGTGTTTCCATTCGGTGCAATGGAATTGCTGGTGGGGTGTTATCAGCAACAAGACTGTCATGAAACAGTGCAGTGATGTGCGCGGAACTATTTTCTGACCAAAAAATTTATATTTTATGTCTTTAAAGTCACTTTAATGCAATCACCCTGTTTTACAACAGGGTTTAACCAGAGTTATAAACACATAACCCCCAAACAAAATGCATCTAAACACTCTATTTTTACACTTAAGACTGGTACTTCAGTGTTGTTTAAAAACCTGTATGTTTTTGTAACAAGGAGACTTCTTTAACTCTTCTTCTGTTGTAAAAGGATGCAACAGGAAGCTTTGTATTGCCTTTCAGTCATGTAATGTACGCTCCATATCCTACTACACATATAGATGTGGATGTCCACACAGTGAAGCAAGTGCATCTTTACCATGAACATATCTACAATCAACAGTGATACCTGAGGTCCAGCCTGGCAACTGTTTGGAGAGCCCATTTCAGATGAAGAGATGGCTCAGGATACCACTGTCCATGAAAATGAAAGCTACACTCTTGATTTGTGTGTACTGTTTGGCTATGTCTATACTTAGAAGGTTAGTTTGAATTTACTGAATTTGAACTAATTAATTTAAACTAATAATTATTAGTTCAAATTAAGTTAATTCAAATTGACCCAGCCACACTAGAAGCCCTAATTTGAACGAGCATGTCCATGCACAGGACTTGCTAGTTCGAATCAGGTATGGGGCACTATTACATAGAAAAAATCAAGCTGTGGTTAATTTGAACTAACAGTTCAAATTAAAACAACAAGGAGTTGTGTGGCACTTTAAGACTAACAGATTTATTTTTTGCATGAGCTTTCGTGGGAGAAGATCCCACTTCCTCAGATGCTTCGAAGATGGGTGAACTTACAGAAAAGAATGAAACTAAATGCAAGGGGGTGTAAAACATAGGATCAGGTCATAAAGTAACAGCAAATCAGAGCAGTTTACAGGCTCAAACCATGGGAAGCCTGAAGTCAAATTACCCTTTGTAATGGGAAAAGAATCCATAGTCTCGATTCAGTCCTGCTTTCACAGAATTTAGCTTGCATATTAATTCGAGTTCAGCTGTTTCTCTTTGAAGTCTTGATGTCCCAGGTACATCTCTAACGACAGTCGTTAACAAATCCGTCATCGAGTGATTAGGAAGATGGAAGTGCTCAGCAACTGGTTTCTTTGTTCTTTGATTTCTGATATCAGCTCTGTGCTCATTCAGTCTCTTACAGAGCGATCGTCCTGTTTGTCCAATATATAAGGTGTTGGGGCATTTCTTGCACATGATGGCATAGACCACATTAGTAGATGAGCAGGTAAATGAGCCTTTGATGGAGTAGCAGGCTTGATTAGGACCTATGATGGTGTCTGTTGTGTAGATATGTAATGCCGCACAACTCCTTGTTGTTTTTTCACTGGACTAGACTAACACGGCTATCCCTTTTAAAGTTCAAATTAACACAGTTACATTGCGTTAATTCGAACTAAATGAGTTTGAATTAACCATCATTTCAAACTTAAGGGAGGTTTTATGGATTCAAACTAGGCTTTCCTTAGTTTGAACTAAGGGAATTTCTTAGTTCGAACTAATGAAAGCTAGTGTGGACATGCACTAATTTAGTTTGAATTAAGCCTCCTTAATTAGAACTAAATTGTAAGTGTAGACATACCCTTCTTATACGTTCAAGACTGTGCTGCTTAGAACAGCATACTAGTACTTTGCATGTTGTCTGACCTTTTCTAATAGAAGACAGTTCTGTTTTATTCAGTAATCATTTCCCTTGATCAGGATAAACAACCTGGTTTCTCCTCTGTTTTATGCTGGAGGGAATGGGTTTATAGGAGGTTCAAACCACTACAGAAGTACTACTATTGTTTCAAAGTGTCTGATGAAGTGGGATTTTCTCCCACAAAACCTTTTGCGATAAATAAATTTCTTACTCTTTAAGTGCCACAGGACTCCTTGTTTGTTTTGCTGTAGCTCATTATTTCATGAGCACTTCATCCCACTGAAATTCCTGATAACATCCCATTCATTCTGATAATGGTTGAATAACATTCAGTAAGGATGCTTTTATAAGTACATTTACAGATGGCATTGGCTTTCCTGAGTTCAGTTAAACACATGAATGGTTTGGTTTCATATTCCAATGCACCTTTTTTTAAAATAGCCATACCATAATTCACTGATGCTGACCCTTTTTAAGAAATATTTGTTTGAATTCTTCCAGACGCAGAACTATAATGCTTATAATGTATCTAGTGCCTCCTTATCACATGCTTTTTTTGTTTTCCCTCCACAGAAATGGTTTTCAAGATGTCCTGCTACTTTAGTGATACTTCAGTAAAAGCCTTCCTGGATCAGGTAACTCCTGTTCTTTGAAAATGAGCAAAAGGACAACTTATTCTAACAGAAAGAGATCTTTCCTGATATTCTTTGAAAACTCAGTAATAGAGAGATTTCCTCTGAAGATGTGCAAAAGTGTAATGACCTGCTAATTCCAGACTCCTATAAAACTGTTGACATAAGTAATCAAAAAGTAATACTGAGCTATCTACAGTGCCAACACGCCATTCTTGTTGCTGCTGTGATCCTTTCTGGGATCCTTTCCTTTACTAGTAGGACTCCAGGAGTGACCACAATGACTTTTGTGGGGTGGAAATATGGTGGGGAGTAGACGAGCAAGTACACTTAACCTAGGACAGTACCTTAGCATGGGGTTGTTGCTCAACCAGGTGTAGCATTAGAAACTGGTCAGTTTAAAATGTCTAGCTGTTTAATAGAGACAAGGTGGGACCAGCATGGCTATAACAATACTTATATGTGACTATGTAATACAAATAAATGGCCTTTAAACACTACAAGCTTATTTAGCAGCATTTATATAGCCCTGAAAATATTAGCTACCACTTGTGAAATACAAAACATTTCCTATTACCATGTTCCAAGTGGGCAGCTGTGTTAATCTAGTTCAGCAAAACAAACAAGGAGTCCTGTTGTACTTAAAGACTAACAAATTTATTTACTGCATGAGCTTTCATGGGAGAAAATCCCACTTTGTCAGATGCTTTGAAGATGGGGGACCTTACAGAATGAGAAGAAAATAATGCAGGGAAGTGTAAGTCATGGGATCAGGTCACACTGTAACAGCAAATCAAAGCAGTTGTTAAGATTCAAGCACCAGGGAACAGCATATAGAGGAAGATGAAGTCAAATCACCTGTTGTAATGAGAAGAAAAATCCAAAGTCCCTATTTAGCCCCAAAGCAACACAGTGAAATCTCCAAATAAATTCTGTCTGACTGTGATCCATTTCAAGTAAATAAAGAGAATGAAAACATGGTTTGTCTGAAAGGGATTGCAGAACAGTTTGATTTATCACATCTGTTCAAGACTCTAAAATTTCTCCTTTCATGATAATACACTTGCTTTAGCACAATTAGGAATTGTTATAAATTAGTTAGTTCACTGTTTTAATTTTCCACATTTCTGGAATGAAACTTGAGTTGCATGGGTCTTGCATGAAATTTATTTAATTTTCTGCTGTAATTTTTAACAGGTCTTTCATTAAAACCTGGCTTGTCTCTGAGGAATACTTACTTTGCCCAGTTTCTGCCAGTCCTTCACTGAAAAGATTTAACTCTTATAAAGTATGTAGAGGATAATACACAACTAAAAAGATTATAGAATGGATCGGGTAGGAAATTCTTGTTCTCTGTGAAATGTTTCTGTATTGTAACAGTTTTCATCTTTGCTCTTTTGCTTGCAGAAAGGAAAAAAGACTTAAACTTCCTCATAGCTTAAAGATATACCCTGATTTAACAGCAGAGGGCAATCTTAACACAAGAATGGCTTTAGCTGAGACGATGAAACAAGGTCTACAGTCCTTTCTTTTGGAGACCCTTCTACACTACAAGTGAGGAGTACTGTGGCACTTTGAAAGATTGACAAATGTATTTATCGCATGAGCTTTCGTGGGAGAAGATGCCACTTCGTCAGGTGCTTTGAAGAACATGATGTACTAATGACATTTTAAAAATCCTGTGTGCTGCTTAAAGAAAGCTCGTAAACACCATTTCCCTCTTTTTGATAAGCGCAGTCCTGCATGCTAATGCGGCAACTGAAAGCAGGTTACATGACAGTGCAGTAGACTAGACTCTAGAGCAGGGTTTCCCAACCTGTGGTCCGCGGACACTGGGGGGCCGCAGAGTTACAGCAAGGGGTCTGTGGACACTGCTGGGAGCTGGAACCATTAAATCTCTAGCCCTGCACAGCCCGAGCACATGGGCTGTGTAGGGTGGGAGAAATCTGCTGCAGAAGCAGTTTGTATCTGCTGCTGCAGCCTGCAGGTAAGTGTGGGGAGGGGGGTGAATAGGGTTGGGGGGGGGTAAGGGGCATTGGGGTTGTAGGGCTGGGTTGGAGAGGGCTCGATGGCAGTGGCGGAGGGCTGCTCCTGGATGAGGGCTGAACCATGGTGGTGGCGTTGCTCCCTAGCAGGGGCCAGATTTCGGTAGTGCATCTGGTCCCTGCCCGGGGCTGCACAGTGGCAGTGGTGGCGTCACTCCCCTGCAGGGGCTGGGGACTATGGCAGCAGTGGCACCATTTGCTGGCCGGTCCTGGATCCTGGCAGCATCACCGCCTGCTGGCCAGGGCAGGATCGTGAGGGTGGTGCTGCTCCCCCAGCCAGGGCAAGACCCTGGTGGCACTGCCACTCGGTGGCAAGGGCAGGAGCCCAGCAGTGGTGCTGTTTCCCACCAGTGGCCAGGGCTGGATCGCAGCTGTGGCCCAGGGGGTGGGTGGAAGCGCAAAATTTTTTTATATTAAAAAGGGGTCCCCGTCTTTGAAAAGGTTGGGAACCACTGGACCAGAGGAAAAGTCACTTCAGCTAGAGAAGCACATTTCAAGAGAGCCCATTTTTGTTGTTTATGGTGAAAGTAAATATTGTTGTAGTTTTGATGATATTTTAGGTTTGTTGTATGTAAACTTTGCCACAGTTGTGGCTTCAACTGACTTAAGGGGAGGCTTTTGTATTGACTAATTAAGGAGGTCACACAACTTCCTCCATCACTTCCCTTCAATTCTGTGCCCTTCCTTACCCTGCTATCATTATTTCTCAGTCTTTTCATGGAAGATAGTACTACTTCTCTCCATTATGGAGGATGCTGCCCAGACAGTTTTAACACGTTGTTTTATCCTCTTTCCTGTGTGTGGGACAAGCATGAGAAGCACCTTCCCTGCTCTCCATTTCAGTTCCACCAAACACTTCTTTGGCTACTTCATTTGAAGAATTTAAGGGTATATTGAAAAAGAAATAATGATGGAAGGAAGACTAAGGTACAGCATCATCATTGAAAGCAGAAGGCTTCTGGTTAGTGGATTGTAAAAGCCAAATGGATATGTAGAATGGTGCTTTTAAAACTGGGTCATTATTTAAGCTGTTTTGTGTGTCTAAGTGCCAAGCAGGATATTCTGTCAGTGATTATGTTGGACCATCATGCACTTCAGTGTTTAATGACCCAACCTAATTGAGCTCTTTCAAGACACAAAACATGAAAATTAGGTTTTACACTTGGAGAGCCTTTGCCAATCTTTCTTTTTATAATCTGTTCCTATTTTTCTTTTTTTCTGAATAAGAATGAGGGCCACATTAAAGCACTAGACCACCTGTGCCTTGTTCTTTCTGGAAATACAACCCATGGAATATAGCCAACCTTCAAGGTAGACAGTTACTTATTTTCATGTTACATTTGTCATCAATTCAGCATACCTTTCTTCAGGAATTTATGTAGCTGTTAACTATTAGGAATAGCAGCATATACGGAAAAACAAACTCTGGTTCAGTGAGATTCTGATCACCTTCTTCCACTACAGCACAGTCACCTCTCAGTTCATTTGTTTTGCTCTGCATGCAGAAGATAAAGAATAGCAAAAAGCCAAGAACTGGCTTTTACCTGCTTTCACATCCTTTCTTACTTGAATAATCTGAGCTGTTGAATTTAGTTTTCAGATTCCACAGAGGCTTTTCAAGGTTTGCTGTTGTGCTACATGATGTCCTGTACTGCTTTCTGCCTTCTCACTCCTGGCACTTCCCTGCAAAATCCAGGAATCTACTGCTGTAAATAAAGCATGTTAGTGTTACTCCATGATAGAGATTCCTTGCCAAAGAACTATGTTGGTAATTGGAAATCTATAGGGAAAGCTCTTGTTACTTTACTACTTAAGCACTTGCTATAATTTTTTTTATAGGATAGGTTTGCTTTGTGAACTTTCTAACTCTGTTTCATTAGTTGAGATATAAGACATAGCACTTCAGAATAATGGATTTGTTTAAAATCTCCAGTTTTCCAACTTTAAAAGGGATAGTCTCAAATAGCTAATGCCTTTAATATCCAAAATGTGATTGCCATTTTTTTTTATCAGAAAGTGTATACTACAATCAAAATATTTAGGGCTTCTACCTTTCCAAAAAAAAAAAAGAATCTGACGAAGTGGGTTGGAGCCCACGAAAGCTTTTGCCAAAAGAAATCTGTTAGTCTATAAGGTACCCCCAGACTCTCTCTCTCTTTTTTTTTTAAAGTAAGGTGTGCCATTGATTACCTATCTCACACATTCGGTTACTATGAAAAAAAGGACTATACACATGTGAATGATCCTAACTTGCTATATACTTGCACAGTTACCTTATTACATGCATAAGTTACTCTCACAAATTAAAGTTTATGCCAATCTTTAAAAAAAAAAAGCATAATTCACATTTGTTGGATCCCTGCAAAATGTCTCATGCTCTTGAGCTCTGTTCTGCCAGCTTTTTTTCAGGAATACTATTGTTAGAATTAAACTGACTTAACCCATTGATACAGAGACTGTTTCAATTTACCACCATTTTTCTTTGTACATTTTTAATCCATTTGTCTATTAGATGAGGATGTAATTCATAACGTATTTTTTTTTATTGCAAGGCCTCTAAGATGGCATTAAGAACTAAAAGTAGATGACATGACATTTCTGAAATGGAAGCAAACTGTTAAAGTTCAATTGACTTTAGACAGTGCTGGAATTAATTATTGAAGCATGATAAATCTTTGAAAACTTACTTCTGATACTATTAACAGCAAGTCTCTATGTTTACTGAAAACATTTCACTTTGAAACAAGAATCCTGGAAACTCATTCAGATGCTAGTTTTGCTGCATTATTGTGATGGATGCAGAGATTGGACAGTGAAATAAATTATAATTGCAGTTGCATGCTATGTTGTAAAATTTATTGTGCAATTTATTGGACAAGGAAGGCTTTTTAGTAAACTTCATGTGGAATTTTATTTGTCCTTCTGGAGCTTCTGCTGAAGAATTATAATTCTGTGTTTGAGATGGAGTGAATTACATGATCATTTGCTGTTTTTAAAATGGGGGAGGATGCTTTTTCACCAAAGGAAACTATTATTTTTAATCTTCCAAAGGCATGGTCTTCCGTTGGGACGATAAACTTTTAACCAGGTGTCTTTGTGAGCCAAATACAGGAAGGCTGTGGTAACTGTTTTAAAGTGTTAGCCTTCTACAATTCCAAATTCAGTTGCAGATTTAATTTTAAGAGGAAAAACAAACAAGAAGTCCTGTGGTACTTTTAAAGACTAACAAATTTATTTATTGCATGAGCTTTTGTGAGCATAATCTCACTTCATCAGACATATGAAATGGAGGTTATGGTATGAAAGGGGATGCATAAATGGAGAAGTGTAAGTCACAAGATCAGTTCAGAATTTTCTCAGCAAACCAGGCAAGCTGTTTTGATTCAAACAGTGTGGAATAACAGAGAAGTTGGGACGGTTATAAGGGGGTGGGGGGAATCACTTTTGTTAGGACTGAGCCAACTCAAATCTCTATTTACTCTCAAGCTAATGGTGTCAAATTTGCATATGAATACAAACTCTGGAGGTTCCCTTTGAAGCTTTGATTTGAAGTGTTTTTCACAGAATATGTAGGGAGGGTAAGGTGTTTCCCTATTGCAGTGGTTCCCAACCACGGTGCCACCACACACTGGTGTACTGCAGCAATCCCTTAAGTGTATCGCCAGCAGTGGCAGGACCCTGCCCTGGCCAGGGTTCAGCGGCCGCCAATGGTGGTGGGATCCAGCCCTGGCCAGGGGCTGCTCACAGCAGCAGGGTCCAGGGGCCACGAGTATGGTATGCTGTGATAGAGAAAAGGTTGGGAACAACCTCCCTATTGGTTTTTGAATGTTGTCATTCCTGATGTCTGATTTATGTCCATTTAGTCTCTTGCACGGAGACAGTCCAGTTTGTCCAACGTATAAGGCAGAGGGGCATTCTTGCCACATGATGGCATATCTCACATTGGTAGATGTGAAGATGAATGATCCCCTGACAGAGTAGCTGGCTTGTTTAGTTAGATTATGTGGTGGTGTCACTTGAGTAGCTATGCAGGTAGAGCTGGCAACAATGTTTATTTCAGGGATAAGTTCTTGGGTTAGTGTTTCAGTTGCAGGATGGGTAGTTCCTGGTGAATATTTGCTTCAGGTCGTGGGGCTGTCTGTGAGTGAGGAGAAGCCTAACTTCCAAGGCTTGAGAGGATGAGGGATCATCTTGTAAGATAGGCTGTAGATCTTTGGATAAGGTACTGCAGATGTTTAATTTAAGGGCTATAAGTGAGGACCGGTGGTGTTTTGTTAGGGTTGTCCAATTTTAAAAGGTTTTTCTTATTGTGCCAAGGCCCAATCAGTGTCTAGCTGTGATTAGTGGGAGTTGCTGGTTTGCAGCACCCACCATTTATGTGACTGCATGTGGATATGAGAAACTAAATCCAAGTCCCTCTTTTTGAAAATCTTTTCAGATTTGAAAACTCAGGTTATATATTTTAGGGAAAGCTGGCAGCTCAGTCATGTCCTTGGAAAGCAACTATCACACCCTTCCACAATATTCTGTATTCTCTGTTGGATAATGGATTCATGGATTCAAGAAAATTGGAACAGTTCTTGCTGATTTTTATGGGTAGTGGAGGGGGTGGTGGAGAGGAGAATAGCATTGTCCTTATGATTTTTTTTTGCCTAACTGACGTCTGCTGCTTCAGGGATTTTCTCTCTGCCTTCTTACCCTCCACCACATGTTTATCTACGATTGCTAATGTTAGCTGGGACTCCACAGTGACTCTCCACTCCTTTAAGTATATGTGTGCTCTTCTTACCAGTGGTGCTTCTGTCCCCAGCTCAGCAGAGCATGCTGCCAAGGTTAAAATACACTGCTCGCTGGTGTGGGTACTGTTGGGGGTGACACAAGTTTCATTTCTGGCCCAAGGAGTGTCAGATTTTAAGAGGAATTCAAGAGTAAGGCCAAGAATAAAAGCATAGTTCAAATACTGATCTGGTGTTTGGGGGTTTTCTTTATATGAAGAGAAATCCCTCACTTTAATGCCTAATAATCTATATGTCAGTATTGGTTGTTTTTTGTCCTGTATTTCAGCATTACACAGGCTAGAGAATAGACAATGGTTGGTGATTTTTGTACTACAAAGAGAACATTGTGGGCTACTTTGTACGCTTTGTGCTACAGTTTTGTCATACACTTGTCCTTTATTTCCTTCAACCACTGACATGGGCAAACAGTTTCTTAAAGAATAAGCATGTGAGTTAGGGAATGTATATGTTTCAGTCCATGTACTTGTCCTAAAAGGTATTAAGGACACTAGCCTACTCACTCACTGAACTGTTGCTAAAAGAGACATAGATATGGAGAAGGTACCAGAAACAGAAGATCTGTTCCATTTCCTTGAATCTTTAGAAGTGGGTGAAAAGGAAGAGCATAATGCTGGCAGTTACCATTGAATAAATCTGGCCTCAATCCCCATTAGTATAATGGAATACCTTAGAATTTCTCAACATTTGAAGGAAGAAATATTAATGCTAAGCAGAAGGGGTTTAAAGAGCCAATTTTCTGTCCTAAGGAAACAGGAGGGGTGTCTAGCAGTGTACCACAGGTCCTGCTGCCAGCTCCTATCTTATGTACCATCTTTACTAGTGATCAAAATGGCAGGGTAAACTTGAACACAAATTAAATGTGCAGATACCAGGGCTGTGTTCACATGTAAAGTGTTATTTTGAAATAAATTATTTTGAAATAAAATCCTCATTTCAAAATAACTTAAATCGAAATAAGCAAATGTTAATTTGAAATAAGGGAAACCCTCAAAGTGAAATAGCATGCCATGCGTGTGGCCATGCTATCACACTTTAGGAGAGGGGCAGCATGGGAGGTGTGGCAACATGGCCCCCTCACTGGGCCATGTCCCCACCCAATATATACAAAAAAGAAGGCACCATGGGAAGAAGAAGGGCAAAAGTGTTATTTTGAAATAACCGTTATTTTGAAATAACATGTCCGAACGGCATTGTTTTGAAACAATTATTTTGAAACAACGGCTATTTTCAATTTCAGGTGAGGTTTAACTATTTCAAAATGATGACCATTATTTTGAAATGACGGGGTTGTTTGGACATGCCAGGCTTTATTTCAAAACAACGGCTGTTATTTCAAAATAAAACGCTGGTGTGGACACAGCCCAGGATAGGCAGAGCAATAACAAGAAGGAACTTAGACGCATTAGTAATCTGAGTAGACAATAACTTCTGGGACAAATGGAAATGCAAATTAATAGGGTTGGAAAACTTGTCTATTCAACAGGACAAAAATCTGCAAAGCAGATGCTGAAAAATTGCTGAAGGATAATACTGGACTACAAATTAGACATGACTCATGGCTGAAATATATCAGCAAGGTAAGGTCACCGCAGTTTGGGGGGCTATATAAGCATTCTCATGAAAGCCCGGAGATATAATAGTCTCTTTATGGCCTAGTCTTATCCCATCAATTTCTATGCATTTAACTACCTGAATAACACTGAGTAATGGAAAAAATGCCAAAGGAGGACCAAAAATGATTATAGGCCCTAGAAGGATTAATTTATGGAGCAAGATAAACTGTACATCTTGCTTAGACTGATGAGGGCAGGAGGGCATTAAATTACAGATAGCTGTACGAATAAGGGAAGTAATGTGTTTTCCAGGTGGAGCATAGGGATATAACTAGGCATAACTGGATGAAATTAGGAAAGGGCCATTAAGCTCAATAAATGTCAGGAAAATGATTGTGATAGATTTATAAGGCTATGAAATAATCGCCCGGAGAAGTGGTGGAAGGTTCATCACTTGGCACATGCAAAACTATACTTGATAAAACGTTAGAAAATGTACAATAGACAAAACCCCACCAGCTGGACTTTAATTCTGTGTCAGCTTCATTTATATTTGAAAATCTGAGCTGTTTTTAATTAGAGGAGACCTCAGAGTTATAAACACCAGAGGAATGGAGTTTGTTTGTAGCTGAACAAAATGTTATGCTGGTTCTTGCAAAAGGTTGCAGTTGCACATTGATGTAATACAGCTTTGAAACTTCACTATGCAGAAGAAAAATGCTTCTTTTAACCTTCTTAGTTTAAATGAAATGAGCACAGAAATATTTTCCCTACCGTGTCAGATTTTTTTAAACTTTCCTTGATTTTTCAGTAGTTTACAATTAATATGATACTGTACTGCATTCGAGTTTTGAGAGGTGTTTTTTGTCAGTTGCTGCCTGATTGTGTATTCCAGTTCCAAATGAGGTATGTGGTTGACTGGTCAGTTTGTAACTCTGGTGTTTGTAACTCTGAGGTTCCAGTGTATGTGAAAATGAAAAATACACTTAGCAAGAGGAGTAGACTCCCTTTTCTTTTAATTAAATAAAATGTATTTTACGTGGTGTCCACATTTCCAGTTGTCAAAATATTGTCGACAAGACAAAACTGCACTGAAGATAGGTTTACAGAGAAAAGAGGGAGGGTTTTGGCAGCTAAGTGAGATAGAGTTGGACCTTTGGGCACCTGGACATGCAATCTTAGGATTGTGAGACCTGTGCATTATTTGGATATTTCTGCTAAAAAGATCAATAGTGAAATAAATTTTAAAATGACATGTAAACGTTCAGGTTTAACACCCATTCAGATAAATGGGGCAGTTCACACCCTCAGAATTTTTCAGTCTGCTTGTAGACTTGAGAAGGCACTGAGACAGGGACTGTGTTTTTATTGTGTCTATAGTGTGTAGTACGTTGGGGCCATGACTTGATAGTATGAATAGCAACATCACGTTAGTTTATGCTTGATTCACATTTTTAAGGTTACCTCATTGATCATGGGCCTTGGAAACAGACTTTTTAAAATACAGTTTTGAGATTCTAGAGCACAGTTTTTCAGTCCCAGGTGATTATACTGGTATTCTGTGGAGCCAAAGAATACAGAGGGTTCTGCAAATAGAGAATGAGGTTCTATTGTGCCCTTCAGTGGCTGAATATGTTCGGTCTTATGGGGCTGATGGAATGTCCTCAAGCTTGTTCTTCTTCAAGTGATGTCCTGTGGGTGCTCCACCTTAGATGTTGTAGCATCCCAGCACTGCTGCATGGAGATTTCTTAGCAGTGAGCCTCCCAGGCCGCATATGCACAGAAGATACCTCGTGCCAGCCTCAATGAGTCTTCAGTGTGTTTGCAGCTGTCTCCCCTCAGTTCCTCTTCAACCATCCCTGGCTCTGCATCAAGTCTCTCCCTGGTTCATCTCCTCACAGATTTGTCCTGCTTGACAGAGAAAAGAAGATTTTTTTACTTACCTTTTCCTCAGAATTCCCTTCTTTTTCTTCACCTAAATTAACTCCAGGAAAAAAAAAAAAAAGAAGAAGCCTTCATGCCCTGTACGTCTCTTTCTCCCTCTCTCTTTGTTCTCTAACTCTGTTATATCCATTAACAAAAAAAAAAAAAAAAGAAGAGACAAGAAGACATCTCATAATAGATGACTTCATCACTGGGATTTAAGAGGTTTGGCAAATGTAATGAGGCAATGCCTGCCTCTGATGCTCATTCTCAATGTATACGCTGCCTGGGCAAGTCACAAATGCTGCAGAAATGCAGCCACTGCTTAAATTTAAGTGCTAGGGCAAGAAAAGATAGAGAACTCCATTTAAAAGTGCTTTTAATGGAAAATCCCTTGGCCCAGCATCTGACTCAGCTTTGGATAAACCAAGCGCAAGTCAGTCAGAGAATGGTCATGAGAGGCGAACGTCCCCGGCCAAAGACATAGCGGACCCCAGGAAGGGGCGCTTACCAAAGGGAAAACCTCCACCAAAAATGTCCACCACAGAAGCTAGAGGTTCTTCTGGTGGCAGCTGTGTCGTGCCAGACCAGCATTCAAAAAGGCAGAAAGATGCTTTATCATCCTGTCCTAAACAGATCGGCACCTGACACGTCTTGTCCTCTGGAATGGAATAAGCCTCTAACACCTTCCTTATTGTGCACAGCGCCAGCAGAGCACACAGCACCGTGCAGGGAGAAAGCCTCAGAACTGGTTCCAGACACCCCAAATGCATCAGAACCGATGATGCTTGATAATGATCACTCTGCACAATCAGATAATAACACGCTGCAAAGGCTGGTGCTGACAGCAGTGAATCACACGTCAGACAAATTTACGTGGTCCAAAGGCATGCTAGTGTGTTCCCTGCCAAGAAAGAGGACTCGTAAACACCAACATGTATCACCTCCCAGCTCTGCAAGCTCTTACGCCTTGCAATCGCATAGTATGTGTTCCTCAACTGACACATACTATTATACTCATGGCACACTGCAAAACACTCGCTCCCACTCTGCTCAGTCGTCTCCAACAAGAGTTTATAATTATAGCAGATTGTGATCTCCGCACTGATGCTCTAATCACTCATATTGTTCTCATTATGTGCCACACTGCTGTTACCCTAGACCAGGGGTGGCCAAACTTATGGAATTCAAGAGCCACACAAGCTGATTATTAAACCTTCAAGAGCCACGCTGAGGCATACAGCCATATACTTTATCTACTAAATTGATTTGCTGACATTCTTCCATGAGCCACACTTTTTCATTCAAGAGCCCCATGCGGCTCTGGAGCCGCAGTTTGGCCACCCCTGCCCTAGACATTGCTGGCACAGCAGAGAGCACAGGAGAAAACGCAGACATGATTACTATGCATCGTCACATAAATGCTGTAGCCCTAGGTGGGATGATTCTAGACTATTGGTGGGCACACACATATCATATTCCCTGGGGCAATCAGAAGCAGCCGCTTCTATCACCACAACAAGGTCACAACCACCAATGCGAGATTCATCTCCTAGGGAGGAGGCACTTATACCCTCTACATCCAGTCCTTTGGATGATCATAGACAGTTCAATGAGCTTTTTAGGCAGGTTGCACAGGAATTGGAAATACCCTTGGAAGAAGTAACAGAATCACAACATAAGCTGCTAAAGATTCTACATACAGCAGCTTCATCAAATATAGCACTTCTGATGGATGAGGTGATAATGGAGCTGGCTAAGGCAATTTGGCAGACTCCAGCGTCAACACCATCATCTAGTAAAAAAACAGACAGGAAAAACTTTATTCCATCCAAGGGAATGGAATTTCTATTTACTCATCCTGTGCCAAACTCTCTAGTTATTGACGGGGCAAATCAAAGAAACAAAAATCCCAGTTTTAGATCCATACCAGCAGATAAAAACTCGAAACGTATAGACCTCATGGGAAGGAAGGCATATTACTCCTCCATCCTCATTATGAGAGTTGCGAACTGCCTGGCCCTATTGTCTAATTATAACCACAGCATCTTTGACAAGCTAGTGAAATTAACGCCTGACATTGCAGATAGTAAAATGGAACAATTTAAATCTGTACTTACTGAAGGTCAGAGTGTAGCATGAACCTCTCTACAGGCATCAATGGATACCACGGACACGGCAGCTAGAATTATAGCAATGGTGGTGGTTCTAAGACAGGCATCCTGGCTCCATACAGCTTCACTTCCACGAGACCTACAAAACAAGATAGAGGACTTACCTTTTGAGAAAAACCAATTATTTTCAGAAAAGACATATCAGGTATTGCACTCTATGAAAGATTCTAAGGCCACCTTATGAACACTAGGCATATATGCCCCTAATTTTAAAAGAAAGCCATTTAAGAATCAACCATACCTTTGTTGGTATAATCCACAATACCAACCTCAATAACAGCCTAGGTCTTATGGCCAACAACACAGGAGAAAACAATGGTCATATAAGAGAAAACAACTGATGCAAATTTTGGTAAACAACCAATCCGTACCACCAAAGCCACAGTTCTGAGGGCTTGGTCAAGGGCCTGAGAACACACACCCAGTTGGCAGCATAAATATTCAAATCACTGATCTTGATGTCCATTTAAGAAAGTTCTATGATAATTGGGCTTGTATCACCTCCAATAGGTGGGTCTTAGACATCATAAACCAAGGTCTTACTATCCCTTTTATCACAATTCCTCTACAACATCACCCCTCCCCTTCCCTTTTCAGGGACCCCTCTCACGTCCAAGTCCTCAGAGATAAAGTCTCTCGACTATTACACATAGGAGTAATTGAAAGAGTGCATTACCCCTCTTGGAAATTGGTATTCTACTCAAGGTACTTTGTCATCCAAAAAAGAACAGGTGGCTGGAGACCAATACTAGACTTAAGACCTTTAAATAGATATATTAGAAAAGAAATATTCAAAATGGTAACACTTAATACTATTATATCTATGCTGCAACAGGGCAATTGGTTCTCAGCCCTTGACCTTAAGGACTCCTATTTTCATATCTCTATTCATCCTTCCCACAGGAAATTCTTAAGATTCACACTGAATGGTCACCACTATCAATACAGAGTCTTCCCCTCCGGCTTCTCTGCAGCCCCTTGGGTATTCTCCAAGGGGTTGGTAGTAGTTGCCGCAAATCGCAGAACCCAAGGGATAACAGTTTATCCATATCTCGACGATTGCATAATTACAGCAAGAACGTCAGAAGAAGTGGCATCTGCCACAAAATCCACGATGGCACTTTTCAAGAACTCAGGTCTCAGAATAAACATAGAAAGGTCCACTTTAACACTATCACAGAGGATAGAGTTATTGGAGTGCTTCTCGATTCAACTTCCAGCAGAGCAATTCTTCCTGCTCCTCATGTTACAGCCATCACCGATCTGGTAGATCATGTACAAATGGCGCCTACAGTTCAAACAAGGACTATACTCCAACTTTTAGGTCACATGGCAGCTGCCACTGCTGTTGTGCTATACGCAAGACTCAGAATGAGAGCCCTTCAGGCATGGTTTGCAACAGTTTACAGGCCACATTTCCACCCATTAGACAGGCTGCTCACCATACCATCAATTATCAAGAGCTCCCTCAATTGGTGGAAGATGCCACTCAATCTACAACTAGGCGTCCCATTCAGAAATCTGTGCCCATCAGTAATAATAACAATGGATGCTTCCCTTAGAGGTTGGGAAGCACATACCAAGACACACAAAATTCAAGGCAAATAGACACAGTCGGAGGCTTCAATGCATATAAACATACTAGAGTTGAGAGCAGTAAGATATGCATGCCAACACCTCCTGCCAATACTCAGAGGCAAAGCGGTTACCATCATGACAGATAACATAGCAACTGTGTTTTATATAAACCGACAAAGCGGAGCGAGGTCCCCCTTGCTTTCTACAGAGGCAGTAACACTATGGAATTGGTGCCTCTCTCATTCCGTAACAGTATCAGTCTCCTATCTGCCAGGAGTCCAAAATACAATGGCAGATGCACTGAGCAAAAGATTTCCTCTCACTCACGAGTGGCAATTGGACAACAAGGTGCTCATGAAAATATTTCAGAGGCAGGGTTTTCCTTCCATAGACATATTTGCCACATTCAGCAACAAGAAGTGTCCACTTTTCTGCTTCAGGGCAGGAAATGATCCAAGAACCTTAGGAGATGCATTTGTCATAGACTGGACAAAGGGCCTGTTATATGCTTTTCCTCCAATTTTGCTCATACAGAGGGTTATACAGGAAGTAATTCAGGATTGGGCCATAATGATTCTCATAGCACTTGCTTGGCCCAGACAGATTTGGTATCCCCACTTACTCGATCTGTTGCTACACAAACCATTTCGCCTTCCCGAGACACCAACACTCCTTTATCAGCAAAACATAATAAACCAGCAGCCCTATATTCACAAACTCCACTTGACAGCATGGTTCCTCAGTGGTTCCATGGAACAGAGCTGGACTGTTCCGAAGAAGTATGTGTCATCCTCCTAAACAGTAGAAAGCTGGCCATAAGGAAATCATACACTCAAAAATGGTGTAGGTTCCATTATTGGTGTTGAGATCATTGCATTGAACCAAACTTGTCATCTATTCCACACATTCTTGACTATTTGTTAGAATTAAAATCATTGTGCTTATCAAATAATTCTATAAAAGTACATCTGGCTGCAACCTCAACATTCCATGATCACCTCTCTGGTATTTCCATTTCAAGTAATCCTACAATGAAACATTTTTTATCAGGATTTCAAAAGATGTACCCTAATGTACGCCCTACGACAATACCATCGGACCTAAGTTTAGTCTTGAAAGCTTTAATGTAACATCCATTTGAGCCAATGTCATTTTGCTCATTATACCACCTATTATTGAAGGTTGGATTCCTCATTGCTATTACTTCAGCAAGAAAAGTAAGTGAAATGAACACACTCAGAGCGGCCCTGCCATACACTACTTTCCACACAAACAAAGTAACCCTGCAGCCAGATCCTAAATTCTTGCCTAAGGTAGTATCTGACTTTCACCTTAACCAGGTCATTCACCTGTCTACATTTTATTCAGAGCCACAACAAAACCAGCATCAAGCTGCTCTTCGTGCTCTGGATGTTAAACATGCCACCGCATATTACTTAGATGGAACAAAACAATTTAGACAATCAAAAAGCCTATTTATCTCCTTTGCAGAATGTTCGAAAGGAAAATCTATCTCCAATCAAAGATTATCAAAATGGATAAAAGACCGCATCCACACGTTATGATTTATCCAATCACTCAGTAACCCGCAACGTACGCTCACACTCCACCAGAGCCATGGTCTCTACCATGGCTTTTCTGAACAATATTCCCATAACAGATATCTGGAGAGCAGCCACTTGGTCTACACTGCATACATTCATATCATATTATGCACTAGATTTGGACTCGGCCAATGATGCTTAAACGGGCAGGGCAGTACTCTCGACTATACATGGAAACCCTCTTCTGACACTGACAAACTGCTACACAGTCACCTAAGGTGGAGCGCCCACAGGACATCACTCAAAGAAGAAAAAGTAGTTGGTCACCTGCAGTAACTCTGTTCTTGGAGATGTGTGTCCTGTGGCTTCTCCACCACCCTACCTACCTCCCCTCTTTCCTGTTGACTGTCTATTACAGATGCTTGGAAGGTCGAAAAGGAACTGAAACTACAGTACCTACATGGGGAAGTAAGAAAACAAATTGACAGAGCTAGATGGCTTCCCCGAAGTCATCTACCACAGGAGAGGCCCAAGAAAGAAAACAACAGAACACCACTAGTCACCACATACAACCTTCTAGTCAGACCTCTGCAACAGATCATTAAGGACCTACAGCCTATTCTAAAATGTGATCCCTCACTCTCTCAAGCGTTGGGAGACAGACCTCTCCTTGCCTACAGACAGCCACCCAATCTTAAACAGAATCTCACCAGCAACTACAGATCTAACAACAGAAACATTAAAGCAGGCACACACCCCTGCAACAAACCACGCTGCCGAGTCTGCCCATATATCTGCACAACAGACACCATCATAGGTCTTAATCAAGCCTGCTACTCCATCAAAGACTCATTTACCTGCTCATCTACTAATGTGATCTATGCCATCATGTGCCAGAAATGCCCTAACACCTTATACATTGGACAAACAGGACGATCGCTGCGCAAAAGAATAAATGAACATAAAGCTGATATCAGAAATCACAAAACAAAGAAACGAGTTGCTGAGCACTTCCATCTTTCTAATCACTCGATAAATGATTTGTTAACGACCGTCGTCAGAGATGTGGCTGGGACATCAAGACTTCAAAGAGAAACAGCTGAACTCGAATTAATATACAAGCTAAATTCTGTGAAAGCAGGACTGAATCGAGACTATGGGTTCTTTTCCCATTACAAAAGGTAATTTGACTTCAGGCTTCCCATGGTTTGAACCTGAAAACTGCTCCGATTTGCTGTTACTGTATGACCTGATCCTATCTTTTACACCCCCTTGCATTTAGTTTCATTCTTTTCTGTAAGTTCACCCATCTTCGAAGCATCTGAGGAAGTGGGATCTTCTCCCACGAAAGCTCATGCAAAAAATAAATCTGTTAGTCTTAAAGTGCCACATGACTCTTTTTTTTTTTTTTTTTTGAGGGGAGACAGCCACGTGCGTGCTGAAGACTTGTTGAGGCCGGCGTGAGGTATCTTCTGCACATGTGTGGCCTGGGAGGGTCACTGCTAAGAAATCTCCATGCAGCAGTGCAGGGACGCTGCAGCACCTAAGATGGAGCAGCCACAGGACAGACATCTCCAAGAACAGAGTTACTACAGGTTAGCAACTACTTTTTCTGCTCTTGAAAAGAGAGGAAAGAAGGAGGTAATATTATGCCCCAAGTTGAATTGCAGAAATTAACAGAATCACAGTGGTATGATAGCTTAACATTGCATTAACTGCTTGTCATGATGTTGCACTGACGTGATGGTGAATGCTAATAATGGTATGATTATGATTATACTATGGAAATATGATCATGCTATCACAAAATGGTCTGGATTTTGCCCTGCAGTTATGTTATAGCTTCCCATGTCTACATTTGATGTCAACTGTTCGAAAGTTGATGCTAATTAACAAGAGGCCATTTGTTACACTACTGTATATTGCACATTAGAAGCCTTTTTGTTCTAAGTTTCAAAGGGGCAGACGTGTTGGTCTAGTTCAGTAAAGCAGACAAACAAGGAGTCTTGTGGCACTTAAAGACTAAAAGACTTTAAAGATGACAGTACAGGCAATAAATAAATATGTTTGTCTTTAAGTGCCACAGGACTCCTCCTTTGTTTTGTTCTACTGATCTACATTTCACCAATGTATCTTTTAAACTTGAGAAGCTATATTCTGTGGTTTTCTATCTAGGTCAGGACTGGCCCAAGTTTTTTGCCACCCTTGACCAGCAGGGATTTTGGCATAACCCCCACCCCCTGGCCGCCAGCGGAGTGGTGCCACTTTTGGGATCCAGCTGTGGGCAGGGGTCCAGCCTCAGCCAGGGAGCGGCACTGTGTTTGGTGATCCAGCTGTGGGTGGGAAGTGGAGCAGCCCCAGTCCAGCCCTTGACACCCCCTAATTGTTGGGGCCCTAGGTGACCACCTACGTCGCCTTTATGGAAGAACTGGCCCTGATCTAGGTAGGTACTACAGTCACAAGGATGTATCTTGTTTCCCTCTAAATAAAGCTAATGCAGTTTGGAAAAACAATTTTCTGAATCAGTTATTTCAGTTAAAAATCAAAGTTCACTTTCACAATACATTTTTCCCTGGGCCTTCTTTTAGTAACACCCCCCCACCCTCAAGTGATCTCAAACCCATCTATCCATCACATCTCAATGGGTCTCTTTGTGTCTGTGTGAATAAACATGCTATTTCACCGTCATGTGCTTAAGGAAATGTGTTTGCCTGACTAATCTTATGGATGTGACAACATGATGATCCAGTGTATTTTAGTCCCAAAGAAACATTGGCTTCAAAAAGCAACCTCATGCTCATTAGCAGAGTGAATGTCAGATCTGCAGAAATGGCTTTAAATATTTACTACAAATTGTACTCACTTATTGGCTCGCTTTTTCAGAGCACAGGGGCAATGTGTACTTACATTTTTTTTGTATAATTCCCTTAATCTGCATAGATATCTTTGTGGATGCTACATTACAAATTCCAGTGCTCCATGTGAATTTGGGGTGCTTCTGTACTGACTGTGTTGTAGTTATTTGTTTTTCAGGTCAGAGTTTTATGAAGAAAGATAGTGTAACCACCTTGCATTTTGTCAGAAACATTGCTAATCCAATTGTCCTAGCTGATTTCCCATACAGAAAAAATAATAGGCAGCCACAAACACTCTGTAAAATAAAGAAGCATTGGAATGGGCAGTTGAAGTTTGTCCACACTGCGGTTAAGATTATGCTGAGAACAGCCATATTTATAAATGATAGAAATTAGCACACTTTGGGAGCTGGATTCTGAGTTGGTGTAAATGAGAGTAGTGTGATTGAAGTCTTGTTGTGCATAACTCTGTGCTGGTTTACAGCAGCCAGCTGAAGTTCTGACACTTCACCTTTAAAGCCAAGAATCGAGAATGCTTCCACAAGCTATGGGAACTGGAACCCTTAATCCTTGAAACACACTTGTGAAACCAATACTAATTATAGTTTTGCTTATTTTATAAGTGTTTCTGCATGCTCACATGTCTGTTGTAAAATGCTGGGAATGTATCTAGATTATTTTGGAAAAGATATTGAAAATAGATGCAAAATGAAAATTATGTTCAAGACCATTATCCCCATTTTACATGAAAGCTCCTGAGATAAATAAATTTCTTAGTCTTAAAAAGTGCCCCGGGCAGTGGGGTCACTGGGAGGGGGGCTCAGAAGGGCTCAGTCCCCCTGAAACTCAGGGGTAGCCGCCTGAGTAGCCTGCCACTCAACTGCATGGGGGTGCACCATCATGCCCCCACCCAGGGAATGCTGCCGGGCTGTGGCCAGGGCTGCTGCAGGCTGGGCTGGGAGTTTTTAAAACTACCACCCTGGCCCAGTGCTGCGGCACTGCTCTCCTCATGGCCCCACTCTTCTCTGGTGCCAGGTAAGGGAGGCAGGGCGGAGGGAGTCTGGGGACAGGCATGCTGGCCTGGAGCTGAAAGGGCACGGGGGAAGGAGTTGGCCCAGGGCAGCGGGGGCCAGCAGCGGGACTGAGGGCTGGGAAGGGCTTGGGGGGCCGTTGGGGGGGGGGAGGAGCGGTTCTGGGCCCTGGCGGCCGATGGGGGCCGGGGCCCTCCCAATATTTAAGTGTAGCGTCGCCCCTGGCCACGGGACTCCTTGTTTATTTTGCTGAACAGACTGACACAGCTACCCCTTTGGAATTTCTCCTCATTTTACAGGGGCAGAAAAATTGTAGCTTGCACAAGGCCTCAGAAAGAGAGACAGTGTGAGGACCTTGCAGTCCTTTGCTCCTAGCTTCAGTCCAGTATGCAAATCAGAGGAGGAGCTAGGAGGGTCCAAGAATAGCTCAACAAGTGAGTAAGGGTTTGTTTTATGTTATAACCATGCTGGAGATGGGTGCTGTAACCTAGCATAGCAAAATGCTCTGGCTGGCTGAATAATCTTAAACACTAAATTTCCAGTGGAGTGATTAGTTCCTTGTTTGCCCTTTCAGAAGTTTGTGTAGAAGAATTCGGTGCTTTTTTCTGTTTGCAGACATTAGTCTCAAATTCAAATAGCCTTATTGGACAGAGATTGAAAATATTTTTGTTTTAAGCCAAACAGAAGAACCTCATAACTGGAACAAAAGATTGTATTATTCTACTGGGCAATGAAAGGCCAATTCTTTGGACAACAAGAAGCAGTTTTTTAAATGACTGGACATGCCAGAGATTTAAATACCACTCTGTGCTCTTCTGTTTGCTTTCTCTTTGTTCATAGAGAAGAACTTTTTCTCTATGGACCATGTGTACTGGAGAAAATTCTGCTACAATCCACTGGAGTTTCTTGCTGAAACAATCTAGAAATATTTGATAGGACTCAGATATTTGCAGTGCAAAGGGAATTCATAAAATGTTCTGAGAACAATTGGGGAAAAAAGCAAACAGATAGCAAAAAGAAATTGTGTTAACTAAACTGGGCATACAGACACACACAAGGGACTATAGTGCTTACTCTGCTATTGCAAACAAAGGACGGGGGGGGCAGCCCATGAAGGGCCCCAACTTATGGCATGACTAGGTCTGAGAATCTTCCCCAGCAGAGAAGGCTGAAAGCCCCATGTGAGGGTTAAGAACATCCCAGGAACCCAGTCTTGTGGGAAAGGTATGAGTAAAGAACTGCAGTTCGGGGACCAGTGATGATTGTGGTGAGCATGTATGTGGGAGACAGGTGTGTGCATGGTGACAGAGGAGGGAGGAGAAAACTGGTAGGTGCATTCGAGAGCCCACTGTACAGCGTTTAAGGATACTTAGTGACTGAGTCATAAATGGTTGACTCTCAAAGAAGAAGATAGCTTCAGAAAGGAAATTAGTGAATGAGTACTTGGATCATTACATGTTATTACGTGGGTCAGTGTTGGACTTGGTGAGTGCATGAACTTGATTGGGCCTTCTGATGGGTGTTTTAGCAGTGGAGTATGAGCAACTAGGTATGGACAAGTAATAGACAAAGACCTGTGAGTAATGAAAGGAAAGCAAGTTTCAGTGGATAATACGAGCAGTTGAGGAAGATAAACATAAAGGTTGAATGGAAGGAGTTGTTCTCTGGAATGATCAAGAGGGAGAAGGAGGAGAGAATATCAGTCTAAATCTGGGGGGAAGGGGAATCACAAATATTTAGAGATCTCAAGCTTTGACTTCTCAATACTTTTTTTTAAACTCAGCTGTGTGGGGGCAATGAAATAAACATTATCAAACTGATCTTTTCCTCTTCATTTTTTTCTATTTACATTTGGTTAAAATTAGGATAATTTTCTCTGAAGTGATCAAAATTTGTGTAGATACATCTATTGTGGGTAATTGTTTTCAGTGCTAATCACAAGACTTGAAATGCTTTTATTTCTAGTGGCAAATTGCTTCTTCATCCACAGTATTTAAAAATCTGGGAAGAAGTATGTCACTGACAGTTCTTTTTTGTGTGTGCTTTAGTGTAACTAGATATTGTTAACTACACAAACATGTGCAAATGCTTGTAAGCATATGAGGCCTGATCTAAAGCTTGCTGATGTCAGGGGAAATATGACTTGACTTCAGTAGGGTCTGGATTGGGGCCTTAGAAAAGTCAGATAAAAGGTTGGCCAATAAAGAATTATATAATTTGACTAAATTTTCTCTAGGGTTTTATCTGCCCATTTTATGTAAAATAGCAGCTATAGAATTCTACAGGATAATTCAAATAGCTTATAGAAAGGACCTTGTACTCTTCTTGATTTCTATATGATTCCAGAATAATAAAATCCTATTAAATTTCTATTCAGACCTATGAGTTTCAATCTTTTTCATTTTACAGGACTTCTTTCTAAGAGCATTGTGTATTTGTGATGTGTCCATATTTCATGAGCTTGGTTTCCAGGGGTTAAAGGAAGCTGGAATACCCCAGAATGGTGTACCAGGGCCCCCCATTTTGGGGGGGCAGCATCCAGGGCCCCTCAAAATAGAAGAACGCATTGGAACACAGTGTTCCAGTGCATTCCCCCGAGGCTGACTCAAGGGGCTGTGGGTGGGAGTGAGCCCGGCCACCCTTCCCCCCATTTCTCAGTGCTTGCAGCAGCCCTGCCCCTACCTGCTGGGCCCAAGGAGTGCACGTGGCCCATAACAAGTCTCAGCCCATGCCCCCTCTCACCGGCTGGCTGGCACTGCAGCTGCAGCCTCTCTCCCCCTCCTTGGCCTGGCCCTGTTCCTTGGCCACCTCAGCACCAGCTGTGAGTCCCCGCGTGCTCCTTCCGTGCCCCACTGTGTAAAGGGGTCGGGGGGGTTGGGGACAGTTGGGCAGCTGGCAGGGAAAGGCCACAGAGGGGTAGGGTGGGTAGAAGGGGTCAAGATGGTGGGCTGGGGAGGAATCATAGAATCATAGGGTTGGAAGGGACCTCATAGGTCATCTAGTCCAACCCCCAGGACATGGGGAAAGAGGAATCTGAGGGGGGATCAGGTGTTTCAGGGGCAGTAGCTGGGGTGGGAGGGCAGGTGTTTGGGAGGGCAGTAGCTGTGGCAGGGGCAGGCTTTTGGGGGCAGTAGCTTGGGTGGGGGGGCTGTAGCTGGGGTGGTGGGGCAAGAGTTTTGGGGGGGGGAATAGCTGGGGTGGGTGAAGGGGCCCTAACCTGCAAGAAGGGGACCTGGAAATTTTGGAGGGTTCCAGGGCCCGCCAAATTATACTTTAATCACTGCTGCTTTCCCATTAGAAACATACTGCAGTACAAAAAAGCAGAGGAGTCTTGGACCATCTGGTACTTTCTTCTGGGCAAGGTTAGTGGAATAGTGACTGTTTCAAGTTTGTGAAGCTCCCATAATATCAGAGAACAATAAAAAGATAATTTTAAACAGCATTGTATTTTTGCAGCAAGAAAGCTTCATCTGCTGTATGTACCATTGAAGACAACTTTTGTGAGCTTTTGCCATGCAGAAGGTAGATACCGTTTTTTCTTTGGGGAACTTTGCTAATGCTCATTGGAATGCCTACAAACTGACTGTTGAGAAAACTGTTGCAAGGATTTTAGTGAGACCAGAATGCTGCCAATGGTTTGTAAAGCTCCTGAAAGTAGCAGAAAAGAACACTCCCAGAGGCTTTTGGAAAAAGCATGCTCCCTGCTGGGCAAGAGAGAGAGATGCAGGAACTACTCTGGCAATACAATGAGACCTGGAGCTCTCATACTGCAAAAGCCCTGTTATACTCCCTTGACACAGCAAGATGCCACTGCTGACTTAACCGCATGTAAAATCTTGATTTTACATGTTCAAACCATCAAGCCTGGACAGCGCTCTGATGCCTTGGGACCACTAACCCTACAGTTGGCCACTACAGATCTGGCAAACTCAATAGCTTCCAAACTGGAAGACAACACAGAAGGACCACTCAATAAACACATGAAAAGAGGAGTGCATAAATAACTCTACCAGTTATTTGCATCAATTACCTGAGGAGAACTTTCCACAGTCAGCATTGAGAAAGTAAAAGAAGGACTTGCCACAATGAAAAAAGGAAAGTCTGCAGGCCCTGGTAGTATTTCTCCATCCTCTCAGCTCCAAAGGAGTCCATTGGCTAGCGACATTGTGCCCTCCTACCTTAAGGACAGTATGGTTCCTTGAAATATGGTGTGAGGCAAATGGTAATTGCCATTCCAAAGCCTGGGAAGCGCACTACTGATGGAGAAAGCTATAGGCTAATTTCTTTATTATGCATGATCTATAAACTTCTTGAATGTATCATCATCAAAAGAATATGCCCATTAACTGAGTCAACTATTTCTGGCGAACAGCTAGGCTTCTGGCCAAAAGATAGGTGTTGTGACCAAGTTTTGGCACTCACAAAGAGACTTGCTATCAGAAAAACTAAAGACTGGCTAAGCTTTTGTTGATCTGTCATCTGCACATAACACTGTATGGATTGAGAACCTGACCCTGAAACTTGCAAAAATTATACCTTGCTATCAAACACTTTGCCTGCTGTGGATTATGCTAAATAACAGAAACTTAAAGATATACCTGAGTCATAAGACCAGTTCACTTCATACCATAAACAATGGGCTATCACAATATTCTGCACTCAGGCTAACCTTTTTTCATATTTACATAAGTGACATGCCTCCAGCTAAATCAAACGATTTGGCTGTGTGGATGATCTTGCTATGACAATCCAAGCACCAAACGCCCATGACATCAAGAAGGCATTAACTGAGGACCTCCAAATTATAGAAGAATAGTTCCAGAAATGGAGGTTCCAACTAAATCCAGGAAAAATAATAGTAGTTCCAAAAACACACTTTGAAAGTAGCTTTCTGTGGTAAAACTGTGTGACATGATACTTCCCGTTGTATCTGTGTGAAACTTGACTCCACCTTTGCCTTCCAGGACTAGCTTGAGAAGGTAGCTGCAAAGACAAAAACAAGAGCTAACATAATTCAGAAATTAGCAGGTACGATCTGGGGTACATTTGTATCAGTTTTGCAAACATCTGCAATGGCACCTGTATATTTGGTGGCTGAAAATTGTGCACCACTGTGGAGCAGATGCAGCCACATGACTTGTTGACATGCAGCTGAATACAGTGATGCAGTGTATCACTAGAACCAGTAAATTGACTACTGTGCCATGGCTACCTTTCTAACATGACTCCCCTGTTGATTCTCCAAACTGCTATAACTCCCCACAAAGCTCATCAAATTGAGGAAAATATGTCTTCCTATCTACCAAGAGCTCAACAACATCCCCACGCTCCCAGTATCTTAAGTTCCACAAGCCTTTTTGGGAGTATTCATGTCACCTCATCCAATCAGGCTATGATCAGGAGAAGGCTTGGTAACCAAGATTTAAAATGTAAACGCTTGTGCTGGACCCCACACAGAAGGTTCCTGAATTTGATCTTCCGCAGACATCTTGGTCAACTCTGAATTGAATATGAGCTACCTATGGTAAATGCCAATATTTAATGAACAAATGGAAAATCAAGGACTCTCTGGTGGGGGTGTTTGTGTGTGGGGGGGTGGCTTTCCATGACAGACCATGAAATATATTCCCACCTATAGCCCAATTTATTGGTTTTTCAAAAAGGACTCCCTTTTTATTTGATCTTTCTAAACCAGCGGTCTGCAACCTGTGGCTTTGGAACAGCATGCAGCTCCTTGATTGCTAACTTGTGGCTTTGGCAATCCCCCTAACCACCAGGGGCTCTGGGTTCCAGGCTCCCTCCACCAGGGGCCCTGCAGCAGTTACCCTGACCCAGCTCTCCCCCCCCCCCCCAGGAGCCTACATCTCTTGTGGCTCTCAAAACACTTGGTCATTGAAGGAATTTTAAAACATGGCTCTTCTTATCTTTCAGATTTTCAATCACTGTTCTAAACCATGTTCTAGAGCTAGGTATACAAGGTTTTGCACTGATGTAACTAGCAGGGGCGTCGCTGCCCCGGGGAGGGATCCAGGGCACAGCTCGCAGGCCACGCCCCCTGGCTGGGGACAGGGCTGGAAGCCACCGTGCACCGCCATGGGTGGCTAGGCCCGCATCCCCAGCCGGGGACGGGGACAGGGACGGGGACGGAGCGGCCGCGAGTGGCTGAGCCCCGCATCACCGGCCAGGGACGGGGATGGAGCGGCCACCGCTGCTGCGGGCAGCCGAGCCCCAGATCCCCAGCTGGGGATGGGGCTGCCACGGCCGCGGGCGGCTGGGCCCCAGATCCCTGGCTGGGGATGGGGATGGGGCCAGGAGTGGCCTCCGCAGTTGAGCCCGAGATCCCCAGTTGGGGATGGGGCTGCCGTGGCCGTGAGTAGCTGGGCCCTGGATCTCCAGCCCAATCGGGCTGGAGACCGGGGGGGGGGCAGACCCAGGGCACCGGCGCTGGGATTTGGGGCACATGCCCTGGGTGCCCAGTACCAGCGACGCCCCTGGTAACTAGATTGGTTTAAAAGCAGATTTAACTTAAATTAATGCAACTTTTAAGTGGCTCCATTGTGCTTTTATGGGGGTCCATTTGTGCTTGTGTCCAGCCTCCTCACTTTGAAAAGCGAGGATTTGCTAGCTACTTTATCCTTTATATTAATCATTCACAATGTTATTTCACCACTTGGAACACACATTATAATCTCTTGTGATATTCCAGACTGTAGTTCATGTATTTCAGGGAGTTCAAAGAGTTGCACTGCTACTTTCTTGTTAATGAATAACTACATCATACTGAAGAACGGCAAACTTGGCTTTGTGGTTGAGTCTAGTAGGGTTATTTTTAGCTCAGTAGTATAACAATTTGAAAAAGTCATTTGCTTTGGAAGGAGAGTGTTTGGGGAGGCAGATTGAGAATGTCAAGTCCTAACTATGAACACTCAGGTGAGGTGTTGACGCACTTCAGTCAAATAGAAGTCGCCTTGAAAACAGCAAACCTCCTGCCCTAATTGTGTGAGTTTGTGGTACACTTAAATTCAGTGGGAGCCATCTGCATGCACCTGAAGGCAGAACTGGACTTTTGTTTTGTCTTCAAGTGGTTAATGTGAAAATATCCTTGCAAAAATGGTATGACTTGGTGCTTGTGCGCATTTAAAAAGAGAAAGAGAGAGACTGATCATGCTTTTTCTAGGTGTTCCTATCAATGCATTCAGTAAAACAAGGAGCACTTGCAGGGAAAATCAATGTGCCCTTGCATATGACTAAAGGTGTTTCAGCCCTTAACTGTGGAAAACTGGAACAATCCTAGTTCCTGATACTCTTAAGAATGAAGGGCTCAATCCTGCAGAGCTGAGCATCTCTGGCATTCTACTGAGCACTTTCTCTCCCATCAAAGTCAGTGAAATATATAGCACCTCACAGGAATGGTCCTTTGCTTAATATGTCAGGCCTCTGGTACAGCTCCCAGGTATCCAGTGCTACTTGGGCTGCCAGGTATCCAGTGCAACTACTTGTGAGTTGGTAACTCCTTGTGGGATAAAACAAACTGGATTACTGGATTTCTTGAACACAAAGGAAAGATTTTTTTTCCAGAACATATTTTAGTTTGTTTATTTCAGTTTCTAAAACATAAATACTAGGAATGCCACCCCAAGTTCTGATCACACCTTCCAAGGGCTGAAACAGACAAAATAATTTAGAAAATTGTATTCTAATTGTTACTTTAATCCCTTGCCAGCTGTCCATACAATCGTAAACCCATACACCTCCACAAGCTAATTATACTCTGGTAACGACTGACCCCAACCAACCTTCCACCTCACCCTCTTTCAAATGCTAACTAAAGATGAACTTTGCTGTGTGTCTGAAGGTTTTGGGTGCCAAGGGGATGAGATGTGTCAGAGTTTTGGCCTTTGCCACCTGCTTCTCCTCTTCTTCACAGAGTCAGCACCCCAGCTTGGATTTAGGGCCAGGCGACACAGGTTATCTGGGGTGCTGCGCTTGGACTGGACCTGGGCTCAGGGCTCTGTTTTTGTTGTTAGCAAAAGAAGGGAAAATGGAATATTTGGGGTAAGATGTTTCAAGTATTCCGTAGGGGAAAAAATCATGCATGCAAGTTATGCGTCCAAGTCATGAAATGGGCTGCAGCAGCAATAAAAAATAAGGCATTCAAAAGTTTAACAAATGAAGGGGGGGCATGGCAAAGTCCAAAGATGTCCTTCACTCGGGGTGCCATTTGGGCTAGGGTTGGAGCTGGCTGCACCAACTCAGATGCCTCTCCCAATGATAAAACAAGAGCTTTAAAGACCTTGAAGTTTCTGCAGAAGTCCACAGGCAACTGTGCAGCTCTCTGAGGATCATAGTAATGTGCTCCCAACATAAAGCTCCATTTAATAAGTGGCATGCTGGATTCTATATGAGCTTCAGCTTCTGCAGTATCTCAAGATGTAGCCCAAAAGAGAGTAAATAATGGGAGCCTGATTCTGAGGAGACAGAGACTATGATAAGTGTGGCCAACTGTGCATCTGAAGCTATTTGAATTCATAAATGTTTGGGATGGCGGTTGTATCTTAACACATTTTATGTATGGTGCGAAGCACAGGGTAACCACTCAACAAATAGTATTAGGTGCAAATGGAAATATGTATCTTCACTTTAAAGCTGCTGTGGGTGTGTGTTTGGCTAAAATTGTGTGTGCTCACACTGAGTATATTCTAAATCACTTAGAGAGTCCATAGATTTTCTGTATGTTCTGTGTATGCAGGTTGTGAGTTACAGAACTCCATGGCGATACAACATGGATGAATTTGGTTTACAGTGTTTTCTGGTTGTCTCAGGGCCTTTCTACAGCTACAAAAATGATCTTCAGTAAAAATGGATTCAGAAAAAAATAATTGAGTGTTTTCATGAGTAACATGAGTTCACATACTTTTAAAAGTCCTGAATCTTTATTCACGTAAACCAGTATGTCAGTATGTGAGTCTGTATATATTTTCAGGGCTTGATTCAGAATACCATTATGATTGTGTGGGTTTTTTTTAAGACTCACTGTCACAATGTGCTCTGCAGAAGTGCTGAGCATCCATTGTGATGGACTGCTTCAAAATTAATCCCAGTTGTGGGATGAAAAAAACTGCCACTTGTTCTAAGAAGACATTTTTAAAATTTGACTGACAATTTTTTGTTGATAATCTCATTTATTTATACTTGCCTATAGCTGGAGAACCCTGGCTTTTGTCAACAGGCTTTTGTGTCTTGCTACTCAGAATAAGTGACTGCGATTTAAATGTCTAACAGAACTCAAACTGGCTCACAAGATTGCACAAATGAAAGAAAGGAAAGTTTTGTTGACTAGAAATGCAATAAGGATCTGGGGCCTTTGGCCCCCATATTGATTTGAAACAGCCTTAGAGAGACCTATGCATTATGAGAGGAGAAAAATATTCAGTGTCATAAAGGATGTTGTGTGCACATTACTGTCACTTGAAGGAGATGGTCTTGAGCATTGCTTGATTTAGAGGAAACAGTAGTGTGATGATTTCACTGTTTGCCTTCCCAACCCTGTGACAACAAACAATATCCTAAGTCCAAATGGACAAAGGGCACTGAATTCTATTCTCATTTACTTTGGTCAATCTAATGTCAGTGCAGTTACTTGAAGTTTATGCTACTGTATCTGAGAGCAAAATTTGCTCCAGTGTGTTTGATGACAGACCCTAGGTGCCCTTGCAGATATTATCCTAAACCTAAACCTGATTACATGTTTCACAGCAGGGATTTATAAGGAGCTTTCCTTATTACAGTAGCAAAAGCCATTTTCTCCACATAATGTAGGGAAGGAAGACTACTATGAAATAAGTCACAAACTAGCCTTTCCTTTGCAGTCATTGTGCTACCTGTTTAACTACTTAAAAAGTAATTAATTTTAATTAATTATTATTTGTCTTTCAGTGGTGCCTGGAGAACCCCAACAGGGTCCTATTCTCCTAGGTGTTGCGCCCCAAAATGGCTTCCAGACAATTCCTGTGAACAGATGCACAAGGTTGAGACAGTAACCAAGTATTTAAGGAGGCAAGGTAAGATAACAGTGAAATTAGCATATTTGATACAATAAACAATCATTGCAACATCTGCTTTTACACCTATGTGATTTCAGTGGCATTGCTTCTGACTTACTGTGATGTAAGAGCAGAGCTGGTCCCTGGATGACTAGTCGCTTGTTTAGATGGATACAATACACAAGCCATTCAAATAGGTGTTTCAGTGTCAAAAGCAACAATGAATTTGATGAGTGTATCCTAATTCTAAGTTTGCGTTGCCATTCCGATATCAGTTCAGTTAGAGTTGTTTGTCCCATCATTGAGAGTTGTTTGTCCCATTGCTCTATTTCCAGTCCAGAAATTGCGGCTGAGAAAAGAGTATGAACATTGGAACAAAGCCAGGCTACCCAGTGAGAAGGGTAAAATGGAACATGCTCTGGCTTCATCACACATCGCGGACGGGCCACCAAAGATCTTGCTAAATACCAGTCAGCGGAGCTGCTGTACATACAGGCAGCTGTAATTATCTGGGGAATCAACAAAGAGGAAAACTGTCTTTCTGAACCACTGAACTACAAAATAGGCTTTTTATAGGCTCATCATAATCTTTGGCCAACAACATCATGAAGACTGTAGTTCTAAGGAAACTAGGGAGAGATGGTTCAGTTACGCATATTTTATTCATAATTCTCTCATCATCCATCTCCCTTCTTACATCCTCACTCACAATAAATTTTGTGTACAGTGAACTCTGTTTGGAGAAACAGCCATGACTGGAACTGGTCAAGCTTCTGCTAAGCAGTATTAGATGCTCTGGAAGGATGTGATAAGAATGGCAAAACATGGATAAACTGGCTTCCACACTACCACCATCACTATTGATTGATCCCACTGCACGTAGGATAGAAGTTGTCCACATTTTAGACTCCCTTTTTAAATTAAAAAAATAAAATCAAGGTGCAAACAAGAAAGGCAGATTCTGTTCTCAGTCTCCTGGACAAAAATCTGGAGTTAACAATGCCATTTACTCCATTTACTCATACTAATCTTACACTGATGTAACACTACTGACTTCCAGGATGTGCCATCTAATTTCCACCAGTGTGAGAGAAGAAACAGACCAAATAGGGTAATCCTTTAGTGTGATAGAGAGCAGAATTTACTGCTGCAATGCTTGCGCATAATACTGACGGTTTAAAGGTTTGATTTTTTTTTTAAATATGTCAGTATGCCATAAAAAAAGTTTAGGTATTTGCTTTTGATTTCCTTGCCCCTCCACTGAAAATTATAGCATATTTAGTAATTATTATTTTTACAGCACCCAAAAATATTCAAGGTGCTTTACAGTACAAATAAAATACAAAGTGTAAATGTCATCTCAGGAAAGATCAGATCGTTTCTATTTATAGTTATTTTTGTAAACTTATCTGGTTATTAAGACTTTGTTATACTGCAGAAATGGGTTTAAGGCCCTGGAATGGGACCTAAGAGAGTTGGATTCAATTCCCAGCAGTGACCTGGATTTCCTGTGCTATCTGGATCAAATCACATAATCTGGGTCAGTTTCCTATTCTGTTAAATGGGAATAATAATGTATTCTTCCCCTATCATTTGTTTGTCTTGTCTATTTAGATTGTAAGCTCTTCAAAGAAGAGGCCTCTCTTATTGTGGGTTTATACCGTGCCTACCACAGTGGGGTCCTGCTCTAAGCTCAGACCGTTAAGGATACACCTACACTGCAAAAATAAACACATTGCTGTGAGTCTCAGAGCCCAGGTCTACATACTTGGGCTTGTGCTATAGTGCCATGTAGACATTCCAGCTCAAGCCACATAGGAATGTTCAGCACTGTCGCAAAAGCCTGAGGCTAGGTCTTCATTGATGTCAGTAAATTTACTACGTAAGTTCAATCTTTACAGATCAGTGGGTCAGTGAAGACTCAGCACAGTGGAGGCACTGCAGCAAGTAGGTGTTAGAAAGTCAAAGGGAGATATACAAGTTATTTAATGTAGCTTGCAAATTTCCCTTTGACTGCTGCTGAAAATTGTGGTAACTGTAGACCTGGGCACAGTCAGTAGATCTGGGCTGTGAGACTTACTGCCATGATGTCCTTTTTTTTTGTGGTTTTTGTGGTAAGTGTAGGCATATCCTAAGTGCTGCTGTAATCACTTCAGACACAACACTGCAGAATCTCATTCATGTGTAAGAAAATCTCAAGGGGACGGTTCATGAGAATGAGGACTATTAGATTGAGTTGGGCACTGCAAGATCTAGCCTTTATAGTATAATTGTGTTGGGACAAAGACTCTGGCTTACTTTGTTTGGTGCTGCACAGAGCTTAGTGTTTACACTCAACAAATAATAATGCAATCTGGACTTGATCCAGCAACCACTGGTGATGAAAGGAAATGTAAATGCTTGTTCCACATAACCAAAGTGTTATTCGTGAAAAACATTGATTTCCTTGTTAAGAGCTGATCTGTGGTATCAGAGATACTAACATGGCTCTTTGCTAGACTGAGCTAGATAAAATGTGATCCAAGACTGACTGTGTTCTTGCCATAAATAACATAACATCCTGTCTTTTTTTTTTTTTTTGAGGATTTTAGAAACTCTGAAAGTTATGGTGCTCATAAGAGGTAAAGTAGGACTTTTGATGGCTGGCTGCTCTGAGAATTGAAGCAAGTGTTATAAATATTGTCTTATGTAACTATTAAATAAAAGGTAAAGGTACAGGTCCAAAATTAAGCTTCCTGTACTTTCCCAAAAAAACTCCCAACACTCTCACAGTGGAATGGTTGACTGATTTCATAGGAAATTGAAGTCATCCAGGTGTCTGATTGCTAGCGTGGGCAGATCCACAGCCAGGCTGCTATTACTTGTGTAGCTCTGTAGGTGCACAGGTTGGGTCACTTTCTACAGACAAGGTGACCATTCTGATGACCCCATCCCTGCAGTAGGATCTGCTGGTATATCCCTGTGCCTGTCCCTCTGTCTTCAGCAGACTCTGGCTAGTTGCAGGGTCTATTCATGAAATATCAGATCTGGTTTTAAATTAGATTTAATTCAGCAAAGGAGACCCATAAATGGAGCAGGAAAGGTGGAATAAGAGTTCTCCTCCATAAAAGGGTTGATTGTTTTGGCTGACTTTCCCTTCCCCATTTATCATGGTTGTTCTTTTGGAGGAGCCGATTGGAGAAGATTGATGGGGGTCAATGTCCTGGAGTCAGATTCACCATTCCCTTTCCCTGAAAAACAGTGGGGAGGGAGGGATGTGAACTGCTCTTCCCCCAAAGTGGTGGGGCTGCTGGAGGCAGCAGAGGAAGGAATGCACCAGTAGGGAGGTAGAGAAGAGGAACTACTAGGAAGAGAACAGGAGGGCTGGGGTGTGGATTAATGGGAGAAATGAAAGAGGGGTTACTGGGGCAGATGGCAGGGGAAAGCCCTTTTGTGTGTGTGAGGCTTGGAACTGATAGGCAGAGGTGGCCCTTGGCTACAGGTGGCCCTAGTCTAAGGCCCATTGTGAGGCCCCATGTAGGCCCATTATTGGGGCCCCCTCCATGGCCCTGGCTCTCCACCACCCCAGCCCCACTCCACCTAGCCCTAGCTCCTCGCCACCAGCCCCAACCTTCCCCTGCTGCCAATCCCAACTCCCTGCTGCTGGCCCCAGCTTCTCCTCCTGCTGCCAACTGAGGCAGATGCAGTTTTTGGGGTAGGCAAAGCAGGTGATGGGGCCCCTTACTGCTCAGGGCCCTAGGTGTGTGTCTGCTTCACCTCCCCAAAAGCCGCCAATGCTGATAGGAGGAGCATGAAGGAACACCGCTGTGAGAAGGAAGGGTCACTGTACCCGGGATGGGGAAGGAGAGACCAGCTGGCACTGAGGAAATGTCTGGTGGCAGTGAGGAGGAGCTGATAGTAGGAGCATAGTCAGAGAAGGCAGCCAGGGTAGCTTTGTGTCCTGCTCCAGTGGGGAAGTGAAGCAGCTACGCTATTGCAGTCTCTAACATACCACTCACTGTCCCTGGGATATCTAGGACCCTGAATACAAATACCACAGCCTTCCAGAACCTAAATGTGGCATGTGCCACTGCCACGACATCTTGCAGGGAGATGGCAATGCAACTCAGCCCAGATCAGATGTGACCGAAAGTTAACGACTGGTGGCTGCTGAAATGGAAGCAGAATTGGGCCCAGAGATGGCATTTCAGCATGAACCAGCCTTCTTTCAGGCATGATCAACCTATTCCCCAAATGGCTTTTTTCCCCAAAATTTCTTGGTGAGAAAGGGGATATTGTTTTCAAATATTCATGGGGTGGGGTTGATGGGCAGGAAAAGCCAAGAGGGAGGTTTTACAGCAGGGGTCTCAAACTTAAATCACCACGAGGGCCGCATAAGGACTAGCAGAGGGCCACATGAGGACTGGTACGTTAGCCTGAGAGCCGCAACACTGAAACCTTTCCATACAACAATATTGCAAATATCAGTAACAGTAGTGTTGCTGTGGGCCACAGGAAATAGCTTTAGGGGCCGCATGTGGCCCCCGGGCCGTGTGTTTGAGATCCCTGTATTACAGTATTGCCAACTCTGAGTCTTGTGATGGTTCATTTGTTTCTTAAAGCCCCAGCTGAGGAACTGAAGGCATTGCATGAGCTCAGCTTTTACTTGTCAAATGGTAAGTTTCTCTCCCTCGTGACTACTGAGAGATGTTTGAAAACGTGAAGCAAATATGACCTAGAGCTTCAGAAACCAAAGAAAAAGATGCTTCCAAAATCTAATTTTTTAAGCCAGCTTCATGATTTTTGGGGTGGGTGGGAATCAGGGGTGCTATCTTTTGATTTTTTGAATGCTTGAGGTTGGTAATGCTGTGACTGGTGCTCAGGTACCAACATGAGAGAGGCTTGAGAAATTCCATAGGCAGATTAGCTTCAAAGACATTTCATTTCAAAGGTGTATAGCTAGCAGCATTATACCCATGCAGTGCTGGAACCGGCATTGGCTATGTCTTGAGCAACAACAGGATCAAGCCCATAACATGCTGCCTGTGGTGAAGAAATGCATGATGACCTGCAGCATTTACTACATCTATTCTGAAGGTGTCAACTGTACTCTGCCTTAGGTGTCCTAATTTTACAGGTTCCAAAAGGGCAGCTGTGTTAGTCTAGTTCAGCAAAACAAATGAGGAATCCTGTGGCATTTAAAGACTAACAGATTTATTTATCACATGAGCTTTTGAGAGAGAAAAATCCCACTTCATGAGATGCTTTGAACTCTTGTAAGTTCCCCCATCTTCAAAGCATTTGACGAAGTGGGATTTGCTCCCATGAAAGCTCATGCAATAAATAAATTTGTTAGTCCTTAAGAGCCACAGGACTCCTTGCTTGATTTTATAGGGACAGTCCTGATATTCAGGGCTTTGTCTTATATAGATACCTGTTAACCCTCCACCTCCTATCCCAATATTTCACACTTGCTGTCTGATCACCCAAACTCTGTCCTGCATGGCCCTGGAACTACAGGCTGATGGAGGAGCCCTCACCACCTCTCATACTGCTCTGGGGCCTAGAGATATGCTGCCATTACTGGTTGACCTCCGCCTACCTTTTATATCTAAATAATTGTGGCCTTTGGCATATGTGCTTGGGGTCAGGATGGGGAAAGCATCCCCGTGACTTCCCCTTTCCTAGCACAGGTTTGTTGAGAAGCTATAATTTGGCCTTTCCAATCAAGAGCCTATTTCCCTCTGTTCTTTAACCATTTTGTACTAAGTACTGTAAAGTTGAGTATTTAATTGTCTATTGGAGTCCACAATCCACTTCCATGGACAGGTAGTCTGAGCCAGGATATAGGCACACTGTGTACAGTATTGCTGTGTAGTGCTAGCTGTGGTCCTCCATCTGGGAGATACACAAAGCCAGCAGCACCCTCTCTGTATGTCTAGAACTTTGTATAAAGACTTCCCTTGTGCTATCTATTCGCAAGCCCCATTTCTTTTCCATTGCAGTTAGCAATATCCCTTTCATTTAAGTATACAATCATAGAATCATAGGGTTAGAAGGGACCTCATGATGTCATCTAGTCCAACCCCCTGCAAAAAAGCAGGACCACTCCCACTAAATCATCCCAGCCAGGGTTTTGTCTAACAGAGCTTTTAAATATCTCCAAAGATGGAGATTCCACCACTTCCCTAGGTAGCCCATTCCAATGCTTCACCAGCCTCCTAGTAAGAAAGTTTCTCCTAATAGCCAACCTCGACCTCCCCAGCTGTAACTTGAAACCATTGCTCCTTGTTCTGTCCCGTTACTACTGAGAACTGCCTAGCTCCCTCCTCCTTGGAGGACCCCTTCAAGTAGTTGAAGGTTGCTATCAAATCCCCCCTCAGTCTTCTCTTCTGCAGGCTAAATAAGCCTAGTTCCTTCAGTCTCTCTTCATAAGTCTTGAACTCTAGCTCCTTGATCATTTTTGTTGCCCTCTGCTGGACTCTTTCTAATTTATCCACGTCCTTTTTGTAGAGGGATGCCCAAAACTGGACACAGTATTCCAGATGCAGCCTCACCAGTGCCCAATAGAGAGGAATAATCACATCCCTCAGTCTGCTGGCAACACTTCTACTGATGACTCCATCTTTCGAGGAAGGGGAAGAGCGTATTTGGACGCAGACTGGCTGTCCTAGTGAGGAGGGCTTTAAACTAGGTCTGAAGGGGGAAGGAGACCAAACCCCACAGGTAAGTGACTATGTGGGAGACCAGGGGGATGGGATGGAACTTGGGGGGTGCCGGGACTGTAACTCCAGGGATAGAAGAGAGGATAATTGGAACATGCGGGGGGAATCAAATAACTTTCTTAGATGCTCTAATGAAGCCCTAATGCCTGAGGCAGGTGGGGGAGGTCAACACCAAAAGAAAATCCAGGGAGGTAGATACAATAGAATTGAATGTCAAAATGGGAAAGAAGGGCAATCAGCTGGGTATCTTAGGTGCCTATACACAAATGCAAGGAGCCTGGGAAACAAGCAGGAGGAATTGGTAGCACTAGCGCAGACAAAGAACTATGACATGATTGGGATAACAGAGACGTGGTGGAATAGTTTGCATGACTGGAGCTCTGCAATAGATGGGTATAGACTGTTCAGGAAGGACAGGCAGGGAAGGAAAGGGGGAGGAGTAGCACTATATGTGAAGGAGCTCTATGACTGCTCAGAGCTCCATTATGAAAGTGGAAACAAGCCAGTTGAAAGTCTGTGGGTTAAGTTTAGAGGGGAGAGCAACAAGGGGGATGTTGTGGTAGGTGTCTGCTACAGACCACCAGATCAGAAGGAGGAAGTGGATGAGGCATTCTGTGTACAACTAACAGAAGTTTCTAGAGCACAGGCCCTGGTTCTCATGGGGGACTTCAATTACCCTGACATCTGCTGGAAGGCCAATACAGCAGTGCACAGGCAATCCAGGAAATTTCTGGAGAGTGTTGAGGACAACTTCCTGGTACAAATGCTGGAGCAACCGACGAGGGGCCTTGCGCCTCTCGATCTGCTGCTAACAAATAGAGACGAATTTATCAGGGAAGTAGAGGTCAATGGCAGCCTGGGTAGCAGTGACCATGAAATGATTGAGTTCAAGTTGATGATTAAAGGAAAGAAGGAAAGAAGCAAAACACAGACCCTGGACTTCAGAAAAGCAGATTTTGTCTCCCTCAGGGAACTGATGGGCAGGATCCCTTGGGAGGCTGATCTGAAGGGGAAAGGTGTCCAAGAGAGTTGGGTGCATTTTAAAGAAACCCTGCTAAGGGCACAGGAAGATACAATTCCGATAAGGAGAAAGCACAGCAAATGTGGAAGGCGCCCACTGTGGCTTAACAGAGAGCTCTGCACTGAGCTGAAGCATAAAAAGGACGCTTACAGGAAGTGGAAGCTAGGACAGATGACTAAGGAGGCATATAAAGACATTGCTCGGGACTGCAGGGATAAAATCAGAAAGGCCAAAGGACAAATGGAGTTGCGACTAGCAAGGGATGTGAAGGATAACAGGAAGGGGTTCTACAAGTATATCAATAACAAGAAGAGGATCAGGGATGGTGTAGGTCCCTTACTGAATGGGGCAGGCATCCTCGTGACAGAGGATGAGGAAAAAGCTGAAGTGCTCAATGCTTTTTTTAGTTCAGTTTTCACAAGCAAGGTCAGCTCCCAGCCCACTACACTAGGTACGGGGGACTGGGGAGAAGAAGAGAGGCCCTTGGTGACAGAAGGTCAGGTTAGGGACTGCTTAAAGAAACTAGATGTGCACAAGTCCATGGGGCCGGATGAACTGCACCCGAGGGTGCTGAGGGAGCTGGCTGATGAGATAGCAGTACCGTTGGCCATTATCTTTGAAAACTCGTGGCGAACGGGGGAGGTGCCAGAGGACTGGAAAAAAGCAAATATAGTACCTATCTTCAAGAAAGGCAAAAAGGACAATCCAGGGAATTACAGACCTGTCAGCCTCACCTCAATCCCTGGAAAAATCATGGAGCAGCTTCTCAAAGAATCCATCCTGAAACACTTGGAGGAATGTAGAGTAATCAGGAACAGTCAGCATGGATTTACCAAGGGTAAATCATGCCTGACCAACCTCATCGCCTTCTATGATGAGATGACTGGATTTGTGGATGCGGGAAGAGCCGTTGATGTGATATACCTTGACTTTAGCAAGGCTTTTGATACGGTTTCCCACAGCATTCTCATTGGCAAATTAAGGAAGTATGGGTTAGATGTGTGGACTGTAAGGTGGATAGAAAACTGGCTAGAACAACGGTTTCAGCGTGTAGGAATCAATGGCTCCATGTCAAATTGGCAGGCAGTAACGAGTGGTGTGCCCCAGGGGTCGGTCCTGGGGCCAGTTCTGTTCAATGTTTTCATTAATGATCTGGATGATGGGATAGATTGCACACTTAGTAAGTTTGCAGATGATACCAAACTGGGGGGAACGGTAGACACCCTAGAGGGCAGGGACAGGATTCAGGGAGACCTAGACAAACTGGAGCAGTGGGCCAAGAGGAATCTCATGAGGTTCAACAAGGATAAGTGTAAAATCCTGCACTTGGGACGAAAAAACCCCATGTACTGCTACAGGCTGGGGAGTGATCGGCTAAATAGCAGCACTGGAGAAAAGGACCTGGGAGTCATGGTGGATGGGAAGCTGGATATGAGTCAGCAGTGTGCTCTTGCTGCCAAAAAGGCCAATGGCATACTGGGCTGCATCAGAAGAAGTGTTACCAGCAGATCGAGGGATGTGATCATTCCCCTCTATTCTGCACTAGTGAGGCCACATCTGGAATACTGTGTCCAGTTTTGGGCTCCCCACTACAAAAAGGACATGGACAAATTAGAGAGAGTCCAGAGGAGGGCAACCAAAATGATCAAAGGGCTGGAGCACAAGCCCTATGAAGAAAGACTGAAGGAACTAGGCTTATTTAGCCTGCAGAAGAGAAGACTGAGGGGGGATTTGATAGCAACCTTCAACTACTTGAAGGGTTGCTCCAAGGAGGAGGGAGCTCGACTGTTCTCGGTAGTAACAGAGGGCAGAACGAGAAGCAATGGTTTCAAGTTACAGCTGGGGCGGTCCAGGCTGGATATTAGGAAAAACTTCCTTACTAGGCGAGTGGTGAAGCATTGGAATAAGTTGCCTAGGGAGGTGGTGGAATCTCCATCTCTGGAGGTGTTCAAGTCCCAGCTGGACAAAACCCTGACTGGGATGATCTAATGGGAGTGGTCCTGCTTTTTTTGGCAGGGGGTTGGACTAGATGACCTCGTGGGGTCCCTTCCAACCCTATGATTCTATGATTCTATGTAGCCCAGTATACCATTGGCCTTTTTGGCAACAAGAGCACACTGCTGACTCATATCCAGCTTCCCATCCACCATAACCTCCAGGTCCTTTTCTACAGTGCTGCTACTTAGCTGATCGCTCCCCAGCCTGTAGCAGTGCATGGGGTTTTTCTGTGCCAAGTGGAGGATTTTGCACTAGTCCTTGCTGAACCTCATGAGATTTCTGTTGGCCCACTGCTCCAATTTGTCTAGGTCTCCCTGAATCCTGTCCCTGCCCTCCAGTGTATCTACTACTCCCCCCAGCTTGGTGTCATCTGCAAACTTACTGAGTGTGCAATCTATCCAATCATCCAAATCATTAATAAAAATGTTGAACAAAACCAGCCCCAGGAAAGACCCCTGGGGCACACCACTCATTACTGCCTGCCAACTAGACATGGAGCCATTGATTCCTACTTGCTGAAACCATTGATCTACCCAGTTTTCTATCCACCTTACAGTCCATGCATCCAGCCCATACTTCCTTAACTTGCTGACGAGAATGCTGTGGGAAACCTTAACAAAAGCCTTGCTAAAGTTGAGGTATATCATGTCAACGGCTCTTCCCACATCCACAAATCCTGCCATCTCATCATAGAAGGCAATCAGGTTGGTCAGGCATGATTTACCCTTGGTGAATCCATGCTGACTATTCCTGATCACTCTGTTTTCCTCCAAGTGTTTCAGGAGGGATTCTTTGAGAACCCACTCCATGATTTTTCCAGGGATTGAGGTGAGGCTGACAGGTCTGTAATTCCTCGGATCCTCCTTTTTCCCTTTCTTGATGATAGGTACTATGTTTGCTTTTTTCCACTCCTCCGGCACCTCCCCTGTTCACCACACGTTTTCAGAGATAATGGCCAGCAGTTCTGCTGTCTCATCAGCCAGCTCTCTCAGCACCCTCAGATGCAGTTCATCTGGCCCCATAGACTTGTGCACATCTAACTTCTTTAAGTAGTCCCTAACCTGACCTTCCATCACCAAGGGCCTCTCTTCTTCTCTCCAATCTGCCATACCCAATGTAGCCACCTGGGAGCTGGCCCTCCCTGTGAAGACTGAAGTTAAAAAAAGCATTGAACACTTCAGCCTTTTCCGCATCTTCCACCGCAAGGATATCTACCCCATTCAGTAAGGGACCTACACCATCCCTGATCCTCTTCTTGTTATTGACATACTTGTAGAAACCCTTCCTGTTATCCTTCACATCCCTTGCTAGCTGCAACTCCAATTGTCTTTTGGCCTTTCTGAGTATATCCCTGTGGTCCCGAGCAATATCTTTGTATGCCTCCCTATTCGTCTGTTCAAGCTTCCACTTCTTGTAAGCTTCCTTTTTATGTTTCAGCTCACCGCAGAGTTCTCTGTTAAGTCACGCTGGGCGTCTTCCACATTTGCTGTTCTTTCTGCTCATTAGAATAGTATCTTTCTGTGCACTTAGCAGGGTTTCTTTAAAATACAGCCAGCTCTCTTGGGCATCTTTCCCCTTCAGATCAGCCTCCCAAGGGATCCTGCCCATCAGCTCCCTAAGGGAGCCCAAATCTGCTTTTCTGAAGTCCAGGGTCTGTGTTTTGCTTCCTTCCTTTTTTCCATTAATCAGCATCTTGAACTCTACCATCTCATGGTCACAGCTGCCCAGGTTGCCATTCACTTCTACTTTCCCAATCAAATCTTCTGTGTTTGTGAGCAGCAGGTCAAGAGGTACAAGGCCCCTCATTTGTTCCTCCAGCATTTGTACCAGGAAGTTGTCCTCAACACTCTCCAGAAACTTCCTGGATTGCCTGTGCACTGCTGTATTGCCCTCCCAGCAGATGTCAAGATAATTGAAGTCCCCCATGACAATCAGGGCCTGTGATCTAGAAACTTCGGCCAGTTGTCCACAGAATGCCGCATCCACCTCCTCCTTCTGGCCTGGTGGTCTATAGCAGACACGCACCACAACATCCTCCTTGTTGTCCTCTCTTCTAAACTTAACCCACAGACTTTCAGCTGGCTTGTTTCCACTTTCATGGTGGAGCTCTGAGCAGTCTTACAGCTCTTTTACATATAGCACTACTCCTCCCCCTCTTCTTCCCTGCCTGTCCTTCCTGAACAATTTATACCCACCCATGGCAGAGCTCCAGTCATGCAAGCTATTCCACCATGTCTCTGTTATTCCAATTATATCATAGTTCCTTGTCTGCGCCAGTGCTACCAATTCTTCCTGCTTGTTTCCCAGGCTCCTTGCATTTGTGTATAGGCATCTAAAATAGCAGGGTGATTTCCCTACTTTCCCCTCTTGATTTTCAGTTCTGTTGCATCTACCTCCTTGCATTTTCTCCCAGTGTCATCCTTCCCCAGTAGCCTCAGGTATTAGAGCTTCATTAAGACACCTAAGACACTTATTTGATTCCCCCTCACCCCAGTTTAAACTAGGGTCTCTTTTACCCCTGGTGTTACAGTCCTGGCACCCTCCAAGTTTCCAACCCTTCCCCCAGGTCTCCCACATTGTGACTTACCTGTGGGCTTTGGTCACCTTCCCCCTTCAAACCTAGTTTAAAGCCCTTCTCACTAGGTTAGCCAGCCTGTGTCAGAATAGGCTCTTCCCCTTCTTCGATAGGTGAAGTCCATCTCTGCCTAGCAGTCTGTCTTCCTGGAACAGCACCCCATGGTCGAGGAGCCAAAGCCCTCCTGACAACACCATCTTTGCAGGCAGGAATTCATCTCTAGGATGCATCTGTCTCTGCTCAGTTTTTTAAAAAGACACGTGTCTCTTCAGTAATAGCATGTGTAGAGGTACAAACAGGTAAGGAAGAAATGTCTGTATTATCCAAAGTAAAAATGAAGGAAACCATGGAACCAAGCATGATTTCACTTACAACAACATAGGCAACTTGATTGACTCAAATGGAATTGCTCCTTATTTTATCCTGTGGTGAGATCACAGTGGGGACCTGTGTGTTAGTTAGACATAGGATCAGTAGCCTAGCTGGTGACATAGGGACATTATGCCAAGAGCTGCTAATAGCATGAATCTAAGACAGGTAAGACCAAGTGAGGTTATTTGCAAATTCTAATTTCATTTATAAGGTTTGCTTATGGCATGTGCCATTTTGTTTTTTAAACACAGACTATTTTTGACTAGGACAATCAGACACTTTAACTGCATCCCCAGATGTTACTTTACTTATACATGTATCTGTTTCCTTTTTCTTAATTCTGGGGGAAGCATTTGGAGTGCCTGGTACACCACAAGACTGTTCCATAGATCTGAAAAAATTGGGCCCAGGAAGGGGCAGAACCTATTACAAAGTGGTAACGTTATTCTTCTACTATCTATCAGTTTTATGAGTAGCAAGAGTTCTCTCTCTTCTTTGCTCTGCCCTGCAAACGCATACAAACCAGTGAACCAAAAATGATGAAGCTCTGGGTATTTTTATTCTGTTCTGAGGCATCATTTTACAATCTCTTCCTTCCAAAGAAACACTCTTTGTGTCCTTGATAAAATTACCATTCGTACATGCACAATCAATCATGTTTTAAAAATGGTTCTTTAATTGGCATTCTTTTGTGTATAACAGCATTTATACACTGGAAATTGGAGCTGTTTAGCTATCTATAATGGTCCTAGTTCTCATATGGTGTAAATTGAGGGTAGGTACATTACCTTCACTAGAACTGAGATAACTTACATGAACTGAGGATCTGCCTCAATATGTTAAACACAGATGCCTAGAGTCCTATGGGGATAATTTGATTTAAGTCTAGTTTTTGTTGATTTAGACAAGCCCTCATCTTAAACTGATTCCATGCTGCTTTAAGCTAATGCTAAATCAATATAGAAGTAATGCTTCAAATTAATTAAGTGTTGTTATGCAGAAATTTATCCCAGTTTAACTAAATAAATATAAATTGATTTTAGTTAAACCAGTGCCACTTTTGTCTAGTTTGGGCCTAAGTCTATTTTTTTTAAGAGCATGCATAGGCGCATAAGCAAGCGTCAAGATATTAAAACTTAGGTAAGTGTCTTTTTTTTAAAACTTGGTTATAGCTAAAGTATGCATCTGCTGCAAGATGGTTTATAAACCACCTCCTAGCCTCCTGTACCTAGGTTAAATCACAGACATCCTAACATAGCTGGGCCCTGTTCACAGTGGTGGGTCAAAGACTGATAAAACCTACAGCAGAGGTTAAACTATGCATTAGCATAGTTTTTCTGTTCTGTCATTTAAGCATTGTTGATGAGGCTTCTTAGATTAGGTTGCATATTGTCACCAACTCAAGTCAAACTGTATTGATAAAGGTACATTTCTTTTTAGCTTATCTAGTATAGTAGATATTGGACTGTGTGGTTATTATTCCTCAGCCAATTGCTTATAGCAACTGAGATTAATGGGATATAATAAATAAATGTGATGATGTGACTCAAAGACAGCTTGTTGGAAATGTCCTTTCATTTAGCACAAGAAGCTGAACTCACTAAGTGGTGTCATTAAGCTAAAACAGGCTGCATTCATTTTTGCTTATATGTAACTAGGCTTTGCCCTTTGTTCCCCAATCGTATGTTTCATTCTCTGGATATTATATTGCTGGAGAACACCCCTTTCTGCCATTACAGGATACAACATCAAAGGAACCATGCTTGGACCTTGATCCCAAATCCACTGAAGTTGATGGAAGTCTTTCCACTGACTTCTGTGGACTTTGGTTCATGCCCGCAGTGTGTCACGCTGCCTGGTGGAAATGGTGTTGCTGCTTGGGCAGACAGGCACCTGGGAAAAAAAATCCCATTTTGTCAGATGCTTTGAAGAGATATTGGTATATTCTATATAGTATGACATTTTCCAGGCTTTTATTTCCAACAAAATAAATTAAAATTAAACCCTTGTTTTAATTTGAGTCAGATGGATCTGAAATAAGATTTATAAGAATAAGCTAGACTGGGTTCATTTTTTAGTGGTATAAAAGCACACACAGTAAGGGGAGATTGGTATAGTGTAGCAAAAACAACAAGAGTCCTGTGGCACCGTAAAGACTGATAGATTTCTTCGGGCATAAGCTTTCGTAGACTCCCAACCCACTTCTCAGTGGGTTGGAGCCCACGAAAGCTTATGCCTGAAGAAATCTCTTCAGTCATTAAGGTACCACAGGACTCTTGCTGTTTTTGCTGTGCACAGATTAATATGGCTATCCCTCTGTTATGGCATAGTTAAAGCAGTACAGTTTGAGTGTGTGAGACTTAAGCGTGATGTCTGGAAAGGGTCACTGTCCGAAGCTTTCCTGCTTAGAGGTTTTCTGCTACTTGCTGCATCTCTAAATACAGCTTTAAAGAAGTCATGTGTTTGCTACCAAAGCCACCCCCTGCAGATAAGTTTCTTAGCAAGCCTTGTTAATTATTGTAAAGGCGTGAAAAAAATAATCTGACCTTGCTTCTTTTGCAGTTGCTGGAACTCTGTGAGGTTAGGATTCTGCAGTTTGCAAAGCCTGACCTGTTTGCACTTGGACATAGGCCAAAGAAGTCTGACCAACTAGGTAGAAAGAAAATGTTTTGAGTTTGTCCAATGTCAAAAGTCCTTTATTGCCTGCCTCAGCATGGGCTGTTTCTTTGTGTTAGTAGAGAGCAGGTCAGTAAAACTAAACAAGCTGAAACAAATCTGACAGGCTGCAACTCTAGATTAATGAAATTATTTTGGTAAGGAGAGGCCCTTGCTCAGCAACGAGGAATTGGGATTTTCAAATGGGCAGGCTGGAACAGTGGTTCCCAACCTCTTCTCTGCCATGGCACACTTTGATGCTTTTAATTATTTTGAGGCATACCACCATACAGTCTCCAAATGAACTCATGAATATTCATAAGCAATCCAGACATCTTCAGGTAGTTTTTCAAAAAATTCTGTGGCATGCCTACCGAGGTGTGATGGCACAGCTGTGTGCTGTGGCACACTGGTTGGGAAACACTGGGCTAGAGTTAGGTGCACAACTATTCAGTAGCTGTGTGTGCAAAACAGCCAGGGTTGCATTTAAGATTGCTCAGTCTCATCCTGATCAAGGGGCTCAATCCTATTCCCAGTTCCACTAAGTGTGCTGCAATAAGAACTGGGGTGAGATGTTTAGGTCTGTTGGGTGATTCTGTAATTTCCACTCCAGAAGAGGGGGAGCCCTATTAGTCTACTTCAGCAAAACAAACAAGGGGTCCTATGGCACTTTCAAATACCAACAAATTTATTTATCACATGAGCTAGCTCAGGTTCCCCTGAGAGTCAGGTGATCTTATAGCTTCTTGCTCAGGCTTGTCCAACATGCAGCCCTTGGGGGCCAGAAGCCGGCCCGCCAAGGGCTTTTAGCCAGCCGGCCAAGTGCTGCCACAAGAGCCTGGGAGCTGGGGCTGGCCAAAACTATCTGGAATACTCTGTGTTGCTGCATCAAGTGTGCAGACAGACATTGACCGTTTGTGCAAGCAAAAGCAATGCCAAATGTCACACGAATCATTATTTTATTAAAGTTTATTAATAAAGATCAATGTGTATGTCTTTATCTATCAAAAGTTTTCTTACTAGCCCCTGAGAAAAGAATTGCCATGTGGCCCCTACCCCAAAAAGGTTGGACACCCCTGTTTTTGCTCATTCCCTGAAGCATCTGGCTCTGGACTCAGCTGGACCCCTGGTTTGATTCAGGGAGGTGAACGTATTCGTGGGATTTTCGAAAAGCTCATAAATGTTACTCTTTAAAAAAAAGACTTCTGAAAGCTCATGGGCTAAATGAATGTTAGTTTTAAAACCGCCACAAGACTCCTTGCTTTGCCGAACTAGACGAGCCGGGCTACCCTTTTGGAGCCTTCATTCCCCTGCAGCTTGCAGCGCACGCCGATGGCCCGGGAAGGACCCCCAAGTTAGACCCGAGCGCCCCACGAGCAGCCCATCACCTCTCGACCCTCCTTTTTTGCAGGGCGCGCGAACTTCGGCCACGGTCGCCTCCGTGCAGCGCCCCGCAGTGGCCGCCAGGGGGCCGCTGCCTTCGCCTGGCCGCGGCGCCAGGCGCGCGGGTCCGGGGGCGCGCGGCTCGCTGCCTGTGCCCGGCGCGTGGGAGGGGGGCAGGGAGCTGGGCGCGCGCAGGGGAGCTGGGCGCGCGGAGGCGGCGGGAAGCGCCAGGTAAAAGGCGCGCGGGGCAGCGCCTCGTGCACGGGTTCGCGTCTCGCTCCCGCGGCTGGGAGGGAAGGAAGGCAGGAAGGGGGAGCAGAAAGGCCAGCAGGACGGACACCTTCCAGCCCCAGGTTTGCTGTGCATTGTGCCAGGGTGCAGCAGAAGTTGCAAAAGCGGGCTCGAGGGCTTTGCGTGTCTCCACTGGAGGAGACTTAGCCGCGGGCGGGAGTGTGCATGGCTGAGGGGGAGGCTGGGGCTCTTGGGTGTGGAGGGATGGGGAACTTTCCCTGGGTTTCTTTAGCCCCACCCTGGATTTAAAGAGTCCCTTCCTCCGCCCCACGGCGCCATTCAAACTAAATCCTGGGGGAAGAGGGGCTGCTGGAGCCCCTGGGCAAACAACTGTCAAACATCTGGATTCGCAGGCTTCCCGGCAATGCAGCCAAAGGGAATTAAAACAAAAAAAAAAAAATCGCTTTCCACGTTTCTTTCGGCCCTTTTTCGTTTTTCTCCAGCAGCCCAGCCTAAGAAACTATAGCACAGCAAATCGTTACCCCCCATCCAAGCAGGCAGGGGCCTGGGTGTCCTCTAAGTCACTTGCCTTCCGAGGAAAAGGGGGGAAAAAGACTCACCCAAACAAACCAGGGAATGAGCTTTTGTTTGCCTATTGTTTGACTCAAACTGCACAGGGCTGGGAGGCTGCGGTGGAGCTGGGGAGCAAAAGGTTTGAAATGGCAACAGCAAAGCAACTAATCGTCCGGATCCATGGCAGGTAGAAGAGTAAATTTCATTGGGAGGGATAAGCTGGTGGAAAAGCATGTTTTCCTGCTCCCTGGATGACACGGGAGTTTGGCTGGCTGTGCTGCTCAGGGCAGGGCTTTTGTGCTGGATTCCTCCTTCCTTCAGCGCCTGGGGGAGTGTGTTTGTTTCCCTCCAGGGAAGTGGCTGCCACTTTATTGCCTTGAGGAGCTGGGGGTTGGAGAATCCACTCTCTTGTGGTTTTGATTGATGTCTCTGAAAGTGGATGGAGTTTAAAATTTAAAAACCGTCAACAAGTGTGTGTGCCTCTGATCCTGTTGTTTCAGCCACGTGTAAAGGGGAATCTGTGGTTCAGCTGCAGCGGAGGATTTTCGGGAAGGCAAAGGGAACCAGGAGTGGGATAACCAGCAAGCCATATCTTTCCCCCCTCCTCATTCCTTAGCACTAGTTGGTGGTCTTCTCTGAGCCCCATCTCTGTGCCTGACTCTGAAACTGCAAGGCAGGAACTGAATGAGCAAACTCCTGTTACAGCTGGTGATGCTTTTGTGCTAACACTGACTAAGTGGCAAGGAGCACCAGAGCCAAAATCTGAGGATTTGTGACCAGTTTGTTATCCTTCCCTGGCTGCCGGCAGGCATGACTCCTTACAAATTTAAATTGCACAAAACTTGCTAAAATGCCTGAGTATACAGCTTCCATGCAGCCAACCTGCCAAGTCTTGACTCATTTGCAGACAGACTCCTTCTCCAAGTGGTGTTTTAAAAAATCTCACGCAGAATGATTTTTCTTGCTGAGTGATGGAATGAGGGATTTAAAACTTCTCTTGTGACTCTTAGGCTTGTTACAGTGTGGAGGGCCAGATGTACACGCTTTTTGGAATCCGGATCAGTAGCGGAGAGATGATGAGTAATCATCATTTTGACCCTGAATTCCAGGGCACAGAGCAGGTCCAGTCAAGAGTTTTGATAGTAAACCAAGCCCAACTGCCATTGGCCGAAGTTAGGAATACTTTCCTAATCAGTTAATGATTATTTGCATTAGGGTGGCACCCATGATGTGAGCTTTTCACCATATATACAAATTGATTTCTCCATTTCTTTTATTAATTTACAAATGCTTCCAAAGTTTGTCCTTGAATTTAAAAATAATTTTACCCACTCTTAAATGGCATTTGAACAAAGGTGCTGCTGTTCCTGTCAGTAGCTCTGATTAATAACGAGGCCTGTAACAGTTTCTGTTTAATTTTATAGCCCCATGTAGAGAGATGCTGAAGGACTGAGGTGTGGGTTCTGCGTGAGGAGACAGCAGAGCTAGAAGTGGTCAATGGTGAGTGAGGAGAGGGATAGGACAGCTATCAACTGCCATGCATGGATTCATGAGCAGCCTCTACTGCCATGGCTCCTGAGAAGTCATGCCTGCAACTCACTGCTGCCTGGACCCTGATCACCACCTGCCTTTCCTTGGAGTAGAGGATAAAGAATCAGCTGAGGTAGGGAGGTGTGCTTGATACCTCTCTGTTCTAGTGTGGGTCATTTAGGCTGGGATTACTAAAGCAAGTCAAGTGTAGCAATAAACAGAATGTTATGTAGACCCCTCTGAAACATCTTTAGTCTAGTCACGTCTTGCTAAAAATCACTAACATAACTATAGGTGGGGGGGGGCAGAACTCTTGCTGCTAGTAGCAGAGGCCTCTTTAATCTGACAGTCTTCAAAGGATAACAGTATCTAGTAGCTAGAAACTGAATAACATGGTTGAACTAGGTTGGAAATAAGGTGCAGTTTTTTAACAGGGAGGGTAATTAACTGTTGGAATAATTTATTTAAGTGGTAGATTCTCCATCAGCTTAAAGTTTTAAAGTGTGATTTGGGTGTCTTTCTAAAAGATTTGCTCTAGTTCAACCATGTTATTGATCTTAATGCTGGAATCACTGAATGAAATTCTATGGGCTAGTTAAATTGGAAGAACAAACAAGGAGTCCTGTGGCACTTTTAAAGACTAACAAATTTATTTATTGCATGAGCTGTCATGGGAGAAAATCCCACTTCGTCAGATGCTTTGGAGATGGGGGAATGACGCTTACAGAATGGGAGGAAATAAATGCAGGGAAGTGTAAGTCATGGGATCAGGTCACACTGTAACAGCAAATCAAAGCAGTTGTTAAGATTCAAACACTGGAGAGCATATAGACTGGAAGATGAGGTCAAATCACCTGTTGTAATGAGAGAAAAATCCAAAGTCCCTATTGAGTCCTGAAGTAATGCAATCAAATTTGCAAATAAATTCAAGCTCAGCAGCTTATCTTTGGATGTCCTGATCTGGTATTTGTCTGTCTGAGCACCACAATTAATAAATTGTCAATGGAGTGATCAGGGAGATAGAAATGCTGACCCACTGGTTTCAGAATGTTGTGATTTCTGATGTCAGATTTGTGCCCATTTAGTCTTGTGTGCAGAGACTATCCTGTTTCTCTAAGATATAAGGCAGAAGGGCACTTCTGGCACATGATGGCATAAATCACATTAGTGGATGAGCAGGTGAATGAGCCTTTGAGGGAGTAGCTGGTTTTATTAGGACCTGTAATAGTGGCTTTTGTGCAGGTGTGTAGACTGTTGGTCATACTCATCATCCTTTGCCTTCAGATCCATGAGTCATTTCTCTTTTGTCAAGATCAAAAAGGGTAGCCCTGTTAGTCTAGTTCAGTAAAATCAGGCTTGTCCAACATGTGGCCTGGGGGCCAGAATCTGGCCTGCCAAGGGCTTTTGTCTGACCCTTTGAGTGCTGCCACAAGAGCCTGGGAGCTGTGACTGGCTGGGGCTATCTGGAGTACTCCATATTGCTACATCAGGTGTGCAGGCAGACATTGACAATTTGTGCAAGCAAAAGCAATGCCAAATATCACGCTAATCATTTTATTAAAGTTCAATGTGTATGTCTTATCAAAAATTTTCTTACCAACCCCCTGACTGAGAAAAGAATTGCAATGTGGCCCCTACCCCAGAAAGGTTGGACAGCCCTGAGTAAACCAAAGAAACAAGGATCCTGTGGCACTTAAAGACTGACTAATTTATTTTTTGCATGCATTTTCCTGGGAGAAAATCCCACTTAGACACTTCGAAGCGTCTTCAGAGTGCCTGATGAAGTGGGATTTCTCCCACGAAAGCGCTTGCAAAAAATAAATTTATTAATCTTTAAGTGCCACAGGACTCCTTGGCTATGTCTACACTGCACAGCACTTTTGAAAACTTTATTCAGGATAAGTATTTTGAAATAATTATCTTGGGGGGGAAAAAAAACTTTTTCAAAAAATGCTATTTTGGGACAATTGTCTGTTGTCCTGAAATACCTTGACTTTTTTGTATTTTGGAAAAGAAGGTCTGTACTGGTCTTTATTTTTTGAAAAAAAGAAAGTCAGCAGATGAGATACGGAGTAATTTTTGAAAAAAAGCCTTTGCAGTGTCCCACAATGGCTTTTTTCTAAAAAGCTTTCTTGAAAAAGGCTTTTTTAAATATTAAAGCAAGTTTAGCGTTTGCGAAAAAGCACTCTGGTAAAAAAAACAAAAACAAAGCCTTACTTTGTTTTGTTGTATTTACAAATGAGTGAAGATATCCAAATCCTAATGAGGTTGTGAAAGATAAGAATAAATATAAGCAGATCTAAAGGTAGTATAAATACTGACAGAGTTGGAGACTGTCTGTCTGTGCCACCTTTTGTAATGCTGGATCACTTTGAAATAACAAAACAATTAAATTAACATTGGTCAGTATTGACCTGACATGGAGTGATCTAAATGCTAATACTGAATGATCCTGATGTATAGCTTTTTTATTCATAAATATAGGAAGACTACCTTGTATTATTATTTTTTTTTAATCCAGTAACCCAGCAAAATATATGGGAAACTGTCATCTGGAAATGTAGTCAGTTAAGAGTTAAAAGAAGTTTCAGCTGCCCTGGAATTCCCCAGCTGATTGGGAAATTTTGAACATAAAAATCACAACATTTAAAAAAAAAAATTGTTCTCATATTGCTAGGTGGAAAAGCCCATACAAATGACAAGGGAAAATGACTCGTGGAGTAGTCATCGAAATGGGCAATACACTGCTGTCAAATACAAAAAGCTAAAAAAAGAAATATATATCATCCATGAATAAACAGATGTTTTTGTTTCTATGATACTTCAGTTACAGTGATTTTAGATGATACTTCTTAACAGTGAAGTTAAATACTTTTAATAGTTATGGGATATTTAAGTTGAATGTGCTTTAATGTAAAAGTCTCATATTTAAATCTATATAACCTTGAATGACAGAAGACCACACACAATCTAGTGTCTCGGGCAATGGACAGCTTCCTATAAGGGTCACATGGTGGAGGAATTCTAAATTTCAGAGAGGAAATTTTAATATAAGTCATGTCTATGATTTTTCTAACCGTTTTTCAAGGTAGCCAATATGTTGGTAAATGCTAGCATGGACATTTCACAAATGATGATTGTTCCAGAGCATGGTAGCATTTATGAACTCGTGGTTTCCTCGAGACACCTGATGATACATTAACTCAAGAGAAAAACCTCTAATGTAGTTAAATCCTTAGTTCTTGTGCCAATATAAACATAAATTGGCTTTTGAATCTCATTGCCAGAATGAGAGCTGCATCTTGTATACACAACAAATGCAAGACACACCTGAAGGGAAAATAGACTGGCCGGTAGAGCTGCTTTAAATTTCACAGAAGTATTTCTCCAAAACAGTTAAGCTAATCTAACAGTATCTAATGGTCTGTGGTCCCAGTGGCACAAATCATACATAGATAGCCAAAGGACCCATTGACTTCGATGAGTCTCTTGCCTGAGTAAATTTGGCAGAGTGGAACCTGCCAGGTCTTTTGCATTTGCATATTAGCTACTTTACGAGACGCAAATACAGATGTCTAACAGAAGATCTAGGCACAGAGGGATAGGCCAAGCATAGATTTAAATATATACGTATGCTCTGTGTATATCTTGTATGGTAGAATACACACAAGGAAGCCTCATGCACCTAGGTGCCAGTTCAGAAAGTGCTTAAGCATGCGCCTAACTTTGTGTACATGAATAGTCTCATGAATGGAATTGCTCATGTGCTTGACCAGCTTTTGAAGTAAGGCCAGAGAGCTGTTCAACAGTAGTAAAAACTTTTTAATGAATCATTTCAGTCAGGGAAGGTTCTAATCTGCAATGCATTTAATGGTAAATTTTCCTTCTATCTTGCTTGCTTTTAAGATATGGTTCTTCATTGCCCTTCTTTCACATATAGGCAGGCATAGTCCTGTGCTCTAGAGAATTAAAAGTTGAGAATTTTTTCAAACCAGTGCAGGGATTTTGCCACACATTTTTCCAGTAAGGTGAAGGGAAAGTGAGTGACTAAATGCTGTACTGTTTTGAAAATCTCCACCAAAATGTTTTCACTATGCAAAGGTGTGAAATAATCATAGCACTTGTGAACATGACTGATAAAATATCTTAGATTCTCCCCTCCTTCTGGATTTTATAAATTCATAGAAACTTTAAATTCTTTCCAGCCTTTATTTTTCCTTCAGAACTATACATATTTGGAGATTTTGTTATATAGTCATAGGGGAAAAAACTGAGCAAAACCAAGCCATGCAGTTCTTCCTTGAATACAATGGATGGGCTCTGAATCTTTTGAATGGTGAATAAGCTGATGGATGTTTGAAAACAATTGTTTCTTATCTGTTTAAGAAAACAGGTGAGGGAAGGGGGGGGCACAGAATTAACTAAAATAGAGTCAATGTCTGAACTGTTTAAAACTGCCATTGTCTCTACTTGTAAACTTGACCACATAAATGAACACAAGATAAAAACTTCCCTGTTACTGAACTGCACTTGTGTAAACCATTGCATCAAAAAATGGGTACCAATTGTTGAATGTACCACAGTAAATGTGTGGGGGGGGGCTCTAAGTATTACAGTGACAGTAGCATTTGATAAATATATGATCATAGCTGAGAAATAACTTTCTAGGTGAGAATCTCTGCCATACATTACTCTTGAAATTTCCTTGGTTTTTATGTGTTTTCTTTCAATATTTTTAATGAGTCTCTTGAAGAAATTTTGGTATAGTGTCAGATCTTCTTATGTGACATAGCTGAGGTCTTGGCCACCCACTCCAGAACTTTGGAAAGGTGTGCCATCCTCCTGACTCATGCATGTGTGCCCCTCAGACCTTCTTCTTCTTCTTCTTCTTAATGAATAAAAACATTCCCATATTTCTGAAAGAATAAAATCAATCTAATGATAAAATGCAGCAGTAAATAACTAAAAGCCATAAAATAGTTGATAGACCTACTGAAATAGCCATAAAATGTTTTCCAAGCCCAGAGAATAAATATAAGAAAACTTCTTTAAAAATGGTCCATGTATTTTTAGTGTAAATATATGTTTAAAAGAGGCAGATTTTCAAAAGAGCTCAGCTCCCATTCTGAATATTAGGAACTGCTGGATGGTGAGTTCTCTTGAAATTCTGGCTGTTTCATTTTGGGTGCCTAACTGGAAGCTGATCTCTTTTGGAAAGCTAGCCCCATAGTTACGAGTCCATGATATTTTTGAAAATCTGACCCTATACCTGTTACATTTTTTAAAGAGGAAAATAGCTACTTTCTATCCAGGGGGGAAGGAGCTTAGAAAGTAGATGGTCAATAAACAGAAACTCTTCTCATTTCCACTTGGACTGGTTCCCAGGAACAGTGGTTGTAGCGCTGTTCTCTTAGGAAATTGTTGGCCCTTTGGAAGTATTTCTTCGTTTTCAGAATGCTCTGTAGGACCTCAGTTTCTGAGTTGTCTGTTAGCAGGGTGCAGAGAGACAGAAGGCACGTGACTATTTGATTTGCCAATGAAATCCATTTTGGAATTTTTGTGCATCTTGTATTCCAGGCATCTTGGGAGAGATTCTTGCTAAAAAAAATTGAAGATCCCATGCAGGATCTCATGGGTTATCACCATGATATTCACCTTCTCTCTAGGTCTGAGAATGGCCATGGGAACCTTGAAGTCTATCCTTTCATTTACAGAGCAAACTACCCATCCATTCTGCACAGGAGGTGTAAAGTGCTCTGGTTCACTTTGCCTTGTAGGATGCAGCCGCTTGGATATGAGATTTTAGTAGAGGATTGGAGTTTGCTAGAGAACACCATCACAGCGGAAATATGCAAGAAACGTGATAATGATAATCAAGTTATCAGTTCATCTTACCTTGTCTTCATGCAAAACATCTGAGCCTGGGTGGAATTTGTTGAATGTCTTTTGTGGACTCCACTGTTGCTCTTCCATGATTTTATTTATTCTGCATGAGATGTTTGTATTAATTGTAGTCTGGGAGTTGTGGCTTCTTCATCTTTTCATGCCTTTGAAGCCTCTTTTTGATTTCATTTTTTGTTTAATAAGTTAATTGTCTGGCACATTTATCACCTTTTTTTGTCCATGTTAATAAATATAATATTAAGTAATATACTGTGGACTGATGATAAATGTGATTTTTATAACTGATTAAGTTAATCCCCCAGACATGTTCCATCCTCTCCTTCTCTGCCCAACACTCTCCAGAAGCATTTTTTCCATACCATCTGCTCCCAGATCTTCAGTGGTTTCTTGTTCATAGTTTTTTTTTTTTTCTTTTGTCACATTTGACCTCATCTGCATCTATATGCTGTTCCCCAGTGTTTGAATCTTAACAACTGCTTTGATTTGCTGTTACAGTGGGACCTGATCCCACAACTTGTACTCCCCTGCATTTATTTTCCTCCCATTCTGTAAGTTTCCCTCATTTTCAAAGCGTCTGACCAAGTGGGATTTTCTCCCATGAAAGCTCATGAAATAAATAAATTTGTTGGTCTTTAAGTGCCACAGGACTCCTTGTTTGTTTTTACTGAACTAGACTGATACAGCTGCCCTTTGGAACTGAGTAAAATCTGTAATCTGCAGTTCAAGCTTTTGCGTCACAAAGTCTGTGTTTAATTGCGCTTCACATGGGGACAGAGTGCCTAACGTTGCATTACTTTGAGTTGAAATCAGTGAGTGTTCTGGGTGCACATGGAACACTGGATTAGACCCTCACATATAACAGGCTGTGTTCAGACGAGAGTTTTATTTCAAAACAACAGCCGTTGTTTCGAAATAAAATTTCTTATGTCCACATGACGTTCCGTTATTTCGAAACAATGGGACCCGTTGTTTCGAAATAATGGCCATTATTTTGAAACAGTAAAACCTCGTTTGAAATCAAAATAGCCGTTGTTTTGAAACGGCTGTTTTGAAACAATGGCGTTGGGACACATTGTTTCAAAACAACACTATTGTTTTGAAACGTGTCTAAACGGCCTTATTTCGAAATAACCATTTTGAAATAACAGCCGTTTTGATAGCAGGCTTTCCCTTAGTTTGAATTAACATTTTCTTAATTCGAATTAACTTATTTCAAAATAACAGTTTGTGTGAACATAGCCACACTGTCTGAACTTGGCCATCTGCATGGCCTTTCTTTTTTTTTTTTTTTTTTTTTTTTTTTACTGTTGCAGGGTTTTTAAGCCTGTCTGGGTAGTCTATTCTTTTTCAAGCTTGTTTTTGGGTTTTTTTGGGATTTTTACATTAATATGTTAAACCAGTGGTTCCCAACCTGTGGCCCAGGGCCGGGGGATGAAAACTGGCTTGCAAGGTCTTTCAAAGCGGTCCACAACTCCCCCCTTGTTGGCTGAAGAAGGGAACTGCTACCTAAGAACCCAGGCAGAGCATATTTCTGCTGAGCTGAAGGATCAGTGCAGGCAACTTGCTGCAGCCAAAGGGGACGGGAAATTAGTGTTTCCCTCTCCTTGTCTGTAAGAGGGAGCATGGCAAAGTGCTCCATCTAGGCCCATAGGTGCTGGGGTCCCTGTTGGAGTCACAGGGAGGGGAGCAGTGATTTAGTGTCTCCCTGACAGCAGAAGGGAGCTACTGTCTAGGTACTCATTTGGAACATACATAGTTACAGGATGCATTGTTTTCCTGCTGCAGTCCAGAAAATGAGAGAGCAGCAAGGAGGCAGCCTCCTTGCTTAACTCCTTCCATCTGGTTGGGGAGAGGGAGGGAATGGGTTGCTGGCAGAGACTGGTGTCCTTTCAGGGTTGTAAAAATTATGATTGTGCCTTCAAACCAAAAAAGTTGGGAAGCACTGCATTAAATGTTTTGGATCAGCTCTGTGAGTTAGAGGTACAGAGAATCACTGAGCAGAACTTAAACTGAAAGCTTAATAAAATAAGCAAGGAATCCTGAGACTAACAAATTTATTTATAAGTAAATTTGTTAGTCTTTAGGTGCCACAGGACTTCTTGCTGCTTTTGCTGCACTAGACTAACATGGTTGCCCCTTTGGAATTTAATAAAATAGAAATGGTTAACAGGATTTAACGTTCTATCTTTTGAAGTATACTGGAGACATCTTACTGATAGGTTGTCAGCTACAGAAATTTACAGGTGTTAGAGGGGAGCATTCTGGGATCTTCTTTGACTGAAAGGATTTGAAATGGGGTGGAGGGCAAAGGGGAAAAAATGAACGTTTAATTGATTATCAAGTCTGTTCCCTAGTAGTCTACCCCAAGATTTATGTTTGTGCTGAATTAAGTGCAAATCAAATAAATGTACTGTGGGTATGTTCACACCCTGAAATATACATGTGCCATTCCTATTGATTTCAGTTGGAAATACACACAGGCATTAGCAGACATGTTGGGATCTTATGGGTTTTTAGTGCAATTCTTTCTGTTGAAAAATGGCTGTTCTCAAAAACAAAATTATTCATGAAAAGTTGCAACATTTTCCTTTTGCGGGCAAAACAAAATTGTGAAATATTTTAGCATTGACTGAAAATCAGGTTTTTTTGTACACAAAACTTACTTAAAAATTTAAAGTGGGCCTATTTTAAACAGTTGGAAACAAAACAATTTTGGTGTTTGGGGGAGAAAAGTCTTTGAACAACAAATGTAGCTTTAGAAAAATGGAATTGTTTTCAAAAGAATTTTAATCTTAAAAATCTCTGACCAGTAGTACCACCAGTTATTTGTTGTAGGTGGTATTAGGATGAGCTTGTACACAGGCACAATAAAATTACAGAAGGATGTAAAAACAAGAGTCCTGTGGTGCCTTAAAGACTAACAAATTTCTTCAAGCGTAAGCATTCATGGGCTCCAACCCACATTGTCAGATGCATGAAGTGGAAACTACAGTTGTTATATATACACATGCCAGGATGCAGGGGGCAGGCGTTAGCAAAATCAATTAAGTTGGGACAGATGGGGCCCATTCACAACAGAGGATAGAAATGCATGTTAATGGTTTGAATGGGCCTCATCTACCCTAACTGAACTGACTTTGATAACACTCCCCCTTCCACCCCCCTTTCCTGGCATGCTTACGTATACGTTTCAGCTGTAGTTTTCCCCTTCATGCATCTGGCAAAGTGGTTTGGAGCCCATGAAAGCTTATGCTCGAAGAAATTTGTTAGTCTTTAGGGTGTCACAGGACTCTCACCTTTTGCTGTACACAGACTAACGTGGCTAACCCTCTGGAAACAGGGAGTAAGCTTCTGAGATATTTTCAATTTGTGTAAGTTGATGCAGCTCTCCCAGTGCACACCAGCTTGAGAACCTGTAGTCTGATAGCTTGGTTTTGACGGGTCATCATCTGAAGTTAGATTCTTTATGGAACTGTAATGGCAGGGCTTGGTTTGTCAGGTAGCTTGAGCTACTGTTACTACTTTCATTCTAGGGCACTGGAAAGATGAGCAGGGACAGCAGAACTGCTTGATAGGATGGTGTGGGAGCATGAATTTCAGGAGATTCTTGTGGTGTCATTTTTAGCCTCTCAGCAGACCCAGGATTGCATGTCTGTCTCTGAGGGCTGCAGTTCTGAGAATTTTCAAAAATTGGCTTGAAGCTTTACTTACATTCTCAATAGCTCTTGTTTAAATCCTTTGATACCTATGAGAAAATATGGGGAATAATTTTTTGGCTGATCAGTCTAACTTTGAACACTAATGCTCAAGGTTAATCCTTTCTTTATTACACAAAGAAATGCTGAATACCTGAGACAAATGCTGTAGACCAGAACTTGCAGCATTGTTTCATTTCGGCTGGCCTCTTCCCATGTGGCTGTCTGTGCATTACTCTGGTAAAACTCCCATTGAGATCCTTGGAAGTATTTTTGAATATGGAGTGGCTTGATTTGCTTTAAGTACCTTGTTACAGTCAACTTAACCATTCAGTGATTAATAAGCATTTCCAGATCTATTGATTTCATAGCATGACATGGCTTATGGGAGACTGGAGCATCGTTTATACAATTTTTGTCCTTGGAACTAGTTTTTAAGTAGTTGTATCTAATATATTGCCATTAACATGAGGTATGTGCCTATCCAACAAAGATCAGGACTTTAAGAGATGGTTCCTTTGCCTCTATTTCCAAATTGTCTTTCTCTGTGTCTATCTTTTTAGCAGGCTATGTGCACTTTGGGGCAGGAACTGTTTATTTCTGGTGTATTGTAGAGCACTAAGCACATTGGCAGACCTTATTTAAACAAGAATACTAGTATGAACAAATTAATATTGCCCTGCATAGTGCAAAAGAGGCATGAATACCCCTTAACACATTGCTAGTTAATAAATATTCAAATTTGAAATTTCAGGGGATAGTTGCTAAAACAAAAAAGAAAAGCTGTATAAGGTGTCTTGTGATAGTGGATTTTAGTATAGTATGCAACCTGGCAAAATATTGTAATAGCTACTGAATACTGACATGGTTGTTGACCTCTTCCAGCATCAGCATTTGTTTTGTATTGGACGTGTGTATTTAGGAGAGTGTCTATATGTTGTTTATTTTGTGGTGTGCATGGCTTTCTGCATCAGATTTAGTACATATATTTGCATGTACTCAACAGATCTTTCCGTAAAGTGTATGTGTGCAGAATCAACTGGATCTGATTTCTCCAGGCAGGAGTTCATGTTGTAGACTTGGCCCAAGGAAACAGTGAGAGGGAGCTATTTTTTAAAAGCTATTTGTGAATGACTATACACTTTAAAGTGTATATCATTTGTTTATGCACAAAAATGCAACCACTAATATTTAGTATTTACTAGATTTTCACTTCCGTGTGTTTAAAATCTTTTTGTTTATACATAAACCCTATTTACTATGATTGGACATGAGCTATGAATGATATTACTGATCTTCCCCCTCCTCCCATGACTTTGCAAAATTATACGGGGCAGGTGATTAATAGTATACAAGCTAGACATTATGAGATAGTGATGGTACAGGTAATACATCGCAACTCAGACAGTGTAGAATGGTAAGTTTTTTTTTGTTTTTTTGTTTTTTTTACTGTTTAAGGAAGACCACTTTTTGATCTGGATTAGGAGTGGTGCAGCTACAATTTTTAATTCATAGTAGATAGCCTTCCTCTCTTCATGTGAGTCTAATACACAGGAAGGGGCTGGATTGGCTGGTTTGAACTGGGAAATCCTCTGTTCTCAGCACAACAGTGGTGTGAATTTTCTCACCCTGAGACCATCCAGTGGCTGGCATGTCCCTGGAAGAGAGTAAAGTGGCTAGTGCTTGGATCATCTGCTAGGAACTAAACCAAAATCCACCACCAACTTGCTAAATGTTGGTCACTTAATGTGCCCCTGGAAAGGTGCCACAGAAATGCTATGGTAACTTTTTTAGCCACTACTGTCCTGGTGCAAATTCGAACAGGTAATCTGTCATTTAATGGTAGCTCTGTAGCTTTTTATCAGTGCCATTCCCCTTCTGGTTCCTTAAGTAATATAGCTTGTGTTCTCATAATGAGAAAATACTAATGCTAAGATGCATGTTTTTAGTACCTGTTTCAGGATATGCACTGAACAATCGCCCTCTGCAGAAGTTGTTACCCATGTGCTAAATCTATCTGAAACTGACTTGGGTCCTGAAATAGCTCTCTGCCATCAAAAGAGCACTCAAAGAGATACAGTAAAATATAATGTTCTTTCCACACTTGCATACTGTAAAGTTCTTTGACGCATCAAGTCATGACACTAAACCAAAACCCCTTGTTGAGTTGGAAGTGGCACTTGGTCTCAAACTATTTTTCTTGGCAGTGATGGTGGACTGGAGAACTAAGGTGTGCATATGGTTGGAGAACAGAATGCTACAGGAATGTGTGGGAATCAGGTTTCCTGAAAAGAACTTACAAAATCCTCTGTTTAGGAACTGTTTGAATTAATCAGAAAAAGAAGTTCACTGACAATGTTGGAAATGAAAAATGATAAAGTCTAGATATAATTTCATAAAGGGCCTTTTGTTCGTTCTAAAGGCTTTAAATGGGAAGATAGGCTGTTTTTTCAGGTAGTAATGGGTTGACTTAACCATCTCTAGACATCAGGGGTCTGAACATGAGAGTACTTAAAGTGCCTGTGGCCAGTCAGGTATTTCTGTTATTGCTGCGGCTGATTCTGGTACTCTAAAAATACCTTCGTTTAGACAAGACCCTGAGTAACTGAAAGGGCAATCCTCCCTTAAGAGCTGTCTACACGGGAGGCAGTATGTCCACATGTACAGCGCACAGCACTGGGACTCAAGAGACCAGGCTTCTGTTCCCACCAGTACTCCAGGCCTGCTGGGTGAGCTTGGACACCTCTGCTCTCTGCACCTCAGTTTTACCAGTTGGGATTAATGATATTGATCTCCTTTGTAAAGTGCTTTGAGATTTACTGATGAGAAACATAAGAGCTGGGTATTGAGTATTATTGTTTAATATGCAGCACATTGTTAGTGTCCTGCAGGTGAAGGGTGAGATTTGGACACAGGCTTAACTTAATGCGTCTCATTTTCTCACTCGCTGTTCAGATATGTGGGGTCTTTACAGCTGGAATAACCAAAATGCTCAATGAAACCGAAGAAGAAAGATTTGGGTTTTTTCTCTGCTTTTAGATTAAAATTCCTCAAAGACAAATTACTACTTATTAGAACAGTGAACCTTAAATCATAAATCAGGGTACCTTGGTGGTGGTGGGACAGCAAAAGAGTTGGCTCTTTTGTCCAATGGGAATATAAAGCTAGCAAACACTAGTCAAAAGATACTTAGTAGACAGTGGGGTACTGGATAAACAGACTGTCTTTTGGCAGCTCTGAAGCTAGAAAGGTGTACTATTTTTATTCATTGTAAGGCAGCTGCCTTATTATTGATATGTCATTGCACACTGCTGTGTTAAAAGGGTGGGAATACCTATCTGTACTTTTTATGGTAACAGAAAGTAACTAAAGTTTATCTTGGAGAGACAGCAACAAATTCCACTGACATAAAATCATTCCCAGAAGGGGCACAGGACACAGTCAGATGAACACTGCACCTTTATCAATAATCCAGTGCAGTTTGAACGCAGCTGCAAAGATATCTTTTACTCTCATTTGAAATGTTGACTCAGTGAGTAGTATGAATGATGGTAGGGTGCCCCTTCTATGACTGAGAGGCCATAATGGCAGTAAACACTGGCTGTCATTGGGACAAGATTGTAACTAGGGCAGATTAAGGAACCAGCTGATTCAGATCTTAACACATGGCTAGGAGCATATGTTGAGAGAGATTAGCTCAGAATGCTGGGCTGAATCAGTTTGTTCCGGGTATTGATGTGAATAAGTCAGATTCTCATCTTAGTTACCTTGGTGTAAAGGCAGAGTAACTCCTGTGGAATTGTACTGCCTTTACATCAATGCAAAAGAGTTACAAATCTGGTGCAAGAGATTTGACAGAAGATATTAAAGGACTTCGTTGTAAGGTTTCAGTCACAGTATAGATCAGGGGTCTCAAACTCAAATCACCACAAAGGCTGCATGAGGACTAGTAGTAGGCCACATGAGGATTAGCACATTAGCCCAAGGGCCGCACCACTGAAACATGTCCATACAATGATATTGCAAATATTGTTAACGATCATGTCATTGTGGGCTGCAGGAAACAGCTTCAGGGGTCTCATGCGGGCTGTGTGTTTTGAGACCCCTGATACAGATGGACCAGATTTGGTCCTCACCTGCAGAGATGGCATGCAGGTTGGTAAACAAGTGCCTTCTGGTATCTGGGCCTGAATTTGGCTTAATAACTGTAATGGACTCTGAGTTAGATTCCAATGTGGTGTAAATCTGCATAGCCCCATTGCAATTAGTGGTGCTGCTGCATCAATTTATTCTAGATGAGGATTGACTCCTTAATCTTAAAAAAACAAAAACCAAACAGTTGAACAGCCCACAACAAATTTGAGCCCAATTTAACACTTACTGTAATTTTACCCTAGTACCACCCTAATGATTTCAGTGGGGTTACAGTGGCATAAAACAGTAGTTATGCAATGGTTAATTGGGGTCTTTCTAGCTAGAGGCAGTTGAGCTTGATTCTACTGTGTTGTGCCTGTAAATGGGGAGTAAATTCACTGAATTCTGTGGAATTTCTCATGTCTTGAAACAAGTATAAAAGGAGAATCTATAATAGGTATGCTTACAGAGCTAATACTCTCTCTTCTCCTTTAGAAGACAAAACCCCCTGAGGTCTATTTCTCCTCTCCTCTCCTCTGTTTACACCAGGTGGGGAACAGAATCAGGCACAAAGCTTTTTCTGTTCTTAGAAACTTTATTATGACCTCCCAGTTGATCTGGAAATTATTGTAGGTATTATCTGGTGGAGAGAGGAAGATGACACAAGTTTTCAAGTGAGGAACAAGCAATAACAACAGTATTTAGCTCCCTTATGAGCAGAAGAATTAATTTTCATTGGGGAGTGTCCAAGAGTGTTTATGTAAAAGTAATATCAGTAATAAACCCAAACACAAATGTAAAAAAAAAAAAAAACATTTGTTGTGATTATTCTGATCTGAGATCAGAGCCCCGTTGTGCACAATATCCAGGCTCACACCCTTAAGTAAAAAGGATTCCCACCCAAGGCAGCAGGGTTGTTCATCAGTTCACACTGGTACTTGAAAGGGTGGTTGCTGGTAACCCATCCTGTTTGCTTTGTTCACATAGAAACCAACTTTACCAGACAGAATTGTTTGATCTGAAACTCTCCTCTCTTGAAAACGTGTGCACGCGAGAGAGGATTCTTCCTTACACATGTCTTTTCCAACTTAGGCCAGGTCTACACTGATGGTGAAATTCAGTGGCAGTTGACAGTAGTTATGCAAGCTACACGGAGTATTATGTTGATTTCTGGACATAGTATTAAATTGTATTATGTCAAGTTCTGGATATAATACAATTTCTGGGCTGGAGTTATACAAGCTACACAGAATATTATGTCAGTTTCCAAATCAGCTGAGCATGTCTTTACTTGACTGCTCAGTGGGTCTTGGAAAAAATCAATCTAACAGTGGCAGGTTTCTGCCATCAGGTAGACATACCCCTCTTGTTGGCTACACAACTTCTGTGACTACATACATGTGAATACTTGCACCATGGGACTAAGGGAACTAACTCCACTGATCAAATTAGAAACTGTGACTGTTTTTTTTGTTGTTGTTTTTTATGCAGTCCCACATTAATTTCACACTTCTGAAGAGCTCACTGGGAATTGGTAAGTGACCTGTGTTCAGTCAAGGACTTTCATTGTCATAAAATGAGAGAATGTGACCTTTAATAAAAGACTACACACATTAGATCAATGTTGTTTGTTTAACCACGCATACAGACACACAAAGTTCTAGTCCCTTCATTATGTTGGTTTTATACTGAAGGAAGAAAGCCTAATCTGTAGCTGGAGCTGTGAACTAGTAGTGTGTGCTTCCAGGTAGGAGATCTAGGAACTGGTCTTGGGCCAATCCTTTTGCTTCCATAACCACTGAGAGTGGGAATGTTGAATATGTCAAGAATTGAGTTTTCACTAGTAGGAGACAAACTGCAGGGTTTGAAAACTGGAGACATAAAGGTCTTGTGGTTAGATCAAGGGACTGGGTGTCTTAGCCCGACTCTGTCATCATCTTGATGGTGACTAAAGGCATGCTCTTTAATTTCTCTTTGCCTTAGTAACCCTTCTGTAAAATGGACATAACAGTGATTTTATAGCTATTTCATGTGGTCAGAATGTCATGAAACGCAGTCAATGTTGCACTTTGATATTGCCAGATGGAGGTGTATTATAATTACGCTGCTCAGAGGGCTGAAATTTGCTATATTGATTCCTGAACTGGTGAGAGAAAATGATCATTAGTCTGAGGAAATAGTGATGGTTTAATATTTTAATATTTTATGAATTACCAGGGCTACAGATAAATACTTTATGCTGTATCTTTTGACAGATGGAAGTACTGGGTTTTTTACATTTGTTTGTCACCTTGGCAGACTGAGATAGTGGTCCTTAAATTCACATCATTCTCATTCCCATGTCACTAGAGCTAGAAACAAGAGTTTATATTTTCTTGAAAGTTTGGAGTTTCAGTTTTCAAATGATGCAAAACATTAATGTCTGAACTAGTGTTTCTTGAGATGGGGTCATGGAAATCAGTGATATGATTGTAGGATCCCATATATTGCAATTTGACAGACTGGTAACTTCATCAAGCACTGGTTCTAGACTGCTAATCAAAAATAAATATTTTTGGTCCCCAGAATATCTTGCGCTATTCAATAGGTTGAACTCCTTGTGCTTAGGTAAGGGGTAACATTGTTGAATTCTGAATGTGTTATATTTGGTTCCTGTCAGATGAAGGCCAGTGGTTGCAATATAAAACCTGTAATGCAAAGTATTTATAAGGCACCTTTGTGTATAAGCACTGTTGAGAGAGGGGACAGTTTAGTCAAGAAAAGAGTTGGAATTTGTCTCAATAGATGGCAAAAAAAATTCTGAGGAACAAAATACTTTCTAGATATTTGTTTAATTGAAAATCATTTCTATTTGGGTTTATTGACAACAGTTGTTGGGTTTTCTTTTTTTTTTTTTTTTTTTTTTTTTTTTCTTGTGCTATCTGTTGACCTTCTGTTTCACATAATCCCCTGGGCAGATGTCTGGGTGCATGTTGGCTTCTCCCTGCTAGCAGGGCTAAATCAGTGGGCAAGAGTGTAAATCTTGTATAAACCAGATATACCAAAATTTACCAATTTACCAAAAATTATTGGTATTGGCGAGAAACAGATTTATGAGCAAGAGGGGGCTGTGCCACCCGATCCCTGAGGGATTGTTCTAAAGCCACAGTCTAGTCCCAAGAGAGCAAATGGGTCTCTAAATCAATGGCATTGACTGCAAAATGGTTTCAACATGTTTTCATGTTCCCACTGAGTATTTCAGGTGTCAGACGAACTGGATTCCAGTGTTTTTCCAAGTGACTTAACACCAACTCAGATGGCTTGGCCATCTGTTCTGTATGCTAGAATCCATACCAGCTTGCCAGCTTTATTTATACGAGCCAAGAAAAGCTGAATGGAGAAGACTTCCTGGACGGCCTCGTACACGCTGGAGGGATGCTGTAGCTTCTGACTTTGCTCCCTCAGGCTTAATGTAGGGTGGGCCTCAACACTGGCAGGTGATTGGGTTCTGTGGAAGTGGGAGATACAAGTTCTCCACTAGGAGAATTAATTATTATGAAAATAAGATATCAAGAAACATGGGGCATTCAGATGTCCACACTTAAAACCAGGGTTGTGTAGTACCCCCAGAAATCTCCTTGCAGATGTACATGTCTGTGGATTAGTTTGCTGCTGTGCCTCAGGCTGCCATTGGTTTCAGCTTCCATAGCCATCTGTTAAACACTTCATAAATCAGTAGTAATAAATAGTTGGCTAACATTATTGCTCTATCTGTAAAGTGGTCATTGTGGCAGCCAATAAAATTAGCACTCACCAGAGCTTTGTAGAACATTCTTGATGGTGATTTAGACAGGGAGTTTAAGGTTCCAGCTGCTTTCCTATTCACATCGGTAAGTGGTGTCTGGATTTTGTCCCCCCCCACCGAACCCCCCGCCCCCAGGGTAGGAAAGTTCTAGCCTCATTAACATCATGTGCTGGTATGGTTAAATTATCCACTAGCAGGTACAAAATTAGGATGTCACTGTAGATCCTGCAAAAGAAACGTTATCTCTTGTAATAACTTTGCCTACCAAGTAACTTTTCCTTTCTGTAAGCAAGCACCTTTTGTTGTATTTCTTTGTAAACAGGTGGAAGGCCAATGGACTTAACTCTCAGAATTAAGTAAGCTAGAGAGGGAAGAAACCTCTCAATAACCTTGTGTCTTCTGTGCCAGTGTAGAAGTGGTCTTTACAGTTGATGATTTGTAGATTTTTTGCCCAGTCAAATGATTCAAATAATAGGACTTCCACAACTTCCCTTGTGAGATGGTTGTATTCTCTAATCCAGTGGTTCCCACCCTTTTCTCTGCTGTGGCACATCTCGATACTTTTAATTATTTTGAGGCACACCATCATGTAGTTTCCAGATAACCTCATGAATATTCATTAGATTCATAACTCTGAGTAGTTCTTCAAAATATTCCAGGGCACACTGGTCAGGCCTGAGGGCACACCCGTGTGCCATGGCACACTGGTTGGGAAACACTGCTCTAGTCTAATGTGATGTTGGTAACTTCTGTAGATGTAGGGATAGAATTCTGAATGTCGAAGTTTCAAATCTTGTTGATGCTCTCTATGGGTCCTTAACGTGAGTGGAGTGTGGTTTAGTGATTGGAGCAGGGAGCTGAGATTCTGGGCTTTTATTCTCAGTTCCAGTAGTGACTCTTTGGCCGTGGACATGTCCCTTCACCCCTCTGTGCATCAAAGGAGATATCAAACTGGGAGTGTGGAAACCTGGTATTCTTCGACGAGCAGTGCTCCCGACTGCTCCACTCTGGGTTATTGCTGCGGTACCGCACTCTGCATCGGATTCTTTTACATAGCGGTGGCTCCGTTGGTGGAGAGAGAGAGAGAGGAGGCTGAGGCTGTGTCCCTTGGTGTTCCCGCCAATGATGATGTCAGCATCTCGCTCTCCCCAACTGTCACCTCAGTTCCTTTCTACCGCCCTCCGGCTCCGCACGGAGTAAGCGGTGTCTCCTTCACTGTAAACAAATAGGGAACACTCATGTGAGCCAGACTCACCTCAAACCGTCTTTTAAGAAGAAAGAAACAATAATAACTAAAAACGCCGCAGTCAGCGATGCCACACGCTGCTGGCTTTAAACGCTGCACTGCCTGCAACGAACCTATGCCGGCCTCAGACGGACATGAGGCATGCATTATATGCTTGGGCGAGGGACACTTGTCCCACAAATGCCCTCATTGCCGTAACCTTACCTCCCGTGCCAGGAAGGAAAGGGAGAGAAGGTTAAAACTTTCCCTTTTGGAGGGTTCACTCCGTCCCTCCTCCGATCCCGGCGCCTCCTCTCAGGGCTCTGAGGGAGAGCGCAAGCGGCACTCCACCCTTTCGTCCCCAGTACCTTTAAAAAAATCAAAGGACTGGGCTAAAACCAAAAAACTCGCAGCAGGAACCCACAAATCGGGTGAACCCTGCGAGGGCGGCTGAGCCGGCAGGATCTAGTGTTGCCGCGCTGACAGCGGAACCGATTGAAACGCCGGCACCAAGCACACTACCGCCACCGCCACCACCGCCGACCCGCCATCTCCTTCGGCACCACTTCTTGTGCAGGGCTTTGCCTCCCCTCAGGCACAGGGTGCACACCCGTTAGCGGCGCCGCAGCCCTTGTCACTTAGGCTGCCCCAGACACCGCAACAGGCACCCTTTGCACTGCCTCCTCCGGCACCGCTTCTTCCCTTGACCCCGGTGCCTCAGATGCAGCAACAACTGCTGCTCTCGTTAGCAGCCCCGGTTCCGCAACCCGTTCCAGCCACGGTACCGGCCACATCACTGCTGGCACCGCAGCCTACAGTGCCTCCTCCTCCCGCGCACAAGAAACAGCCGCAGAAGACTAAACATACAGTCAGGGAACAGGAGCTTGTGATCCACACTGCTCCGCCATCACCACTATTCCAAACTGACTCTTCGAGTAGTAATCTATCCAGGAGGTCCAGCCCTACGACCGCTTCTTCATCATCTTCAGCATCTCCCCCGGCTTCACCTATCAGCCACCAAGCCACAGCAGTCCAGCCTTCTACCAACATCACGTACCCTTATCCTTACCCACCATGGATGCTCTTTCCACAGGCTCCAAGCATCACTTATCCTATATGGCCGCATCAACAGTTTCAGTACCCTACAAATCTCGGACCAACACATGACCTTCCGCCACAACTGGGTCTAGCCCATTCCAACACACCGGCCGTTACCACCACCGCAGAGCCTCCACTGGACACCCTGCAACAACCGCCAGCAGACTACCTGAAGCAGTTCAGAGATCTCTTCAAGTGGGCTGCTGTCGCTATGAACATCTCTCTTAACGACAGCCCTACACCACAACATAAACTGTACAAGATTCTTCAGGCATCTGTCCCCAACAAATTGGCGCTACCCATGGATGAAGGCATAATGCAACCCGCAATGGACATATGGCAAACTCCGGCTTCCATCCTTCCTTCTAATAAGAAATCTGACAAGAAGTACTTCATTGCCCACAAGGGCAATGAATTCCTTTTCAACCATCCTCAACCGAATTCCCTCGTAATCGAGGCAGCAAACCAGAGGACCAGACAATCGTATAACAAAACTAGTTCCACCAACAAGGAGGACAGGAAGCTGGATTCTCTTGGTTGCAAGGTTTACACCTCTGCAGCCCTCCAGTTAAGAGTAGCGAACTACACAGCGCTGCTCTCCAATTACGACCATGAGCTCTATTCTAAACTCTCTGAGCTCACAGACTTCATTACACAAGAAAAACGGGATCAGTTCGACCTCCTACTTACCGAGGGCAGACTAGTAGCCAAGACGGCACTCCAGGCCTCTCTTGATTCAGCCGATGTTGCTGCACTAACTCTTGCCACGGCAGTAGTCATGCGCCGCGCCTCTTGGCTCCAGGCTGCAGACCTGCCCAAACAAATGCAGCGTACAATTGAAGACCTACCATTTGACAAGGATAACTTATTCGCCAAGTCTACTAATGACGTAATGCACGACCTCAAGGACTCTCGTGCAACACTCCGTACACTGGGGATCTTTCTCACAGTCTCACGTCGTAAATTCTACAGGAGTCAACCCCTTATGATGAAATACCCACACAACCAGTACAACCGCAGAGCGGATAATTATAAAAATAAACCAAGACAATCCCGTCGCAACAAGCAGCCTTTCCAAACAAATTGAAACCTGCAATCCACTGACATAAAACATCAATTTTGATGCCTTGGTCGAGGGAATTACCAGCCATACCCTCCCCAAGGTACAAACGTCACCATCTACACACCTAATCTTCAAGGACAAGCTGCACCCGTTTTTACATCAATGGCAGCAGATCACATCTGACAGATGGGTGTTAGAGATCATACAAAAAGGGTACTCCTTCCCCTTTCTGTCAAGAACGAAGCCCCAACCCCCTTCCCCGTCCCTCTTCAGGGACCCAATTCATGTACAATACCTGCACGAGGAGATTCACCATCTTCTCCACATTGGAGCCATCAAACGGGTCCCACAGGACCAAACAGGGAAGGGTTTTTATTCCCCATATTTTTTAACCCAGAAGAAAACAGGGGGCTGGCGACCAATATTAGATCTCAGATGCCTAAATGTCCACGTCCAAGTCAAAAGATTCAGGATGGTGACTCTACCCAATATCCTATCAGCACTTCAGCAGGGGGATTGGCTGGCCTCCCTCGATTTAAAGGACGCATATTTCCACATCCCGATAAGCCCATCCCACCGCCGCTTCCTTCAATTCCTGTTTCTCCATCATCATTATCAATACACGGTCCTCCCCTTCGTTCTTTGTACGGCGCCGAGGGTGTTTTCCAAGGTCATGGCACCAGTGATCGCCTTCCTGCGCAAGCAACACATCTCCATTTTCCCTTATCTAGACGATTTCCTCCTAAGGGCCTCGACACAACAACAGACCCACCACATAATCCAGATTACAATGGACCTGTTCAGCTCTCTAGGTCTTCAAATAAATCTCGAAAAATCTTGTCTTCAACGGACACAAGAAATTCACTTCATTGGTGCCCGCATCCATACCCCATCAGTAAGGGCTTTTCTCCCCATGGACAGGTTCCTCAACTTACAACAATTGGCTACCTCCATCCAGGATTCCCCAATCACCACAGTACGCACTTGCATGCGGATGCTTGGCCATATGTCGGCCACCACTTACCAGGTCCATCATGCTCGTCTATGCATGCGTCCCTTTCAGTTGTGGTTCCTATCCCAGTTCAAACAACATCGACACGCCCTCAATCGACCTCTAGCCATACCAACCACAGTCAAACACTCTTTAGCTTGGTGGACCGACAGCAACAATCTCCTGCAGGGAACACCCTTCTTTCCACCTCAACCGGTTATGACCATCACCACAGATGCCTCCCGCAACAGCTGGGGGGCCTGCCTCCAGGATTGGATGACACAGGGCAGATGGCAATCAACAGACATGCCCGCCCACATAAACTTATTCGAACTAAGAGCAGTTTTACGGGCCTGTCAATACTTCCTTCCCCTAATCTCAGGGAAGACGATCAGGATTCATACGGACAACAGATCATGCATGTTTTATATAAATCGCAGGGGGGCACCAAATCACAGGACCTATGCCTCGAGGTGATGGAGCTATGGAATCTGTGCGCACGGCATTCAATACACCTTGTCGCGGAGTACCTCCCGGGCAAAGACAATATATTAGCAGATTCTCTCAGCCGCTCCTTCCCCAACCAGCACGAGTGGGAATTATGCCTTGATATTCTACAGGCAATATTCCATCAATGGGGCTCGCCCCTCATCGACCTCTTCGCCACAGAGGGGAACAGGAAATGCCCTCAGTATTGCTCTCGAGCGGGGCACGGTCACACCTCAAGAGGCGACGCTTTCTCTCAGCATTGGGGCAACGCACTTCTCTATGCTTTCCCCCCAACACAATTAATCCCTCGAGTCCTGTCCAAAATACAGCAGGACAAAGCACAGGTCATTCTAATTGCCCCAGCATGGCCATGTCAACCGTGGTGTACACAGCTACATACGCTGTCCAGAGCACAACCTATAACTCTACCCCTTGTCCCAGATCTCCTATCCCAGAACCGCGGGACTCAACGGCATCAGTACCTCAACAGACTCCACCTGACAGCATGGCTGCTCGATGGTTCAATAATTTAGAGAACAGGTGTTCACATACTATTAAAAACATCTTACTAAACAGTAGAAAACCTGCCACACGCATTACTTACCTGCAGAAATGGCGCCGCTTCTCCTCCTGGTGTTCCGCACAAGCCATTGATCCACGCGCAGCGCCGCTCCCGCTCATCCTGGAATATCTGGCGAACCTGAAAGAGACGAAAGTTTCGGTCAACACAGTGAGTACACCTAGCAGCCATCTCTACATTTCATGACAGTGTAGATAACATCTCAACCTTCGCTCACCCCGCTTCCAAACGATTCTTGCTGGGTTTGCGAAACCTTTTACCTGGATGTTGGCACCCCCATGGGACCTTCCCAAAGTTCTAAGTATGCTTATGGGAGCCCCATTCGAACCTCTAGCCACATGCACCTTACTGCACTTATCCATGAAGGTCGCCTTTCTTGTGGCTATAACTTCTGCACGTCGAGTGGGAGAGATAGCAGCCCTCATGGCACACCCCCCATATACTGTTTTTTACAAGGACAGGGTGTCATTGAGGCCTCACCCAAAATTCATCCCTAAGGTGGCTTCTTCATTTCACATCAACCAGACTATCAATTTACCTGTGTTTTATCCAAAGCCACATACGACATCACAACAAAGAGCACTGCATACATTAGATGTCAGGAGAGCCCTTTCTTTTTATCTGGAATGGACACAGGCCTTCCGTAAGACTCCCCTGTTGTTTGTCTCCACCGTCGAACGTTCCAAGGGCCAACCTATCTCCAAATGCAGGCTATCCACCTGGATCTCCTCTTGCATTAGGGCGGCCTATGACACCTCACACTCCGCTCAACCTGCCTCCGTCCGCTCTCATTCTACACGGGCGATGGCATCATTTTTGGCCTTCCTAACGAAGGTGCCTCTACATGTCATATGCCAAGCAGCAACTTGGTCTTCCACAAACACCTTTGCCAAGCATTACGCTCTGGATCAGCTCTCTGTCATGGACACTGCAGTGGGATGAGCAGTGCTCGACTCAGTTCGACCGCCACGCTCCGAAGTACCCACCTCCAGGAATAGTAACTGCTAACAGTCACCCAGAGTGGAGCAGTCGGGAGCACTGCTCGTCGAAGAAATGGAGGTTACTCGCCTTCGTGCAGTAGCCAGAGTTCTTTGAGATGCGTGCTCCCGACATGCTCCACTACCCACCCACCTCCCCTCTACTTCGAAATATTCCTTTGCCTCCAGCAGGTGGTTTCGCAGTAGAAAGGAACTGAGGTGACAGTTGGGGAGAGCGAGGTGCTGACGTCGTCATTGGCGGGAACACCAAGGGACACAGCCTCAGCCTCCTCTCTCTCTCTCTCTCTCTCCACCAACGGAGCCACTGCTATGTAAAAGAATCCGATGCAAAGCGCGGTACCGCGGCAATAACCCAGAGTGGAGCATGTCGGGAGCACGCATCTCGAAGAACTTCAGCTACTGCACGAAGGTGAGTAACCTCCATTTTTGGGTTCTGTAGCCTGTATCATGCAAGAGGTCAGCCAGGGGCATCCAACCTTTTTGGATGAGGGGCCACATTGCAATTCTTTTCTCACTTGGGTGCTGGTAGCAATTTTTTTTTTTTTTTTTTTTTTTTAAAAATTCCTAGCCCTGCACAACCCACACAAGTGTGTGCGGTGGCTCTGCAGGCCGGATAAGAGCCCTTGGTAGGCCGGATTCTCACCTGCAGGTTGGACAAGCCTGGTGCCTGGTAGCAGTTCAATCTCCACCAACCCCACTTAACTGCCATTAAATGGATTTTGGTTTTGTTGCAACATGTAGAACTGAATGAGCAAAAGCTATTAAAAAAGCAGAATAATTGTGCTCCTTTAATTTGTAAAGAGAGAATTGTTCCTTACCAACATGTTTTCTAGAAGGGGTAGAGGCCTGATTGTAGCCTGTTGAATATTTGCTACAGTTCCTCTCCCTTTCTGGTCCACAGCACTGTTAGCTACAAAGCAGTGTAGTAATAGTATTATGATCTATGTTGTTGTTTGTTGTTTGTAAAAGTGGATAATAGTACAAAGTTAATACATTTACATCCTATGTTATATATAATAATGACTATTGTTGCCCTACAATATGTAGGGTATAATATTCTATATAATCTTGAGTTACTACAAAGCATGTGTTTTTTCGTGGGAGAATATCCCAATTTGTCAGACACTTTGAAGAGCTCTTCAAAGCATCTGACAAAGTGGGATATTCTCCCATGAAAGCTCATGCGATAAATAAATCTGTTAGTCTTTTAAGTGCCACAAGACTCGTTGCTTTTTTTTTGCTTTAGTAGACTAACATGGCTGCCCCTTTAGAACTTGGCCACAAAGTATGTGGGGACAGCACTTCAGGGGTGGAGGACTGCAGCCAGTCTGTACACAGCAATGTGGCTGTCTTATCTAGTTCTTTGTGCTGCTGGCAAGCCCCTGTGAGTTTAATATGGCAGTTGTCCAACTCTTTTGCAACACTGGCCATCTTAGCTGAAGAAAGGGGAGGGGATGGTAAACTGTTCAGTGATGTGCTGTTGCCTAGCCAAAATGACTTCAGGTCTCAGCTAGATAAATTAAATTGTAACTAGGGATTAATTCCACATATAATAGAGAAACTAGTAGAAAATGTTACATGAGATGTCTTTGTCACTGAGTAAACACAGAGTACTGTTGTTGCAGTGTTGCTGCCGGAGCTAGGTGTGTGTGGGCAAATAGGAAGTAAGGGGAAGAAGGAATCTGCTTTTGCTTAGCTTGACTTGTCGTCATGGGTGGTGCCAGGACTCCCGTTTTGAGGTGCCAGATGCAGTTACACTCTATGCCAGTTGAGGAGTGGTGCTATGGCTCCAGTTTTATCGAGCCAGTTCTTGCTGGACAGGTGACTAGCAAAAGCTGTTTATGCAATGCAGCCGTTCCAATAGGCCAAAGGCTGAGTGGGCATGGGTACATTATTACCTTCTTGTTAGGAATGCCACAAGCTGAAGGTTGAATCACATTGGTGGAGTGGCATGGGGTAGTGTGGACCTTTTGCTGTCCATCATGTAGGCTAGATCCACCCAAGTGCAAATATGCATAACTCCATTGGCATTGTTCTGCTCTGATGCTACCTGGATTATCACCTGGCTCTTGTTTGTTTTGCACATAATAAAGGACTGCAGTCTAAGTTCTTCTTGCACTAGAACTAAAATGGCTCACACTCGTGTACATAGAGCACAGTCCTACCTAGCTATTGTGCGGTTGGCCAGTTCACAATGTGCACAGTTTGTCTAGAAATGGAATCAGGGATCCAGGGAGGCGAAGTGGCTAGCAGAAATTCTGCTGGTTTGGGACTTGCCTCCTCACTTTACAGCTAATTTGTGTAGGAGTTAGAGTAGCTTTGTTCTAGAGACAAACTCCACTCTAGCCTCTTTCGCATTTCCTGCAGATCCTTGTTGCGAAGGAACTGTTTCTCCAGTGTTTGGTTGGAATTCATGAGAGGACACTCTTGAAATAGGGAGGTGTTCATGGGGCAGGTGTTTTTTCCATGCAGTTAAGTTACAGAGCAGCCAAGGCTTTGGCTCCAAGCATTGATCCTGAAATCAGGTTTATTGTAACAATGTCAGCAGAGCAAACTTGCATGCAACACAGTGAGATTTTTGTACAGAGTGAACAAAGTAGCTGTGAATGTGCCAAGACAAGGCTGCAGACCAGCCCTTTGTAAAGTTTATTTCAAAGCCTTATGGGCTGCCAGCTTTAAATCCCATGATAGAGAGAGAGAAATATGGCAAAATATTGTTCTAGCTGGAAACCTGTGTATCAGGCAAACAAGTAGGCTACTGTATGTCATTGGTGGGTTGCCAAAACTTACTGTTTTGCTGTAAATTTCTTCATTCTAGTGGGCTTGATGCTCACCAAAAGAGTATGAGCTGGATCCAAAGCTTATGGATACCAACTGGAGTCAGGGAATTTTGGAGAAGGCCAGGTATGAGTCACACCTCTTATGTTTGGCCCCTGGGGGTAATATATGTCTTTGGAAATAAGTTTTGGATCATCACAAAGAGGAGGAAATCCTTTTGCGGCAATTGAGGAGTAAGCTGCTGGCACAGTTCCAGGCATTTTCAACTCCAGTTGCCTACTCTGTGCAACTGGTTCACACCTTGACAGGCTCTGTAGATAATAGCCAATGTGGAAAGGCCAACACAGCTCCTCTCACGTGAGCTTTGAAGAAGCACCACAGTGACCGTCTTAGAGCATGGTCTTGAAAGAAGAATGTGCTGCACTAATGACTTGACAATGACATTTGGTGAGTCTGGTATTTAAATCACAACTGATTATACTCATGTGTAGGAGGCTGCTCTTCAGAACGAGCAAGGATTGCAGTAAGGAGAAATGCCTAAAAAATAAAAGTTGGTTGCTTCCCCACTGTAACAGTTGCACATCTTACCCAAGTGTTGGCCCAAAGTATTGTTCAAAGTCCCTGATGCTTTCTTAGAGTTAGAATCGTGTTAGTTAGTACTAAGGATGGAGAACCCAGTGCAGATTGCAATTTCTTTTTAACTGGCAGCTTTGAAAAAATGTCCTTTCTATCACAGATACCAGGCAAAAACGTATAGTATATATTGGAACTATATATAATACTTGTAGATCCATTTATATTTCTTTTGACAAGTGCAATTTAGTGTTGATCATTTCTCCTTACATTTTACCAGACTAGTAAGTACACTGTAGTACAGTTTGTAAAAGAGACAAAGCATAAGCCTCCCTGACTGCACTCAGTTATTGTCCTTGCTGCTGCCTTGGTATTTTGCAGAAGATTGAAACTGGCACCTTTGTGACTGAAAACATGACACTATTCTGTCTGCGCTAAAGGACTAGTTCTGCACTCTGGGAAGTGGTAGTGGACTCCAAAGCTGCTGCACATGATATAGCCACTCACTATATGTGATAGAGCGCATAACCCATGTTAAAACCAGAAAGCAAAGTGGGCAGTGAGTTCCGTGCTTGTGTATATGAGAATTATAAAGTAGAAATGGAAAGTACTAGAGTAAACAAATGCCTCAGCATCATCAGAATAGATCTGTTAGGGCACAGACTCCTCAGCATTTTCTCTCTTCCCACTGTTGTTGGTAGTGAAGGTCTTTGAAGCCACAGTCTGTCTTGTTCTGGACATTGAACTTCCTGTGAAATTGCTGGCAGGTTTGCCCTTGGATTGGGGGCCAGCTTGTCCTCCTATGTTGGTTTAATGCTGGCGTAATTCCGTGAACTCCAGTAGTCTTTCGTTTGATTTGCAGGGCTCTAACTATCAGCTCACAGGCACAGTCACACAGAAGCTGGCTTTTAAAGGCAACTTAAATTTAAACCTCTGTTGTACTCAGGGGCTAAGCTTAGGTCTGGAGCGATTCCTGCATGAAATGATTCCTGTTGAAGTGTCCCTCTAATTGCAGAATAATTTGTCTTATCAGTGGAGTGAAAAGGCTGCTTCAGGTTTCACAACTTGTCTCCCTCTCTGTTTTTGGTTTCTTTTCTTCTGTAACTTTGTATTGGAGGCAGAGAGAGAAACCTCTTTTGCTATCATGGCAAGTTCCTTTTGCTGTTAATTTAAGGAGCATTTTGGGATGGGTAAGGCAGCAGCTTGTGCTACCAAATAAATAGTGATAATTACATGACACATCAGCTGTTCTGTAGCTTGAGTGGGAGTGGAGGGGTGTCTCCCAGCTTCCAGATCCAAGTTCCTCACACATGGCATCCTTATAATTGTGGGCACATAATTGTGCCCTTGATTCTCTGGAGCTTTGACATGGGGTATGTGGGTAGAGCCATAGCTTGTGAGCGGAGGTAGTCTGGTGTTTTTGTTGCACATAATAAGTAAATGCTTACAATCACCATTATAAATATGTAATACACAACAACTTTATTAAGAGGAGACTGGAAATGACTTTTAATTTGGGGGAGTTTCCTTCTCATTCAGGTTTTGCCTGTCTGCTGACTTATTTGAGCCAAATGCATATGAGCTGCTGTCCCATATATGCTCTTAAGGAAGCTGAGAGGTCTCACTCCTTTCTTCTGAGTATTGGACAGCTATAAGAAGCTGTGTTTTTATGACTGGACCGAGAGGTCATGGGTCCAGGAAACATCACATTAGAGGAGAGCACCTGAGGAAGGATGCTAATGTGTAGGGGTGGCTAGGGGAGGGAGGTGAGCTGGGAATTAAAAAACATGTAGTTTCCCCTTTCATTCTTTACCATTTGTCCAAGCTCTCTTTCCCCATCTGTTCAAATCTTTCTTTGCCCTCCCATGACCAATCATCTCTCCATCTCATGCCAATTATTAGACAGTGCTCCATTTGATAGAAAATGTGTCTGGGCAAAATTTTGGCCTACAGTTGCCAAATGACTTGCTGCTTGCAGTTGAATTCAGTCCTTTCAACCAGTTTTACAAGAGGGCCTCTAGAACGATGAGTGTCTGTGATATCTGAATTTATCTTTGGATGTGGATATTTGTATGATCCGGCTGTGTACTCATCTTGCACATACAGTGGGGACCCGTTAACAAGCGACCGGTTAGCGCACGGATCTGGTTAACATACGCTCCAGTCACGTCCCCCAAAGCCAGCAAGTTAACACGGGGGACTCAGTAACACGCTTTGCCTACAAGCGGAAGTTGGCCAGGGCAGGAAACACGTGGAGCGAGCCTCAGTAGTGCTGCCTTTTTCTTTTCATGAGCCTTGGACACAGTCTTCGGGTTGGCAGGGAGCAGTGGGGATCAAGATGCGTCCCCAGCTGCTTCTGGATGAGCTGGGAAGCTTCTGCCCCGGGGGCCATCCGGATCCGCCATTCCCCCCCCCCCCCCGGCTTGCCGGTGCAGCGGAAGCTGCTCTGCTTGTCTGGCGGCAGATGGGGACGGAGCCAGATCCCTGCAGCTTGCCAGTGGTGGCAGAAGCTTTGCGCCATTGCCAGCAGGCCTGGGGAATCTGGATCCGTCCCCAGCTGCTGCGGGACAAGCGGAGGAGCTTCTGCCGCACTGGCAAGCTGCGGGGGGTTGGGGGGGTGGGGAGCAGACCTGGATGGTCCACGCAGTGGAGGCTTCCCAGCTTGTCCAGAAGCAGCTGGGGATGTATCTGGATCCCCACTGCTCCCTGCTAGCACGAAGACTGTGTTTTCAGGATGGCTAGGGTCCCTGGCTGCTGGCTCTGCACTGATTTGTGTGCCGGCGAGCGCTTTTTGCTGCGTGCACGTGCACAGCACTTAGGGGGAACATTGGTTCCATTTACATGCGGTCCGCTTAACACACGGTCGCCGGGGCTTGTCCCCTGACGCCTGCGCATTAACGGGTCCCCACTGTAGACCCATAAGCTTGTGTGAGTGCGCAGATGCATTGATTTTGCATATGCAAACAAAGTGCATCTCCAGTTTTTGCAGATGTGATTTGGAACCCTGGTCCTTCTGTATTTTAGTTCATCATTTTTAGTTTATCCTTAACAATGTGATTCTTTTTCTTATTGTTTTTTACACTTACAAAAGATATTAAACCTACCCCCTCCACTCCACCCCAAATTTTGTTTTCTGTGATGGCATTTATACCATCACAGAGATGTAGAGAAAGGTCAGGTAGTTTGTTCTGTCTGCAAATGAAAGAATGTTTTCTACCAGTTATTTTCTGGTGCTTTGTGCTGGTTATGTACGGGCTACTTCAGAGTCATTAGAAGTGATTGATTCCAAGGGCAGTTTGCTTCCATTGGGGGCAGAAATGGGTAGTGGTTCCATAGTCATCTGATGCCAGGGGAATAATGAGACTTTTTTTCATCATAGGTAGTGTCTAAAATTTCAGTGATCAAACGCTAGCTGTTTAGACTGAACCCATCACAGAGCCAGACTGTAAATTGTTAGTGGTTCCTAGAAGGAGCCTGAGAAATCTATTGAGGCCTGTTGCCTCTGGAAACAAGGGAAGTGTGAGAGGGGTTCCACTGGAAAATGTGACTGCTGTACAAGAGCAACTGTATGTGAGATTTATGACTTAAATCCAGCTATAGTCTGAAGATAGGGGAGTCTAGCAGAAAGGAGCCTTTACAACTGTAAGTCCATGGGAATTTTGCTGAACTTCCTAGTGACACAGCTGGAGAAGCTGGTCCCTGTTCCAAGGAAGTATTTTTGGTAGCAGATCCTTCGTGCTGCTTTTGGCACTGCAGTCTCATACCTCAGGGTATCATTAAGTGCTGCTTTTTAATTTTATTCTGCTTAGTGCAGGTGTCAGATGGTTGGGGTTTTTTTTGTTTTGTTTTTTTTTTGTTGTTTTTTGTTTTTGTTTTTGTTTTTGTTTTGTTTTGGTTTTTTTGGCTGAATTGCTGACTGAAGTCATTTTAAGCTGAGACTGATGATATAATCCTGAACAGTAAAATGGAGCACCTTCCCTGAACAGGTCAGCCAGCTCAGAGCCAGCATCCCAGGATTCACGTGACCTGGAAGGCCATAGATGTTTCCTGCTGCATTATGGCCACAGGTTGCAAAATCGACATGAGACTAGTCATGGGATGACTCACCAAAGAAGATATCCATTAACAAGGCCATCATAACAAGATTATCTTCCTCATAGATCATCCCTTGATACAGGAAGTTCATTTGGCAACGGGACAGGCCTCAGTATATCATAATAGCCTAGGTAGAGAGATATCAGTGGCAGTCATCAGAGATGGAAGGAGACCAGCTTCTGTTTTACTTACTCAGGCATAATCTTATTCTCCCTTTCGGCAGCCTGGGTAGAATAAGAGATGGTGGCAGTCATGTTTGGTGGGCTTGAGGGTTGCTAGGAGTTAGGTGGGTATGTTAGAAGTGTTAATTCCTGTGTGGAACAAAAGGCTGCATATACAACTTTGGGAATAGGCACCAGGATTTTTTTGAATCAGAATCCCAGCTGTGAATTCTGAATTTTATAGCTCAGATGCTCATCTCTTCAGTTTCGTAGCAAAGTCTGTAAATTCAGCCTTTTAATGTCTGCACAGGATTCCTATTGGCAACACAGGCGGGAGCAGGAAATAAAATAAAATAAAAATCAGAAGAGATGTTTTGGAGTAGCTGAGTATACAAGTCTGGCAAATGTGCCTGGTGTAGCGGGACAAGTGAGAGAGAGAATGTTAGGGCACTTACTGCACAAATTCAGCCTATTTGCATTATACAGTATTTGATTTTTGGTGACTGTTTTACCTGAGTGATGAATACAGGATTGGGCGTACAACATTGGTGGGTGGTATGGGGAAGAAGACGGGTTGTTTTGTCCAGTTCTTTTGATGAAACCAACATTTATTTTCAAAACACCGTGCTTGAAGTTCAGTTTCCAGCTGGATATTTAGATATGTGACTTGGTTTTCAGAAGTGCTCAGACCTGACAGCTTCCACTTATGTGAGGAGTTGGTGTTCCACCCTTTTCAAAATCAGGTCACTTTTTATTTAAACACTGAAATAGAACTAAAAGCCTAACTTCAGACATCAAGTTTTGAAAATTTTGGTCTTTGTGCCCACAGTGATGCAGTACACTTCCATTTCTGTGGTCAGTGGTACGTTTCATATCTTGCTTGGCTGAACAAACCAAATTTCAGTATATTTTTAGTGAGTTAAATAACCGAGGAAGGCAGAGTAACATCCAAGTGCCACCACTATGAGTCTGTGTGATTACAGGCTTGCTTTACATCATTAGGACCTCCCTTTATGGAAGAGTCTAATGGAATTTAATAGAAATGGACAATTTTTTGTAGGCTCTTTGGGCTAGTCTTTAGAATTTAATAGAAAATTAAATGCCTGCTAGAGAATCCTATGAAATGGTTGATATGATTCAGTACTGAATTTTGTTATAGAAAATGTTAATTTTCTATTGAATCATATTAGCCTGATCCAGTATTTTATAATAAATATTTCTAAAAGTACCAGCATCTGTGGATCTCAAAGCACTTTTCATGGATAAATTAATTAAGCTTTACCTTAAATATAGATTAGTATAACTGTGCTTCATTTAGAGCTGGATAGACTGAAGCAAAGAGAAGCAAAAGGATTTGCCCAAGGTCTTAAAGCGAGTCAGTAGCAGAGGTTGTAATATATGCCGAGAGTCCTGATTACCTTGCTTTTACCACTGCACTGTGTTCAGCCCTGTGATGGGGGGAAAAAAGGACTGAACATACCTTAAGAAAAAAAAAAAAAGAAAAAAAGAAAATCAGTTCCATAGCATTATGAACTTGACTGTGGCAAGGGACCTTGTCGGGTATCCACATGCATAAGGTCTTGGTTACCCTGGTCGCAAAGAGTGAGACAGAAAGCAGGGGCCAGAGTTTCAAAAGGGAGTAGTGATTCTGCAGTAGATAACTTAGAGACCTGATTGTGATGCAGTGGGTGGTCAATATTTTTTGAAAATCAGGCACCTCTGAGGTATCTTAGGAGGAGCACCCCATCCCTGAAAATCACTACTCACTTCTGAAAGTGTTGACCTAGGTCTCTTTCTCCACATTCGATGCTAAGAGGAAGGACAGGGAGAGGAGACGCGGAGTCTATGTACCATCTTTAACATTCAAATCTAAATCAGAATGCATGACCCAGCTGCAGTGCCTATATGTAGCATTAATTGCTACGGAGGAGGCTTTGTTTGTTTAACTGTGTGTTTTATGTGCATGGTCCTTTATATCTTAGACTCTGACTTTCATCTAGAAATGTGAAAGGGCTGAGTTTTCAAGATTTTTAGATGGCACTGTGCTATAAATTCAATAATTACATTAGTTGCTATTAATGTGGAAAACTAAGACACAAATTAGTCATGTTATTTGTATTGCCCTCATCACTTTAAACTTTTTTTTATATGGTACAGTGGCCTTGTTCATATCACTGCAATAATGCTGTTGGCATTGGTATTAAAGCCAGTTCCAGTCGACACCATTTTTAATGTTCTGAAACAAGTTTCTGCATAGGCAAGTCAGTGGTGCTAGATTAGTGTTGCTAAATGAAGGAATACACAGTAGTTCAGAGCCTTTACCCTGTCTGAAAGCTGCCTTTCATAAATGTCCAGAGTTGACAAGCTCATTTTAAAGATGTGTTTTATGAAAAGCAGAACTAATCTTCTTTTAGAGGCAAATCATCGACAGTGGTCTATTAGAAATCACACCTCCAATTTCTGAGGTCTTAAAGGATGGATTCTTGGTTTTCTCTCCGTCCCCTTTGTACCATACCCATGCCCTGCCAAAGGGGCACTGAGTCACCTTAATAGGGCAAGTAAGGATTCCCCTTATGTATGAAGCATGACCAGTCTCTCAAACTCAAATAGTGTAGTGGCTAGCACCTCTACTTAATATGCAGAAGGTCCTGGGTTCAAGCTCTAGGGGGTTGGACTTGATGATCTCATGAGGTCCCTTCTATCCTTATTCTATTCTAGTGCATTTAGCACTCTGACAATCTCTAGTTATGTAGTGGCCTATTTGGTATAGTTCCAGCCAGGGTAGGTTAGAGAAGCCTGAAGGCTCCTCTAAATTGTGCTGGAGCATAAACCAATCCCCAGCTCTCCCAGGATTGGGGAAGGAAGTGTATGTAGGTGTAAAAAGGTGTTTTAAAGCCATCTGTCATCTTCCCATACAACAGGTTTCAGTGCCCCTTGTAGGTGAGCTGAACCTGAGGGTCTAGCCCTAAGTTTCTGTGCATGCAGAAATTCAGAGCTGGGCACACAAACTAGAAGTGTGCATATACTGAGTGCCCAGTTCTGAGTTTTTGGCTTTACAAAAATCTACCTGCAGAGAGTTACATGCACAGAGACTTCAGGCCTGAAGAATTGTGAGCTCAGTTCTGAAGAAATGGAATCCCCTTTCTGTCTTCCTGGGGAAGAGTTCCTTAATGTTCTGTTGTGTTTCAGGCCTGGCAACAAACAGCACCAACTTCTCTCTTTCTCCATGTTAAAGGAAACAAAAATAGATCTTTCTGCTGCTGATCCTTCATAGTGAGAAACAAAACTAGTATCACTCTCAGCTAGAGAGGGATCTATTACGCAGCTAGCAGCCATGGACCTTAGCTCTGTAAACCTAAGGGAATGTGGCTTTGACAACAGGAAAAGGTATGAGACTGCTACTCATTCTGCAAAATCTGAACCTTTGACGGCTGTTGTATTTGGAGGTTGGGCTTAAGTGAAAATAAGTTTATTTTATCACCGTAAAGAGATTATTACATTGGTTTTGAAAACGAACAGTGCTAGTTTCACTGCAATACGAGCTTAAATCCTGGGAATTTAATTTCTCTCAGCCATGCATTTCATTTCAACACAGCTCTAGGGAGGCAAAGGATTAATCAGACCATGGACTCTGCTGAGGATGCCATAGAGTGAATTTGGAGGCTTATTTTTGTTGTCAGTACATGACAAAATTATTGTTAAAGGGGCAGTTGTGTGTGTCGACTTCATTGTGTTCTGTTGTAGATTCCTCTGTTTCTCTTCTCTAGTATGTTTTAGCCTCAAGAAAGGTGACATTGAGAATTACAGTAGTTATACGAAGTCCTTGCCCCAAAGAACTTACAAGCTAAATTGAAGCAGCATGATGCTGCTCCCATTGACTTCACTTGCTGTTAATTGTGGGTGCTCAACACAGCAAATTGGGGCACATAGGGTCTGATGCTTAGCTAAAACAAGACAATATATTTCTAAGTGGCCCTCAGATGCTCTTAAGTGTTGAGGCATGCATTAGGAATCTAATAGAGTAGACTGAGGCACTGAGAGAGAGAGAGAGAGAGAGAGCGCTCAAATAATTTTTGTGGGGCCCTACCAATCAGTTGTTTGGCAGCTTCCAGGAAGGGTTGACCCCAGAACAGCTGATCAGTGGCAATGGTTGCAGCAGGGCTGGCCTCCAATCAACTCTTTTGTAGCCCAAAGGTATGCGTGCTTTGTGGACGTGGACACCATGGAAGAGAGAGACTGCTCATGGTGGGTCGTGTGTCAGTTGATTTTTGCTGATGCAGTTTGGAGGCAGATCCACACGGCTGTACACACACAGGGCTCCAGTAAAAAGGTCTGAGATTTCGATGAGACCACTGCAGTGAGTAACGCTTTCATTCAGTATTGACGTTATCTGATAGTGACCTGGGAGCCAAGTCTATGTGAAGATTTTATACAGATGACGAAAGTAAATGCTTCAAATACAATTTTCTATGCCATTTGGGTGAATCATTTCCATAACATTTGCCTGCTCCTGGAAAAGTGAAATTCAGAGTGTGATGAAGCTAACCTTTTTACCAGAAAAAGGATGTGATAAATAAATAAATTAATTAAAAAAAAAAAAAAAGCAGGTAGGGTTACCCCTATTCACTACTCTTTGCTTGCTACTGCAGTCTTGCCCAGGTTGCATACCAGGGGTGCAATATGCAGTTTCACAGCGTATAGTCAAGACAAAATATATCTAGCACAAGGATGAAGCATGAGTCAAGGTATCCATAGAGAGCTCCCAGCAAGCAATGTTATGCTTTTAGCCTAGCAAAGGAGTTACCTATTCTGCAGAGTGCTTAGGGGGTATTACTTCATTTAGCATCTGAGAAAGATATTGAATTGATGTGCTGCATTATGCACAGTGGGAGCCAGGATCTGCCCTCAGTTATAACCATTATTAAAAATAATGAGCTTGCATGTAAGTGTAACTGTTATGGAAAAGTTTGGTAGACTTTACTGGAAATAGATCCACTTTTCTATAAACTTTTTGGATTAACCCATAGAATTTGCAGATTTTGGGTTCCTCAGGGAACTGATGGGCAGGATTCCTTGGGAAGCTAATCTGAAGGGGAAAGGAGTCCAAGAAAGCTGGTTATATTTTAAAGAAACCGTGCTAAGGGCACAGGAAGTTGCGATTCCAGTTAGGAGAAAGAACAAACATGTGAGGCAGCCAGAATGGCTTAGCAGAGAACTCTGCTCTGAGCTTAAACATAAAAAGGAAGCTTACCGGAAGTGGAAGCTTGGTCAGATGACCAAGGAGGCTTATAAAGATATTGCTAGGGACTGCAGGGATAAAATCAGAAAGGACAAATGGAGCTGCGGCTAGCGAGGGATGTAAAGGATAACAAGAAGGGGTTCTACAAGTATGTTAATAACAAGAAGAGGATCAGGGATGGTGTAGGTCCCTTGCTGAATGGGGCAGGCATCCTCGTGACAGAGGATGAAGAAAAAGCTGAAGTGCTCAATGCTTTTTTTTGCTTCAGTTTTCACAGGCAGGGTCAGCTCCCAGCCCACTACCATGGGTATGGCAGATTGGAGAGAAGAAGAGAGGCCCTTGGTGACGGAAGGTCAGGTTAGGGACTGCTTAAAGAAGCTGGATGTGTACAAGTCCATGGGGCTGGACGAACTGCATCCAAGGGTGCTGAAGGAATTGGCCGATGAGATAGCAGCACCGCTGGCCATTATCTTTCAAAACTCATGGAGAACAGGGGAGGTGCCAGAGGATTGGAAAAAAGCAAATGTAGTGCCTATTTTCAAGAAAGGGAAAAAGGAAGATCTGGGGAATTATAGACCTGTCAGCCTCACCTCAATCCCTGGCAAAATTATGGAGCAGATTCTTAAAAGAATCCATCCTCAAACACTTAGAAGAAAATAAAGTGATCAGGAACAGTCAGCATGGATTTACCAAGGGTAAATCATGCCTGACCAATCTCATTTCCTTCTATGAGCAGATGACTGGTTTTCTGGATGCAGGAAGATCCGTTGATGTGATATACCTTGATTTTTAGCAAAGCTTTTGATACAGTTTCCAGCAGCATTCTCATTGGCAAATTAAGGAAGTATGGGTTGGATAGGTGGACTATAAGGTGGATGGAAAACTGGCTAGATCAACGGTTTCAGCGTGTAGGAATCAATGGTTCCATGTCTAGCTGGCAACCAGTCACATGTGGTGTGCCCCAGGGGTCGGTCCTGGGGCCGGTTCTGTTCAACATTTTCATCAATGATCTGGATGATGGAATAGACTGCACTCTCAGTAAGTTTGCGGATGACACCAAGCTGGGGGGACCAGTAGACACATTGGAGGGCAAGGACAGGATTCAGGGAGACCTAGATAAATTGGAACAGTGGGCCAATAGAAATCTTATGAAGTTCAATAAGGACAAGTGTAAAATCCTGCATGTGGGACGGAAAAACCCCATGCACTGCTACAGGCTGGGGAACATTCAGCTAAGTAGCAGCAGTGTAGAAAAGGACCTGGGGGTCATGGTGGATGGGAAGCTAGATATGAGTCAGCAGTGTGCTCTTGCTGCCAAAAAGGCCAATGGCATCCTGGGCTGCATCAAAAGAAGTATTACCAGCAGATCAAGGGATGTGATCATTCCCCTCTATTCTGCACTGGTGAGGCCACATCTAGAATACTGTGTTCAGTTTTGGGCTCCCCACTACAAAAAGGACAGGGACACGCTAGAGAGAGTTCAGAGGAGGGCAACCAAAATGATTAAAGGGCTAGAGCACAAGCCGTATGAGGAAAAACTGAAAGCATTAGGCTTATTTAGTCTGCAGAAGAGAAGATTGAGGGGGGATTTGATAGCAACCTTCAACTACTTGAAGGGATGCTCTAAGGAAGATGGAGCTTGACTGTTCTCGGTGGTGACAGGACAGAACGAGGACCAATAGCCTCAAGTTGCAGTTAGGGAGGTCGAGACTAGATATTAGAAAGAACTTTTTTACTAGGCGAGTGGTGAAGCATTGGAATGAGCTGCCAAGGGAGGTGGTGGAGTCTCCATCTTTGGAGGTGTTTAAGGCCCGCTTGAAAAAACCATGACTGGGATGGTTTAGTGGGAGTGGTCCTGCCTCTGGCAGGGGGTTGGACTAGATGACCTATGAGGTCCCTTCGAACCCTAGGATTCTATGAATTAAATGGAGAACTGGATCCCTACTATAGGTTTCTACAGTCCATTTAAAAGAATCTTTAGAAAGGCTCTTATTGTTTATACCCTATAGCTTTTGGTTGTTTTGCAGAAAGCTGTTAAATTTCTATTTAACCCTGTAGGTTTAACCCATATTACATTCTATAGGACTTTTTAATATGGGCCTGATTGGAAGCCCATTGAAGTTGATGGATTTATGCCCTATAAGAAATATGGACAGAATTTGGCCTCCAAAGTCCAATCCAATGACTGAAACAATGTCAATATGTAGATATCTGAGTATTGCTTTGTCTAGCTGTTAGGTGGTGCATATTTTCCATTTGTAGTCTGCAGGCATTTTATATTTTTATATTTTTCATATTTTCATATATTTTCAGAGCTGTTAATTTGTTGGAGTCACTTTTGTTTCTGGAGGGTGCAGCCCAGGAAGAAATAGGAGGCAGTTAGTGCATGTGGGAGGAAAAATCACTGGCTGCTGAAAGAAGTGGAACAATAATGAAACTTGCCAAAGTCTGGAAACTCCTGACTGAGTTATTGGGTTATTCTATGATAGTTGTAAATGGCATAATCTTTTTATGCTTGCAAATTTCTCTTTTGGTCTTTTTCCTCTCGTCTTCTCTTAGGACTCATTATACTATAATGTGCTCTACATTTTAAATGTACAGAAACTTCATCACAGGCCATGTTCTGCCACCTTTATTTACATTGACTTCATTGAGACAATTGAAGGAATAAGGTTCTACTCAGTGGACTCATTCTGATCTCACAGCAGATCCATATCAGTTGACTTCATTGGAGTTAATCTTGATTTGTACCAGAGCAAGTCAGGAGAATCAGCTCCAAAGAGAGTAAAACAATAGAATCTGTTCCTGAAGGACACTATAAGAAGCACATAAAACAAACAAGGAGTCCTGTGGCACTTAAACTAACAAATTTATTTATTGCATGAGCTGTCGTGGGAGAAGATCCCACTTCATCAGATGCTTTGAAGATGGGAGAACTTACAGAGTGGTAGGAAATAAATGCAGGGAAGTGTAAGTCATAATAACAGGTCACACTAACAGCAAATTAAAACAGTTGTAAAGATTCAAACCCTAGGGAACAGCAGACAAAGGAAGATGAAGTCAAATCACTTCTTTTAATGTGAGAAAAATCCAATGTCCCTATTAAGTCTTGAGACAATGCAACCACTTTTGCAAATCAATTCAGTCTCAGCAGCATGCATGGTAACACGTTGTTCCATTAGTACAATACGTTTTCACTTTGAATACTTTTCTCTCTCATACACATCTGCACATGCATATATATGTGGATGCAATAACTGGATCTATATGCACATGGTAAAAAAAGAAATGAATATTGTCAATTTTGTTGCCAATCTGCCCTAATGTTTTCAAGGTTAAATCCAAGACTAGAAACCCAGAGACACAAATCAAGACTTAGCCAGAAGTCTTCGCTTATGTGCCTGCTGCTTTCAAGACTTCACAAAAGTGTTTGGCATTTCCTGGGTTTTGACAGTGAATAGGGAAGAAGAGGGGCAGAAAGAGAACAAAGAAAACAAAAAGGATAATAAAATATTTGAAATGAAGAGAAGCAGAATGGGAAAAATTACTCCAAGAAAGAGGAGATAGCACAGGGTGGTTCCAAAATTTTGCCTTGTTTTGTAGAATCAGTGGGATGCACAGTTGGGGTTCTCAGACAGAGAACATGTATCCAAGAGTGACAATGGCCATCAGTTGAATATCATTTGTAAGATTACTCTGATACTATTGGAGAGTTTGTCTACCTTGTATGGAAAACTGGCCAAGGGAATGTCAGACAGTATAAGAACCTGAGCTTTCAGAACAAACAAGCACCAAAAAAAAAAAAAAAAAGTATGATTTGGGTTCCTTTGAAGAAACATTTTGAGTTTGGGGAAATGCTTCTAAGAAAGCATGGAAACAAACTGTGTGGCACTTTCAAGAGCTGACTGACACAACAAACCTGTGCCATAATAAGAAAAAAAACAAGACCACCATTGGCAAAACTGGACTCTGTTGTATAATAACCAAAGCACATTGCCAAAACGTTTCTCAGCAGAGTCTTGCACTTACTCATCTTGACCTACGTGATAAACCGGGCCACAGAGCAAAGTGCAAAAGGAAAACAAGTGTAATAGAAACTTTGCTCCCTGCTCATAGACAGGAAAGTCCACAATGCGGAGCTCTGTACTGAAGAGCTGACGATAGCTATAAAAACCCTGCAACATAGAAAGGCAGGCACTCAGTGGTATATTTAATGAATTATTACTACACCTTTGGATGAGAGCCCAGAAGTGGCTCCTTCACTTATTTAACTCTTGCATGAAAAGAAAGCAGATACCCAAGCTGTGGAGTCAGGACAAAGTGACTGCCCTGTTCAAATCACGTAAAGATCCCAAGTTGCAAAATTAACTCAGTACGTCAAAGATGGCTTCCAAACCTGCAAAATTACAGGGGCTCTGATTGTTGAAGTCTCAGTTGCTTTTGGTATTTTCAGTCATCTTTTACTTTATTGAAACTGACAATTTTGAGAAACAGGTGGTCCAAGTAATTTGTCTGCTTGACACGAGTGTTTCTTTATTGTGATGGCTGGTGAGAATGTCAATGGCATAGTTAGCAGAATAGTTTTGCTCCACATTTGAGCAGCTTCAGCCTCACTGTTTAGTGTTGGTCAAATGGCCAATGGGAATTCACATTTATGCAGATGCTCTTTCCATCACCACTCAGTCGAGAAGATATGAGGATGTTGAGTGCATTCTGATTGGCTCCGTGGGTATTCTTAGGGAGGACTATCACATAATTTTTTGAATGTCCAATGCTTGCAAAAGATAAGAGTGTGCCTTTCACCTGAAACACTTTTGGGCCTTGTGAAAATTTCAGCTGTTGTGGGACAGTACAATCCTTGAGCATTATGAATATGCAGTGGAACTTAGGGTCACATTAGACCTAAGCTGACATTAAAAGAGTACATTAGGAAGCTGAGGAAGAAAGTGATCCCAAGGGATTGTGTAGCCCAGTAACTGGCCAACACAACGTGGTAATCTGTCCCTGGAACACTTGGAGCAACCACTCTTGCCTTTTGTCAGTCATCTGTGGAATACCATGCTCCAGAATGGTCACATTTGGGTCATGCATGTAAAACAGATACTGAACTCTATAGCCTCATCACAGGATGTCACACAATTACTATACTACCTTGTGGGGACTATATCATCATTAGTGAGGTGAAATGCCTTTTGTAAAAGGGAGGGAAAAAGCAAGTGCATGATCCAAAACACCCACTTTGTAGGCAGCTTCCTGCACCCAAGAGGCTGAAGTCCAGAAAGAGCATTGCCTCTGAAAATTCCTTATCCTAAAATACCCCTGTGGAAGGCCACAGAATAACAAAGTAGCAGGAAATGCTGCTGATCTTGGAATACCTGTTTTTCTACAGAACTATTCCCCTAGGTGCTGACTTCGAATGGAAATGGTTGTGTACTCTAAGTCAAGTGAAAGATGGAGTGGCAAAGACTGTTGATGGTGTAACCAAAGGGAAGCTAAAGAATGATCCCAAATGCAGATACAGCATAGATATACTCTTGAACATTGATGTGGTACCCCTCTGAACATCCTGTATTCCCAGAGAATTATTTGAGATAAATAAGAGCAGGTCTTGGTGTGACAGGCAATGGTGATGAACCATCATCTAATTTCCTCTCATCACTGGAATCATGTCTTGTTCCCAATCAGATGTCATCAGTGGATGTTTCTGTAGGAACCAATACCTTGAGAGGGTTTCAGGTCTGTGCCAGGCCATTGGATGCATAACCAGACTGTTTTTCAGGGGGGTTCCACCATAATCATCAACTTAGAAACTTTCAAAGTGTCATTTGCTGCAGCTTTCCAAAGAAATCTTATACTTTGCTTGAAGGACAGAAGTTGACTACTCTGTCTGTTCCTTAGGGGCTATGCCCTTAAGGAAGCGGATGTATTATTGCCGAGGAAGCATTCTTTGGACCTGTGCTATGCTACCTTAAATACCAGCAATCTTCCCACTTAATTTTGCATAACTAATAGGTGAAGGGAAACAAAGGAAGGTCTGTCAGTTCAGAGCAACTGCACCTGTATTCCCCACTTGTGGTCCAGCATGGGCGCACACTCTAGGCTTCAGGAACCACAGTTGTTGCCACTCTTGGGTGAGATGCACATCTATTCCCTTCTGACCAGGGTGTTTCCAGGCTGCACAGTCTGCGGATGATCCTGTGATATACCAGCAAGAGACTTTGCCTAAGCCAGCCCTTCTTTCTTTCTCTTCAGCGACTAGCAACAGGGTAATTGCCCATCAGCTATGTTACCTCACAGTACTCCCTATGCAAACTCATTTTATTCTTAAGGTAAAAGCACTACTGAGAATACATATATTAACCAATACTTGCACTAATACGCTTACTAGTGATCACCCCAACCATGACATAGACTCTGGTGGGAACAGTCTTTCACAGCCCCACTGAAGTGGCATCTGTAGCATTAGCAATCAGGAAGATGAAGTGTCCTCAGAATGAAAAGACACCTGTAAATTAATGTAAGCTGTAATTTAAAAAAAAAAAAAAAAGTCATGCACACTAAAATTTGACTTAACATTGTACTTTTTAGATTATGATTTTAGATTTAAGAATGTAGGTTACCATCCATACTTTGAGAGACTCCAAAACATCGATTCATTTAGTGAAATGAAACAAACAGCATATGAAAAAGCAGCATCAGCAAAGGCTGTAAAGTGCCTGACTTACAATGCAGAAAAGGAAGCTGATAAATAATGGAGTGGCCAGGTCACTGATTCAGGGTGATCTAGATCACTTAGTAAACTTGGCTCAATCAGACAATATGTGCTGTAATACAGCTAAATGTAAATAAACTTAGGAACAAAGAATCCCAGTCCTCCTTTGGCTGGGAAGCAGTGACTCTCAAAAAGTTTTGGGCATCATAGGAGATCTTCTGTGATCTGTGGCAAAAAGAGCTAATGCAAACTTGGGATGTGTATATGGGCAATCTTAAGTAGGAATATAGCAGTTATTTCACCTTTATTTGGCAGTGATGCAACAACCACTGCTAGAATACAGTGGCCAGTTCTGGTTCCCACAATTCCAGAAGGATGTCGATACATTGGAGAGGGTTCAGAGAAAAGCCACAAAAATGATTAAAGGATTAGAAAATCTGCCTTATAGTGACAGACTATGAGTGCAATTTATTTAGCTTAAGAAGCAGAAGGTTAAGGGGCAACTTGATTGCAGTCCATAAGTACCTGCCTGGGGAACAAGTAATTAATAATGGGTTCTTCAAGTTAGCAGAAAAAGTTGTAGTATGAGCCAATGGCTGGAAATTGAAGCTAGACAAATTCTGGCTGTAGACTTTTACTGGTGTGAGTGATTAATCACAGGAACAGTTTAGCAGCTATGTTGGTAGATCCTCCGTCACTGACCATTTTTAAACCAAGATTAGATGTTTTTCTGAAATAATATCTTTTAGGTGTGCCCTAAGAATTAGCTGGGGGTGAGTTCTGTCGTTTGTGCTATACAGGAGGTCAGATTCAACTGGTGTTCTGTGGAAGACTGTTGTTCCTCAGACATAGTGCATGTGTTCCATAACCTACTCCAAGCCCTTGCCGTTGCAGGGGGAGGTACTAATTAGGAGGGGAAAGAGCAATTTAATGCCCCCACCACAGCAAAGTTTCCAGGTAGGTCGCTGCAGATGTTGATGCACAACTGGAAGCTTGGCTGCGATTGGAGCATTTATCTCCTGCCACTGTTCAGCAGCATTTTTGAGAATGATTTCATCATGTGTTCCACATAAAGTAAGTAATAGCTTTAGGTGTTCCCTGGTTCACTAAAGGTTGAGAAACAGTGGACTAGATCAGTGGTTCTCAGCATTTTGCAAGTTGTGACACACTTGCAGGTGTATCATGACCCTACAGGACACAACACACCACCTCTCCCAGGCCAGATCTAGCCATCTCCCTAGCTCTCTGTGACACACTTACTGCTATGTGGCAGCACAGTGATCTGGCCTAACACAATGGTTGAGAACCATTGGATTAGATGATCACAAGGGTCCCTTCTGGCGTTAGACTCTATGAAAATTTGCACTGGTATTGTGGGTCACAGCATCTCTTCCCAGAATTGAAACAAAGGAGTTCAAACATCCCAAAGATATATTCCGAACCTGGTGCCTTTTCAACATCATTGGCTAACCAGTGAGCACCATCATTAGCAGGCCTATTTACTTGCTCTGGAAAGTAAGGGTACAGGATGCCCTCTGCCTACTCCTGCCTTGGCTTCCCCACACATTGGGTAAGATGATAGGAAAAGCAGAGAGCCTGTTTAGCTCTGTGCAGTATTGAGGCTTAAATATGTAAATATTGAGGAAAGGGATTTTCTTTAAGAGATTAAAAAAAAAAAAGCCTTGCGCTTTTATGTAACACTTTTCATCCAGGTCTCTCAAAATGAATTGCACAAATTAATGAAACTTTGCAGCACCACTGTGCTGCTGGCAAGGGATACTAGAGCTTAGTTCACTTACAGGCAGAAATCCAGGGGGAATCAAGAAGGGAGAATGTAATTACCTCTTCTGGAATTTGGCTAACACAAAATGCTGTGAAAGCCTTAATGACAAAAACTGCTGTAGACCTAGTTCTGGCATATCTCTTAAAAGACAGCACATCCAACAGCCCAGTGTCCCCAGCACCTTTTATTTGATCCTGACTGATGGGAAGTATGCCCCCTTTTAAATTTTCTACTTCATTTGCATCAGCAGTGGATATTCCTGGGAGTTCTCCTGCCTGGCTAATCTCTGCTTAATTTGTGAGATCTGTGAAGACCACAGAACAAGGCATGTGTTCTGTGGAAAGAGACCTCAGTGGTTTGACACATCATTTAGAGCCTTTATTAGAGATTTTTAAAAGGTGGACATAATTTTCAAAATGGAACTTCAGCATTAAACTAGTCGGTGTGTAAATACCATTTGGAAATGTTTTAGCCTACGTAAGCCCTGAACCTGCACACACTTAAATACATTGGAAACTTTGTGCAAGTATGTAGTCCAACTGAATTCAGTGGAATTACTTGTGAATAGAATGGTATTCTCTTGTGTAAGTGCTTATAGGATCAGGGCCATGAATGTATCAGGTTCTTTTTGCATCAGCTCATAGCAGGGAGCCATTACAATATTCCTTCCTATACCTAACTTTAAAAACATTTTAAGTTAATTGTAGGCAAGAGAGTTGTTCTTCCAGCGGTAAGATGTGAGGGTTAATACATACTTTTAATATGGCAAAAGGCGGCAGCTTAATATATTAAGGACAATTATAATCCTAAAAAATTGTTTTTGAAAAAAAAGCTATTTGTTTAGAGAAGTTTAAACAAGCATCTAAAAAAACTATTTGTTTTCATTGTGGACTTCTGTAAATGAAAAGTGTCAAATAAGATTACCTTAAGAAAAAAAATCTGAGTAGATGCAGTGACCCATCCAGTCAAGGATAGACCACCTGAAAATGCCAAGATTAGAGCAGGATGCAAAAGGAAAGTAGTCTTCCAGCACTAGTGGGAGTTGAAGGGGGATGTGACACCGAAGTCTAATCTCCCAACAAGCCACAAACAATGCTTCTGATTCCCCACACTGGTTATCAAGAAGCCAACACAAATATACGCAGGCTCCTTTATGACAGTTCAGCCTCAGGCTTCCAGTCTGTCACTAGATCCAGACAAGAGAGAAGTTATTTAAAACTCCATGCTCCTTACCAGAAAGGTTTTTCTGACCTCAAAGGGGTCAGCCACATTACCAAATGAATGTAATTTTGGATTTTACCCAAAATACTGCTCTGCCAGTCAATCCTTTATTAACTATAAGTAAAGGTTTATTATAAAAGGGAAGAAACAAACTATAAGAGAAATATTAAATGATTAAATCAAACATACATTCAAATGATTTGAAAATCTAGATGCACCAGGTCTCCAGTAAAATTGTGGAATTTGAAGGCTTGTATAATTCCTCTGGTGTACATTCAGTACCTGGGTCGGTCTCAGTTCTTTGCTTCATTCACAGCTTCAGTTGTAGATGGGTTGATCCAGAGGTTTGGTGTCAGCTGAAGACTAACTGAAGACACAAAATATGGATGTAGTACTACTGCTGTTTATATCCCTTCACCTTTGCCATGCTGCTTGTGGAAATTTACAGAAGTGAGATGGAGTCCAGGGTCATGTGTAAGTTCTGGTGACCCATACGGTGTAGCTCCTGGGTTCTTTCTGTGGGCTTACTTTGTCTTGAGTTTTATTAAAGGGCCGTAAAGTAGCTGCTGCTGCAGACTTCCTGTGTGGGGTGTTGCCCAGAAACACAGCACAGTCGAAATACTGATATTGTACATATTTATAACTTGCAATACAAATATGACACATGTACATAAACAATATCATATTTACCAAATTATGACCTTTGTAATGGTACCTGACATGGCATATCTTGTATGAATTGTAGTTTTGACATTGATGTTAAATAATGTAAATGATCTCCCTAATACAGCCAGCATCACACATACATTTCTCAGGCACATTTGTGCCTGGAGCAACTCCTTAAGGCAGAGTTAGAGTTCATAATGGAGATGCCTAAGGGCTTTGAGCCAACAAGGCACTTTTTAAACTTCAAATAGGTTAGGAGTCCCTTGGCTGTGAAGAGTCGAGACAGACTATTTTTGTATTTTGTTATACGCATACTTATATGCTTTTGCTGTACCAGAGCCTTATGTGGATGCTATTGGAGTTGAAGTCACTAGTTTGTTTCCACTAGGAACTATGTATGCCCTTTCAAACTGGACTCTAATGAGAGCAGCTGAATTCACATTGTATTAATCATTTTTTGTGCTGATGTGTCCAACAGTTGATCTGGAAGAGGATGTTAGGCCTGGAACAAACAGAAAGCTGCCTGTAGAGTTCCACATCACTTGTGTGTGGGCATACGTAGGAGTCTAAATAGAAAGCCATGTGTTTCTTTTCTTGGTCAGGGATTGTGTGGGAGTTGGTGAAATGATGGTATTGGAAATTAGCAGCACAAACTGGTTCTGTAAGAGATGGCTTAGTCACCTTTTAAAACTCCCCCTCTCAAATAGTGGCAGGTTCACAGTTAAGATTTGAAATTAGAACAAGGAATTGATTTTTAGCAAGTATTCAGTTAATCTCCTCCATTAGGAGGGAGCTGATACCCTTTCGAACTGGCCTCAGTGAATAGCACTGTACTAAGCATTTAGCAGCTGCTTGTACCCTGGCAGTTGGTTGCTGTGGCCACATAGACCGCAAAAGGTAATCAGATATCTGTGATTCAAGAAATAAGCTACTTACCGCAAAGACCAGGGAAGAACCCAGCTAACCCTCCTTTCTGATCAGTTTTTCACAGTCAATGTATGTAATGGATTTTTGGTTCATTTCCACTTGAATCATCAGGTGTTGGACACTTCTAGGGTAAATTTGTCTTTATGGGCCAGATCATCAGCTTGAAGTAATGGAGCAGTGCCAATTTTTCCCGGAAAAGCATCTGGCCATGTAGATGTAGCATGGCAAATCCTCCTGTTCCCAAGTGGATCCATCCTGTGCAAAGTGATTTTACAGTGACAGGTGAAACTGTTTTCACAACTGGCTCAGATATATGTGGGTGTATGGAGGATGCTTCCCTTTGCTTTCCCCAGCTGTGTTGTGAAGCAGTTTGTGGCCATCATAGAGTAGTAGCTGGGGTTAAACAATGTTCAGAACTAGAGAAGAGGCTTTGGAAGCAACCTAAATTTTTCACTCTAAACATAAAAAATACACATGGGATGTCTGCTTGAGTGTTGAAGGGGAAGAATGTCAATGCAAAATTATTTCCTGCAGTGTATTTCCTAGGGCAGGGTCCAAGAACACTGGTCTGAGAAATGTGGTGGAAAACTGGCTGGTCAAATGATGTTGGCTTCTCTTCCTTCTTTCTGGCTGCTATATTCTACTAGAAGATAGCTGAATGTATTTATTACTTTTTTGGTATGACTTTTACAAGTGATCATTCACTGTATTTACAACAGTTGTGTGACTGTGTGTTTAAAGGGAGGTGGGGCTGGATGAATGGGAGGGGATTGACAATGACTTCCAGCTTCTTTCCTAATAAGTTGTGTTCAGTATGAATGGGTAGGGGAATGCAGGGAATGGAAGATGCCTGTAGAAGTTTTACTGGGAGGGAGAGGTTTTGGTCTGTGCACAAGTTCTGGGACAGAGGTTTGTATGTGGGTAGTTTCTCTGATCAGAGTTCAAGTACAACAAATGCTCTGTGTTTACAGGTATGGCCCTCAGATGGACCCAGCAAGGCAGTGTATTGAGTTAGGCTTTTAGAATGTAGGTGACTGACAAAGTTCAGGTGCACTATTTCTATCCTAATTTAAGGAGGCATATATTTAGCTTAATCATTGTTTTCCCTCTGTGTAATACTAGGTCATTTAAACCAAATGACAAGGTTGAACATGATGAAATTGCGGGGTGGTGATCAGAGACATTTTTGGAGCAAATCTCTTCAGTGCTAGGGCTTGAATATTGATCTTGGCTTAGGAAGATCAGGCTCTGAAGTGAGATCTTTCCAGAGAGACTTCTGCAGCTTCATTTCACTGATCATTGAAGGTGCAGGTCATGTGACTGATCAGTCCATTTGACCTCACTACACAAACTGCACAGGCCATCAGATTTTACAGTCTCTGTTGCTGCAAGAGCTGTAAGCAAGCAGCTCTTGGTGAAGTACAATGTTACCACAGCTGCTTGTTAAGCATGTTCTTTGTATTTAGCAGCTCCAACCAAGATCATGGCCCCATTATGCGAGGCACTGTATGCAAACATAGTAAGAGAAGTCACTTCCTCGGAAGAGTTTATAACATAAATCAGCAGTTCTCAACCTTTCTCTTTATGTGGATCACCACATCATCATCAAAAGCTTTTGTGGACCACCATGTAAACAAACTGTTTTTAACATAGTCTGACTGACAGGAGTCAAATGTGTTTTTATCAAGGGGGTATTAAAAACAGTTATTTCTAATAATTCATTATGCTCACTCACAAGTATATTGCATTTGTCACAGTACATTTACTTGCAGTAATTAACTCCCCACAACTCCACCCACTGACCGCCTGCAGTACCCTCAAGGATCACCTGTGGTCCGCGGACCACAGGCTGGGAACCACTGACATAAATAGACAAGATTGCCAAGTGAAGTAATATAACCTGGTTTGTACAGGAGGGGAAGAAGGTACAGTGAAATTAAGTGACATGAAGTCTTTGGCAGATCAAGGAAATGAACCCAGATTTCCCAAATTTTAGTCTAGGGTCAAGATGACTTTTTCATTCAGCCCTTAGGAAGATTAAACTTGCCCTTTTGCATTCTGAAATGAATACGTCTTGCAGCAGTTCCTTTTTTTTGATTTGAGTTTGGCATTCTTTGTGAAGAAGTGGAATTATTGCACGTCAGCACGAGAATGCCACATATCATTTTGAGTATTTCTGTCCCAACTCTTGAAAAGATTTTCACTAGTACTGACAGATCCTTAGCTGTTGTGGCATCCTTTAGGAGATCTAGATTACAATTAAAGTCACCACACAGAGTCCTGCCATGGTCCATGCTGTGTTTCACTGAACAGAAACGGGCAAACATCAGAAAGTTTGCCTGGGTAACAGTATGTATCCTCTGCACTTACACGGTACCTGTCATTTATGGATTTTGCACTGTTTTACCCAGGGAGTTAAGTGGGAACGACCTGGCCTGGGAAATGGGGCTCAGGTGCTGGGACTAAGGTCTTGAAGGCCATAAGCACACCACCCTGGTGGACCTGGGGCTCTGGTGCTGGGAGCCAGGGCTTGAGCCCTGTAAGCCCAGTTATCAGGTTAACTAACATTTTTAATGCAGAAATAAGATAGAAGTACAAGGTTTTAGACTTAGCTTGACACCTCTGAAGTGAGAGGGCATCTCTTGTGGAACAGATCAGGCTGAGAGCTGGGCTTGGGACACCTGGGGTCTGTTATTTCTGTTACTAACTCTCAGTAATTTTATAGGGAACTGTGTTCCTCAGTCATCCCATCTGTGACATTGGGTGAAAGATACTTCTCTATGGATGAAGACCGCTATGCAAGTGTTAAACATTATTACATCATTCATTATAATGGAAGGAGGCTCTGATGCCAGTGTCTTCCATGCTGGCCACTAGAGCAGCGGCAGTGCATGCTGTATCATAAAAGGTGTGGGAGGCCCTGTGCTGGTGGCATGCATCTTCCCAGCAGTCCCAGAATGCAATCCATCCCAGTAAACTGGAGTGCTACAGGACAGCGTGCCACACCCCTCCCCTTCCCCCCCCCAGCTCCAAGGTGACCTTTGGCTGTAAAAGCCAGAATGAGCCATGAGCAGATCTCAGTGTCTCTTTTATTGCCTTTTGCTATGTGTACTTGGAAGCACTGGTCTCTTTGAGTGTGATGTTAGTCATCACCCTCCTAGCCAGTTTGCCTTCCTGAGCAGAGTGTAAGTGCAGCACTCTGTAATGGCTTTGTCTCTCTCTTTCTTGGTGGCATTTACTGGGCTATAGGAGAGAGATTTTAATGCAACACCCCTTCAAGATGAGATGTATTGTGTTAGGATTTTTTCCCTACAGCCACCATTATATGTGGCTTTCCTAAGCCCAGACCAAGACAAAAATAAAAGTCAGCCTGACCAAAGGATGCATGTTGCAGTGCTTGTAATTTCAAATTGATTAACTGTTTCTATTAGATTAACTATGCATTGGGCACACAAGACAAAACTCTGCTCCAAGGTTAATTTCTTTAGTCTTTTTATTGGGACTGATTCTAGAGTTACTAATCAGTTTATAAAGTTCCCTCACCATGCATCATGGGGCTGTGCAAGTGCAACCCAAATTCATGAGCTTCTTGGTGGTGTGAATGGTGGGTCATGCACCCTGGTCTTGCAGCCCTCTGGAGCCACTTGGATTGCAGGGGTGGTGAAAAAGAGCAGAACTGTAGCAGCTTCTGCAGAGGTGCTTTGAGGCAGTCTAGGCAGTCCCACATGGGGCAACTATGGAATACTGGAAAGAGAGGATTTCATAATCCTACACCTCCTTAAACTCAGGCTTTCCCAAACGTTTGGCATGACTCAATTTTAATAAATTATTTCCTCCCAGGATCTTAGACAACATGTGGGATGCCATTTTGTGGAGCAAAGTGGCATCCTCCACACATGCAAAACTTGGCATGCGTTGCATCGTGCCACATGAAGGATGCAGCTGAGTCCACAAAATGGTGCCCTCCCCCCAGCAGGACCTTATAGGTATGGTGCATGGGAGGTCACACTGTGCAGAGAATTCAGTTTTGTGTAGCAAAATGGTGTCCTCTGTGCATCATGACCTCTCACACACTGTATAAGCAAGGTCTTGCTATGTGGAGCAAAAGGGCTTCCTCTGCCCACTAGGGAACTCTGACCCCATCTGGTGATGGTGGACTCACAGTTTAGGAACCGCTGCTTTAAACTCCTTCATTCTGTAGCACTGCAGTCCTTTTGAGAGGAGCAGCTCTTCACGCCGGGGCCCCCGCCCCTGCTACCAGAGGTCATCCGGTACATGCAAGGAAAAGGCTGAGGCTCTACCTGGAACATCCAGCACCAGTGCAGTACCACTGTGTGTGCTCATTTGATGAAGTCTGCTGGAGTCAGCGTTCCACTGACTTCAGCAGGCTCTTGATCATGCCCAGGCAGTGTTTTGCCTGGGTACTATATAGCTGTCCCGAGGCAAAAGGCACTCCATTTCTTCCTCTACCTCATCAGGACCTAGCACAAGACATACTGAAGCACTGCACACCAAATGTGACTTATGCACAGACAATTCTGGAGGCAGTGACAAGTTTCTGAGAGCTTCTTGGCTTACTTAACACCCTGTATTGTAAGGTTCCTTCATATATGGGTGTTCAAAGTGTGGGGATGAAAACCTGACTCCATTGTAGTCACTGTCAAAAATTCTACTGACTTTGCTGGGGCCAGGATTTCATGTGTGATCCAGAGCCAGTTTGGAGTTTATATGAAGAATGGACTGAATCAGTCCTGGAGGAAATGAACACATTTTATAGAAGACCATGTATTTGATAATTATTCCATTGCCTGTTAATTTCAAAGCTGTTTGAGAATTTCCTTTCTCTCCTTTCACCTGCCCTATGCTTTAAAGCAGGGGTATCAAACATGCGGCCTGTGGGCCGCATGCAGCCCCTAAAGATATTTCCTGCACCCCACAGTGACACTATCATTACTAACATTTGCAATATTGTTGTATGAAAAGATTTCAGTGGTGCGGCCCTCGGGCTAACACACTAGGCGTCATGTGGCCCTCTACTAGTGCTCATGCGGCCCTCATGGTGCTTTCAGTTTGAGACCGCTGCTTTACAGGGTGAAAGGCAGGAATATAACAGCCCTCTGCCCTTTCTTTTAAGTAGATACTACAAATTCCAGATTCTGTACATAATACAAAAGCTTGAGAGCCATAAATTATTGTGGTGAGAGCTCCATCTGCAGAGAGAGTTGGCAGACTTCAGTTCCATTTCCACTCATACCACAATAAGCCCAAGTATCTAATGGAGTATAAAAACAATGAGTTAATAAAAGCCATGTTCATAAGAGTAGCTTCCCAACCATGCATATGCCACCATAATGGACATATTTTATTAGCAGTGGGAGGAGGTGCCAGGACATGGGCTTGATAACTGAAATCATATACTGTTCGTTCTGTGAGAGCATGTCCTAATAACTACCCCTGCTAGTGCATTAATTACAATGGAGACCATTAAATGCCCAAAGGGAATGTGGAGGGAGAGATGGACATGCTACAATATATAGCAAAATTACAGTGCCTTTAAAGACAGTCAAAAACTGTGGGCTTGATGATCTGTTGGGGTTGGGGGGGGGTCATAAGAAATTGAGAATTTAAGTTTCTACATGGCTATGCACACACATAAGCACAATAAACTCAAATAGGGCTACTCCCATGAATTCATTTAACTGTGTGTGAGAGAATCTGTGCAGTGTTGGGGCCTTAGTCTGTGAAAGTGCACAGGGACTGGAACTGAACTCAAATTTAACCCATCTGTTCTGTCAGTGTGTAGGGCCAGGATCCTAATGGGTGTGGGGACTCTGAGTGCTTCTGTAAAATAAATACTAAATAAGTATAATGCATATTCCAATACTTGGGGATATCTCTGACATAGCTGGGTTGTAACTGTTGACATTTTAACAAGAATCACTGTAGCTTAGCTGCTTTTGAAAAGTACTAGATTGACAGTCCTTGAAAGCAGCATCCTTCATTGGTCCACATAGAGTACCAATCTCTTACATAGCACTTTTGGCAGTAGATCTCAAGGCACTTCACAATCATTAGTGCAGTTATTCTCACAGCACCCCATGAGGTAGGGAAATGCTGTTATCCCCATTATACAAAAGGGTAACTGTGGCACAGAGGGTAAGTGGCCTGGGCAAGATTATTCCAGCAGTCCTTGGCAGGGAAGGGAACTTGAACCCATGTTTTTTAGCTCCCAGCCTCATGGGCATACCACTAGACCAGTGGCTCTCAAATGTTCCAGCCTACTGTACCATTTCAGGAGTCTGATTTGTCTTTGGTACCTCAAATTTCACCTCACTTAAAAACTACTTGCTGGCAAAATCAGACATAAAAATGGCAAGTGTGTCACAGCACATTGTTATTGATAAATTACTTGTTTTCTCATTTTTATCAAGTAAGTATTAAATAAATCAATTGGAATATAAATGTTGAACTGACTTTTCAGTGTATAGTCTAGGTAGCAGTATAAACAAGTCACTGTTCTTAGGAAATTTTAGTTTTGTATTGGCTTTGCTAGGGCTTTTTATGTATCCCATGATAAAACTAGGCAAATATCTAGACCAGTGGTTCGCAGCCTCTTCTCTGCCATGGCACACTTTGATACCTTTTAACTATTTTGAGGCACAGCACAGTGTAATTTCTGAATGAACTCGTGAGTATTCATGAGCCAATCCAGAACTCTGAGCAGTCTCTCAAAAAATTCTGTGGTACACCTCCTCAGGCCTGACAGCACACCCAGGTGCCAGCGTACAGGTTGGGAAACACTGATCTAGATGAGTTGATGTACCCCCCCCCCCCCCCGAAGACTTCTGAATGCCTCCAGGGATATGTGGTTGAGAACCACTACACTTGACCAGTGTATGCCATAATGGGTGCCGCTGGTGCAAGCTCTCAATAACTGTCTTGCTTATCTAATCTATCTAAATTCATATAGTGGCACTCTTCACCCTCATATCTTGGCAACATTGCCAGTTTTGCTGCCACACAGTTGTTGTGCTGCGTGGATTCCAGCTGTGTGTGGAACGTACAATCTTTCGCCCCTCCCTGTTCAGTCCACTCCTTTCTGCTATATGCAGACACACACATCCTGGTGCTAAATCTCGCCGTAGGTTTACCTGTTATAATTCCCTTAACTTCAGTGCAGTTGCTCTAGATTTGGACCAGAATGAGATCAGAATCCAGACTCAGAGCCTGCAAAATGCTTTGGGAACCTTTCTAACGTGCTTATAAATATGTCATTTTTGTTGTTTGTTGTCTGAACATCTTGTCATTGCTTCCAGTCATCTCAACTGCCTTAATGTTTTTTTAAAACATTTTTATTTGACCTTTTTAAAGTTCTTAAATTTTCTCCCATAAATGCATGGGAGCAGGGTTTTCTGATTCTTCTTCGTTACTTTGATGTAAATCAGGAATGACTTCATTGAAGTCAGTAGATTTACATCACTATAAAAGGGGTATAAATTAGGGCCTAATTATTAGGCAGTGGGATACAACCGCGATCAAGACTGCATAAGCAGATAGATACTGACCCATCTGTCTGTCTTCTCTTTATTTCAGCCTAGAGTTTGGTCCTTTTGGGTGGGGTAGTTACACAGCGAATTTTACTTGTGTACAAAGCACCACAGTCCTGGAAGTCCCAGCACCTATGTTATTTTTTTTTCCACAGCTGTTGTATTTATGTGGGACTGCTCCTGTTTTGAGCAATATATCTATCCTTTTCCTTCTTTGTCTCTCAAAAAAGCTCTGTATATTTCCTTGGAATTATAAGATGTGGCTCTGTTTCCTGCCCCAAATGTCCTACAGCAGCACTTTTCAAACTTTTTTTTTTTTCTAGGGAGCCAGTTGAAAAAAATCATTTATGCCCACGACCCAACAATTACATCTTTGAGCAGTGCATTCCAGTCTTTTGGTGGCAACAGCAGTGAGTGGGATAACCCAGTGCCTGAGGGTCTGTGACCCAGTGCTGGGGCCCAACCCTAAGTTTGAAAACCACTGCTCGACAGTATTTGCAGCTTTCAGAAGTTGTCAAGCAGAGGCGACAATGTTCCCTCTAAGGTTTGGCGGCTTGTGTGCAAAATTTTCAACCCATGCGTAGAACTTTTTCTGAATAAAATTTTTCTGCAAATTCACATGATGGAAATTATTGAAAAGTATAGAACAATGAAAAATAAGTTGTTTTTATTAATAATTTGAATGTATTCTACACTTATGTGACATTATGTCTTCAGTACTGTTCATCTGCCTTTGTCGGTTTTCCAAAATGAATAAACACACAAAAAAAGTTTAAAAAGGAAAGCAGCTAACTTGCCTTGTTTTTCATTTTGCACAGCAGCCCATTTTACAATTTAAAAAAATTTGTCCTAAATTGTTTCTAGCTAGTTCAAATGTACCCCTTTATTTGTTTTACTTGTCACTGTTAGTAATTTTAATCATGGTACACTTTATTTTCCTTCATTTTATTAGTGTTTGCTATATATTTTTTTCCCCAGTTTAGCCCTTCCATAAGGAGCAGCAGGCTATGAGTTAAAAAACCCAAAGCAGGGCTTGAACCTGTGACCATAAAGCTGCTGCACTACCAACTGGGATATAGAGGGGTCCAGCAATAAACAAGTTCTAGGAATAAAGGATAACTGTGTACTCCACTACCGCTTGATTTTTGTTTTAAACATTCTGCTTATCAGAAATAAAAAGCTGGACAATCACCTATTTTTAGACTGCCTGGGGGAGGAAGGACAGGAGGGTAAAAAGGAGCCCTTGAATAGCTCAGGAGTAGCAACCCTGCTCCCAGCCAATCCTCAGCTGCGCTTCAGGCCTGCCCCACTGCCCAACTTCAGATGCTCTCCCAGCCTTCCCCCCCCAGCTGGTTCCTGGCCATGGTTCAGGCCCGGCCCCCCACCCCCAGGCCCCGTTCCCTTTGCCATTCCCCCCCCCCCCCCCCCAGCTGCTCTGCTGGCCTGGCCCTGCTCGCCCCTGGCCTTTTTGCCCCCTGCCAATCCTCGGCCACTTTACCAGCCTGCCCCTGCCTGGCCCCAGCACCCCTGGCTGCTCTGCTGGCCTGGCCCTGCCCCGCCCGGGCCCCGCTTCCTCTCTACCCTCTGGCCAGTCCTCAGCCGCTTTGCCGGACTGGCCCTGCCTGGACCAGCTCTAGCCCTGCTTCCCCCCCGCTACTCCTCGGCCGCTTGGCCAGCCTTGCCCAGCCCGGCCCCCGGCTGCTCAGCTGGCCTGGGCCTGGCCCCACTCCCTCCCCCCCGGCCAATCCTTGGCCGCTTTGCCGGCCTGCCCAGCCAATCCTGGGCTGCGCTGCCGGCTTGGCCCTCCCTGTGCACGGGAAGGCTTTTTTAGGTGCGTGGCCATGCACCTTAGAGAGAACATAGGAGGCCAGTCTAATTTAATTATTACTTGCAACCTGTTAGATGGGATCTTATATTTTGAACGTCTCAAATTTTACAAGTGCTTGGATGTTGCTACTCCAGTACAAATTCAGTAAACAGCCTTTAAGCTCTGTTAAATGAAAGAGAGAAAGAAAAGCAAATCTGGGTTTTTGAAAGGAACATATGAGTTATGCACCCAACTCTCTGGGAGTTGGGCACCTAACTTGATTAGAAAATCAATGGGACTTGGGTGTATAACTTGCTTAGGTTCCATCCTAAAGTTTTCAACACACAGCATGTGGCAGAGGCCCTGGGTTTTTTAATCCTTCTTTTGTAGCATGGGGCCTCTGGTGGATTCTCTGTATCTGGAAGACTTTTTTTTAAACTATGATTGGAGGACTTCAGTAACTCAGTCATACATTAGGGGTCTAGTGCAACAGTGAATGGGTTAGTTTCTGTGGCCTGCCTTGCACAGGAGGTCAGACCAGATCAGGAGTCAGCAACCTAGAAGAAAAAAGAGCTATTTTTAAAAATTACTTCAATAGTCAAGTGTTTTAAGAGCTGTAATGGGTGTAGTCTACTGGTGGGAGGAGTGGGGAGCTGGACACAGGGCACTTTTTGCAACATCCCCTGGCTGTGGGGGGGATCCCAGAACCACAAGCGGGCCCTCCACAGGGTCCCCTGGTGGCAGGAGGGGGCCTGGAGTCTAGAGCCACAAGATGGCAGCCAATGTGCTACATGTGGCTCTGGAGTTGCAGGTTGCAGACCCCTGGACTAGATGATTATAATAATCCCTTTTGACCTTCAGTTCTATAAGTCATGTAGGACCTTATTTTTCAAATCTGCTTTATTACATATTATTTGCATTGTGGTAGCACTTAGGAGCCCCAGTCGTGGCCTAGGACTCTGTTGTGCGCAATGATTAACAAACAAAATGAAAAGATGTCCCCTGCAACCCTAGAGATTTTACAGTCAAAATAAATGGATTTATTGTCTCTCTTCATTAGACATTTTTTGCTTGCTTTAAGTTCTCTAGCTATACTCCAGTCACATCCAACTACTTACTGTATTTTTATTTGTTCTTATGATTTACTCTGAATTTATTTGTTTGCCTTGTTTCTTCAGCAGTCAACAGGGAACATATGTTAATTATGCTTTTGTATCAAAGTTTTACATATGATTTTTTAAGCCCTACTGTTCCTATCATGCATGAGTGAGTAGGGTTCCTGGATTTGGTAGGCTTCAAGAGTGAGGGCATGGTCCCACAAACTAACCTGTGAGTAACTCTAGGCAGTTGGATTATTTACATGAATAAAGTTACTCAGAGGTATTTGCAGGATTGGATCTGTAGTAGATAAAAAGCTGGGGTTCCTTATATGATTCTCAATACTTTGTTCTGCAAATTGTGGGCCTACTTCTGATCTTGTATCACTGGACTGATTTTTATACTGGTGTGAATAAGAACAGAATCAAATTGTGTCATTTGTATGAATTACTCTGTTGATCCTTATAGAATTAAATTATCAAGTATTGTGGTTTTCTTTGTGTAGTATCTTAAACTGTTTCATATGATCCTCCAATACTGATTCACTCCATTAGTCCCCTAAAATCAATTTCCCTTTATTTTTCCTTGCACACACATAGTTGAATTCACATTATTGCTTGCTAATCAGATTTTGGGTTGTATGGCAAACACTTCTAAACTTTTGGAAAAGCTTATTTCCTGTCAGCACTTCCCACCCAAACTCTTTGATGTAGTGTTGATTTTTTTTCTTGTCATGTAGGGATTATTTAAAGCTAGCCTTCCAACAGCTATGAAGAATAGGGGGAAAATACAGGCGTTCCCCTCCTCCCTCTGCAATAATCCCTTAATGAGAAGACTTTGAACCAAATCTGAACTCTGTTGGCTTCACTGAGATATACACCATTGTAATGGCCAGCAGAATCTGTCCTGGAAGCCTTGAACAGCTTCCTTTCACTAGATGTGTTAATCTTCCAAAGTTAAAGCTTTATGTATGGGCACATACCAGCTGCCAAGCAAATGTCACACAAAGAGGTGGGGAATCGTGCAGAAAATTGAATTTTTCCCATGTGCTCCCGTGATATAGAAACAGATTGTACTGTTTTTATTGAGTGTAACTCAGATTACATGATTTTTCTTACAAGCATATAAATAAATGGCATGATACCTTTTTTTCTTGAGCTAGTCAGACAGTCCCCTTTGTACAATCAGGAAAAAGTTTATTCTGAATTCAGGATAGTGGTTTGGTTTTTCATATTTGGTAGGTTTGCTGCACTCAAACATTTTAAACAGAATATATTTTTAGCTTGTGATGGTCTGTGGCTTACAAATAGGAGTCTGGTGTTGCTGAAGAAGTGTGTTCATGCACACACTCTTGAGCTAGAGTCTTGCCTGGTTTAACTCTCTTACATCCTGGAGTTACGCCACGGCTAACCCCTTGAGTGCATAGGGAGGCAAGAAGCCAGAAGTATTGAAGGGCTCAATCCAAAGCTCATTAGGGTCCACATGTGTTTCTCTTGACTTCACTGGGCTTTGAATCAGGCCAGGAGAATACTCCAGACAGAGAATAGAGTTTGGCATGGCAAAGGAGAGACTTAGGGCTGGTGGTAAGGAATAAGTGATTTTTCAGGTGTATCATCAACTCTAGTGTAGTTTTTCTTGACCTTTAGTAGACCGGGGAATACCTAAAGATATCAAGTACTTTATGTGGACCACCTGATGAGAACTTTCTTGAAAAAGCCAGTATATACCAGCTGTAATGTTTGTAATACCTGCGTACTACGCATTCCTGTGAAAACAGTTCCAGAAACCAAATGGAATAGTATTTTAAGAATATAACATAGAATTTTTTCTAAAAAATAGATATATAATGAGGATGCACACAACTTAAAACCAGAAATATTACTCGAGTAATAATGGGAATTTTGGGCCTGCTTGTTTGAACAAAGTTCATCTTTTCTTGGAGTAAGGTTCATTAGAGAAAAGTCTTACCATGGAAGTTATGCCCAAGTGATTTGATGCTAGTAGTAACATTGGTAGAAAATTTAAAATGCCCCAGCCACAGCAAAGAAGAAAGGTGGCATGCTGGAAAGTGTTGCTCTGGCTGGGGCATTTTAAATCTCTGAGGCCTGCTTTGCCTCACCATGTTGCTCCTTACTCCCTCCTTCCTCAACCCTCCTCCCGATGGGGAGGGATTGGGGTCAGTTGCAGAACACCTTCACTATGTCTGTGGAGCACTGGTATTCCCTGGAGCACCAGATGAGAAACAATGCTCTAGTGGCAGCACAGACATTATTTGGACAGGTGCTAGACCGGTCACTTCACCCTGGGCCAGTTTCTTCATCGATAAAATGGGGACACTGCCCTGCACAGAGGCATGATGAGGCTTAATTAATGATTGTGGAATATTGTGACATCATTTGATGAAAGGTGTATGGATAAACAACATATCTTTTTTTTATTGACTGCAATTATAACATAATTGAATTGTGCAATTTTAATTAAAAGTGTACGCATAAATAGCACGATACATTTAGTCCTTAGTTACTTGGGCAGTAAGTTTGTGCAGTCATTTTGTTTTTGTGGTGACTGGGTGGTGAAGAAGTGTTTGTCCTTATTTGTGACCTTTTATCTGATTCACTAAAAGCTGCTTCAGAGATTGTCCAAGTCAAGTATTTGAGTGGTAGATACAGCAAGAGCACCCTCTATTTCCATCATGTTGCTATGCCTGGTGAAGCTAGTAAAGACCCCACATCTTCCTGAAGTACATGCTTATCAATTGTTAACAGAGTTCATGTCATTACTCATAGCACTTGTCAACGTGCAAGGGGAGTTCACAGATCCAAGCCTACTCCTTGTGAGCTGTGACACGCCTCTTTCAAAGTTCTAGTGATATACGTGAGAGGAGAACAATATTTTCTCTAAGCTGCGTGTACACGCAGCAGCCCTGACTCCCCCACGCATGTTTCATTGCCGGCCGCACAGGGCCTGCAGGTGTGGCTCCTTGCCAGCCCGAACACACGTTCTTCTGGCTGGCAGGGAGCTGTTCTGGAGAGTTTAAGATCTGTCCTGAACATGCTCAGGGTGGGAGATTTTAAACTTCCCAGCACAGCTTCCTGCTGCCTGGAAGAACAGCAGCAGTGATGGGCACGCTCTGAACAGGAGTGGCTCTGGCAGCCAGGGAAGTGGCCTCGGGGAGTCTGGGGAAGGGGAGCCAAGGGGACTTAGGGAAGCTGGCCCGAGGGCACGCAGAGAAGGCTCTCACCTGTGGGACTCTGGGAAGCCTCCCTGCCACCCCCCAGGGAAAGTGCTTGGAGGGAGCAAGCAGCTTCCCCAGGACTAGGCTTACCAGACATCCGGCGAAAGGAGGACGTGTCCTCCTTTTTACTTTCATGTCCTCCATCCTCAAGACATTCTAAAAATAGGTGATTTTTTTCCCCAGCTTGTTACTTTTTATTAGTGGAATGTTTAAAAAAAAAACAAAAACAAAACACCCTACGCCCAACACAGGGCTCGAATAGCCTGAGGCTGAGTCTCCTGTACACAGGAAGCAAAGGGGAGCTGAACATGCAGTTTCCTGGATTCCTAGAGACTGCTATAACAACAGTCTCTGTGGATTAGTTGGTAGCACAACAGCATGTTAATCTGAAGGTTGTGGGTTTGACCCCCTGTTCTGGGCATTTTGATTTTGGGACTGCTGCTCCCTGCAAAAAGGCTACATTGGGGGGAAAAATATAGCAAACCCTAATAAAAAGAAGGAAAATAAAGTATACTGTGAATAAAATTACTAACAGGGTCACATTTGAATTGGTTAGAAACAATATAGGACACATTTTTTTAATTGTAAAACTGGCTGCTGTGGAAAATGAAAAAGTAGTGAGTTGGGTTGTTAACTTTTTAGGTGCTTTTCAAGTTTATATTTGCAAATTTAGTGTTTGAACTTTTTTTGGTCTCATGAAAATTAATGAAAGGGTCATGAAAAACTTTCATTTACTGAAAAAATCAATTTTCAGTAAAATATTTTGATTTTTTTTATTTTAAAATAATTAAAAAAAACCACATGACTTTGTGCTGTTTTAATGCTGCATTCATTATCATTACCATTTTCCTTGACATAATATGGTAATGACAGCAATGTTCCCTCTAAACTGATGTTGCAGCCGAGCAAGTTATGGATATGCTTGGGGGGCCAGCGGGTAGCAGGGAAGGGGCTGAATATAGGTCGGGGAACTTGCTTAGTTGCATCCATAACTTGCTCAAGTGCATTATCATCTTAGAGGGGAACCAGGCTCAAAATGGCTTAAGTAGTCAGTGTTACCGGAAATACTTTAAACCAGTGGTTCTCAACCTTTTGCAGGTCACAACACACTTGGCAGCGTATTGCAACCTCTATGGGATGCACTAGCCTCCTCACCCCAGGCTGAATCCAGCCATCTTCCTGACTCTCCACAACACACTTACTGCTGTGTGGTGAGATAGTGGTTGAGAACCGCTGCTTTAAACTATTAAAACTTAGACCAGGTGCTCAGCAAATGGAAACTAGCCTCACTTTATTGAAAATAAACAGAGCCTGGCTGATTTATACCAGCTGGGGATATGGCTTTAAAATTGAATCACAAAAATTATGTATTTTTTAAGTTACCTAAAATTAGTCGGAAGCTTTTCCGTTTTGTTCATATGGTAAGGGTCTGAAGCACCAAAAGATTTTTATTTTGTTTGTACTCCCATCACTGTAGAGCAGCAGTTCCCAACATTTTCTCTGCCGTGGCACACCTTGCTACTTTTAATTAATTTGAGGCACACCACCATATAGTTTCCAAATAAACTCATGAATATTCATGAGTCAATGAGCCAATCCAGAGCTCTTTGATTAGTTTTTCAAAAAATTGTGTGGCACACCTGCTCAGACCTGATGGCACACCGGTTGGGAAACACTGCTGTAGAGGGATGTTTAAATGGCAGTCTCTAAAACGAGTGATGGGATGTCAACCCTGCCATTGCTAGATTGCTGTTCTGTTATAGTTCAGTAGTGGCTGAAATGTGTTACCATCTAATGGCTGTTGGGTGGCCCACATGAAATGACTTAGTGGCCTCGCTCCAGTCTCACAATTGTATCTCACGCCCAACACCACCTCCCTTAGCAGATGTTGACAGTAGCCTGGGCACTATTTTTTTTTTTTTTTTTTTTTTTTTTTTTAAATTATTGGACTAAGCCTGGAGACTATGGCTGGGATTTTCAATTTAAGCCTAAGAGAGTTTCGACATACATAAATACCACTGAAGTTGGGTTCCTCACTCCCTTAAACTCCCTTGGAGATCCCAGCCTAAACTACCCACTCAACATACAGGACCATTCCCACAGACTAAGGTTGAGGTGCACTAGCAGTGTGGCACGGCGAGGAAGTTTTTAGTGCTTTTTCCTTTCCTGATGTGATAGTTTCATTCCCCTGAGCAGTTAAGATTTTGCCTTTCATGAGCATACAGTTTTTAGAAAAGGTAAATTTTGGAAACAAATGGAGTTGGTTGTTTTAACAAGGTGGCAAGGAATGGAACAAAAAAGGGAAAGCTGGCTGTTTCTCGAGAGGAAATGTCTCTCTCGTTTCTATGCTGCTGTTTGGTTTAAGAGGGTGTTTAATAAGTTGGCAGAAACCCATGGCAGGGCAGGGCTCACAGAATTTTCTTAGAAAGGCTGGTTCACCACAGGATCCCATGGAAGTCAGATGATACTGTTGGCCCCCTTCCTTCTCCCCCCTCCTATTGCACTTTAACAGGAAGGTCAACAAGAGGGAAAATGAGTCTCTACTGAAATAGCTTCTTCTGTCTTTTGCACATTCCTTGCTTCAGTCATATTTAGCAGAGGTCGAAATCAGCTTTAGCTGAATATGAACTATGAGTCTGACATGCAGAGTCTCTTCCTGCCTAAGTAGTGAAAAGTTATAATTTTTAGTATTGTGTCCATGGGCAGGTAGATGAGTGAAGAACAGGGTATATGTTACACAATACTGACAACTAAACTCTGCACTTGAGATATGTGCAGGCACCTCTCATTTGTTTAAATTCTGCCAGCAGCTACTCACATCCAGCTCCCTTCAAGGCAGCATGCGTGTATCAGAGGGCAGAGTTTGTCCCATTGAATTCAGTGGGAGTTGTGTAACTTGAAGCAGAATTTGGCCTGGTGGGAATTGGACATGCATTTCCAAGGCAGAATTTAACTGCAACTCTTCACACGCAGAAGACTACAGAAGATGGCAAATTTGGGGAAATATTGTCTCTGTCTACATAGGGTAATTTGGACCTGTTTCTCCACACTGCTACACCTGTTTTACACCAATGCGAATTCACTGTGTGTGTGTTTTGCTACAACCAGTAATGTTTGTATTTGGAATACCAGAGTCATTGGAAAAATTCTGATTTTCTTCCAGGGAAATATAAGCCCGTTCAGAACTGTCTCAAATCATGTTCCAGGAAGAGTTCATTTATTTCTAGTCTGTATTTTAAATAGATCAAAAACCTCACCCTGCTCTCACTGAAGGACAGTGGCCAAACTGCTATAGTTGTGGGAGCAGGATCAATGGGGGGCAGGGGGTGTTGTAAAGCATTTTGATCATGAGCACTTGCCAGGACCAGCTTGACCGATAAGCAAATAAGGCAGTGGCTGGGGGTGCCACTGCCTTAGGGGTGCTGTGGGTGTGTTGGGGGGGCAGGGTGGGCTGGCTCAGAAGCTGTACCCACATTTCTACCCCTTCCAGAGCTGGCCACTCCACTCCCGGGGCAGAGTAGGCCAGCCCATGGGGTGGGCTCCGCTTTCTTGCCCTGCCTCTGGGCTGGCTCTCCCCTCCTCTAAGGAGGAACAGCCGGCCCAGGGGAGGGGCAGGAGAAAGGAGCCTGGCCTCTGGGCCAGCCCGCTCTGCCCCTGGGCCAGCTGTTCCCTGCCCTGGGGGTGGGACGAGCCAGCCAGAGAGGAGCCTGGGTTCTGTGTCCCCCTTCCCCAAGGGGAGGGGGGGCACAGACCCAAAAGCCAGATTGGGGTGCCACAGCCCCTTGAGTTGGCCCCGGCAGTTGCTTACAGTGTATGTTAACAAGTCAGAAAGGAAGGGTGAATATCTGAATGGAAATGCCGCAGGTGTTCAGGTAGGAATGTAATCACCTGCTCTGGAAATGAGCTGGACACCATGGTTAGTGTCCCTACAGTCTTGCAGAAAGCACAGTGGGATCTGGAAGTGATTATAAACCTGATTTTTGCATTTAACCCAGAAGCTGGCACCTGCAGCACACAGCACTCCTACACCTCCTGCTGGGATCCAAGAGGAGCGTGTCATCAAATAAATTAGAAAAGCAACTTCCCACAGTATGTGGGTCTTCCTTGAGAGTCCCCCATCCAAATACTGACTCAGCGTAGTGCCCACTCAGCATGTGCGAGCTGGAACTAGTGTAGCTTAGGATCATTAAACTGCGTTGGGAAGCAGCTTTCTAAACTGCCACAGCTTTGTGCTTTGCTAAAGAGTTCCTATACTAGTTGCAGTTAGTTTGCTTTCCTTACACTGCCTCATGGCCTGTCAGGGCCTTGGTTTAATGTCACTTCAGGGAAAGAGGTTTATTGGTCATGAAACGTGGACAGTTTTATCCATTACTCTCCACTGACTTGGATGCCGCCCAGAAAGCGTTTGTCAGTCCACAACGTATGCATGTGTGCACTGCAGTGCAAGGATGTGACAGCTGCACAAGGATGTGCCAGTACAGCTTAGCTATTCTTTTTGACAAATAGTAAGCAATACAGAGATACAGAGTGTCTCTTATAATTAAGATTTTGCATAGATATTGTGTGACAGTTATGATCAATTTCACAATTTCACATTCTAAACTGAGGTACAGTTAACTGTTGGTTACATTTATAAATAAAAGAGACATGAATGCTGTAAATTAAGCAGAGCTAAAAGATATTTTCTGATGATATGGCTGCAATAAAAGCCTGGGAATATATTATATGTGACACATTTTGTTCCCCTGTTGTGTAGTAACTAGTGATTTTTTTGAGTGCCTCTGGATTTGGCTGCCCAACTTGAGGCATTTTAAGGTAGCCACGTGGTCAGCACATGCTGAAGATCAGGCTCCTTTTAGGAGTTGCACTTAAAACAGTGGAGGCCCAAAATCACTGGTTACTTTTGAAAATTGCAGATGAGGTGTTTTGAAAATATGCTTTTCAGCTCCAAAAAAATGTGTTTCATGAGGTTTTGGGTATGATGATAAAATGGTAGCAAGTGTTCAGAGCCAGAACTGGGTTTACCACTAATATACCTTTTTATGTCTTCAGGAACATGTCTTCTGGGAAAGCTTTCAAGAGGAAGAGTTAGTGGACTACATAGACATCGATGAGAGCGGAACCTGCAAGAGGAACGTCTTCACTTTGGATTTATGTGTTTAAATCTTTTCAGTGCCTATTCGTCAATTGCTAGAGGGCAGAATATTATCAGACATGTCCATAGCCCTCAAGCAAGTTTTTAATAAGGACAAGACATTCCGTCCCAAGCGCAAATTTGAACCTGGGACACAGAGGTTTGAGCTCCATAAACGAGCACAGGCCTCACTGAACTCAGGAGTGGACCTGAGAGCAGCTGTGCAGTTGCCCAGTGGAGAAGACCTAAATGATTGGGTGGCAGTTCACGTGGTTGACTTTTTCAACAGGATTAACTTGATCTATGGAACTATCTGTGAGTTCTGCACAGAAAGGACCTGCCCAGTGATGTCTGGGGGCCCTAAGTATGAGTACCGGTGGCAGGATGACCTGAAATACAAGAAGCCCACTGCATTGCCGGCACCCCAGTATATGAACCTTCTAATGGACTGGATTGAGGTGCAGATCAACAATGAAGACATATTCCCTACTAGTGTGGGTAAGTCCAAGCAAAGCCTAGTGTCACAAACTATGTTTTATTGTGTGTGTCTGGAATGCATCATTTCTTTTCCTAATGTTATGGACCCTTGGACTCAGGGTGTTTGAATCCGGAGTGGTGTTGAGGAGATGTTGGCATTTCACAGAAATAACATGTAAAAAGATGAAATGTTAGCTTGCTTTTGTTTTTAAAAATAATTAAAATCTTTAAAGCCCAGTCACTCATCCATGGGAAGCCACTAAACTTAATTACTTAAGGGTGGCAACAGAGCCAACAATGGTGTAGTAACCTATCTGAGAAGAATCAGTTCTAAATCTTCACTGCCTTGCACTGTAGGTAGCTATTTACACCTATGCAAAGTGAGTGTAGAAGACTCCCTAATAAGCATTTTACATCCACTTTGCTGCTGTGTAAATGGCTGGGCGCACTGCAAGGCAGTGGAGAATTAAGACTAAAGTGTGGACTGTTATCCATGGTCCTTTTGGTCTCTCTCCATCCCCCCCATCCTTTTGCCCCATCAAAAAAAGAAGTAGGGGAAAGTGAGGAACTATCCTCTTCTATGTGCCCATGTCTTTATCAGGGCTACTGCTGCTAAGGATGCAATGTTTTTCCTTAGTCACTTTTCAAAGTAGAAATGCACTTCTGAGGAAGTCTTAAATTTCTTTTTATTATGGCTGGCTTTTCATGGTCACAAAGTTGCATGGTTATGCTAAGGGATAAGGGAACACAGTTTATCTAAAAGGATCTGACTTGATTGAGGTAAAGAGAAGCAAGAGGAGGATGATATTGAAATCAAGTGGCTTGAAGATCACTCTCACACAGTTTGTTTTTTGGGAGGTGAGGGTATACAGCAAGATTGCATATACTGATACATAGTAAGCTGTGCTGACCTTTGGATTACCTGTTGCATTGCTCTGATCATCAGTGGGTGGGCAGACTTGCTATGGTTTTGTGTACCAGAGATTTGTCCCTCTTTCTTTTTTCTTGTTGCACATCGGTATGAAAGGTGGTAGTTACAGACTGTAGTCAAAACTCCCCTAGTTCACTGCATGGCAGGAAGAAGGCAGGTTTCCAAGAAAGCTGTGCCTCATTTTATTAGTGAGAAGTGGTTTTGGTTTCTCTAGGGCTCCTTGGTGGTTGAGCTTCATTGAATGTGTGGAGTTTGTTGTACTGCTGTTGCGTGATGGCCCATCCCAAGGTTTTAGTTCTCTTGGAAATATTAGTGGCTTTGTTTATATGCGCAGAAAATATTCATGTACAATTCTGTAGTTTGGAAGAGCTAGATAATAACATGGTGATAGCTTTTACTGAATGAACAAATAATTAATAATAGCAAAGTATTCAGCTCTAATAATTCCTTCCTTTGGAAGAGGTGACCAGAAGAACCTTTTGTCCTGAAAACTTGTGGATTTTGAATTATTTTTTGCGGTAAGGAGAGAAATCATGTTGTTATCCTTGTCAACTTTGCTGTTAAATTCCCAAAGCCACCTCTTGGTTCAATAAAAACAGTTAACTTGTGTCTAGGAGATGGATTTCCCACTTCCTAGTTCAGTGTGAACCTCTCAGAGGTCTGGTGAGAGAGTGCCAAGTGCTATCATTTTCAATCCATTCCAGGATGAAAGTCAAACATAACAAGGGGATCAATAATACCAAATACCTTCTGCCAGTTTCCTTCTCCCACCAGCCAATCCTGTTTGTATATTGCACCAAGTGAAGAGAACATTCTGGGGGGAACAGGGACCACCACCCACTGTGTGGCTCTGAAAGTTTGAGGTATTGAGCACCCACAAATCTGAAAATAAGTGGGCCTGCGCTTTCTTTTGAATTTTTAGGCATCATGGGATGCAGGTCCATGCGCGCACACCCACAAACACGCATTCTCCATGGCTCCCCACACTCATCCTGAGGCTTAATTTAGAAGGAATCTCCAAAGTGAATGTCGCATAGATTTCTGGAGCAGTTCTTGCTGTCTGGTGGGTATTTTCCCAGGCAAGTAAACTGGGACCCACAAAGCAGAAGTGCAGATGTATTTCCCTTCACAGTTGCAGGTAAAGTGATACCAACTGTGGCTGCAGGAGAAAAATGGACCCCCAGACTTGAGCCTTGGCCTGGTTTATCTGTAAAATAGCTTTGCATCCAATAGTGGTTGAGCCAAACACTGCTGGGCCTGGCATGACTGTTCTCTCCTCTTTGTTTAAAATGCATGTATGCTATGAAAACACAGATGTGAAAGCAGAGGTTGTGAAAACTCATGCTCGAGATCGGAGTGTCTTGTATTAAGGACTTTTCTCCTACTCTGCGCATATGTCGTCTTTCACCTTTACCAGACCATCCAGGTACTTAATGCTGCCCTGATTTGCTTCCCTTTCCCAGGAGAGGGGAAATACATCCTTACTTTTCTTAGTATTCTTGCATGAGTTCCGTGGCAAGGAGACTTATTAATTGTTCATAAGTTTCACTTAATTGCCCTGCTGTGTGGGTACACTAGGCTGGGAGTGGAGCAAGGGATAAGGGCAAAAGTAACTAATAGGGGAGTGAGAGGAAAAAAGAGACAACAGGTCAGTAGTAATACTTTGCATATTCAAAGGGCTGCACAATTACTGGCTAATAAAATTTCATAGCACCCTTGTGAGATAGGCAAGGAGATGTTGTCTCTACTTCACAGATTGGGGAAACTGAGGCTGGGGTAAAATGACTTGCCCAAGGCCACATAGGGCAGTGGTCCCCAACTGTTTTGGTTCAAGGACCACAGATATCATTTTTACAATCCTGAAGGGCCACCAGCAGGTTCTCTCTCCCCACACTGCAGCCAGATGAAAGGAGTCCAGTGAGAAGGCTGCCTCTTTTCTGATCTTCTGTCTTCTTGGCTGCAGCAGGAAACTGTATGTGTCCTGTAGTCCCGTGTACGTCATCTGGGTACCTAGGCATTGGCTTCCTTCTGCAGCGAGGGGTACAGCAGATCAGTTCTCCCATCCTTCTGGCTGCAGCAGTGACCCCAGTGCCTATGGACCTAGGAGGAACACTTTGTCATGCTTCCTGCTACAACCAGGGGGAGGGGAGCACAGATCTCACATTCCCTTGGCTGCACCAAGAACTCTGTACCAGTCTTTTAGCCCTGCAGAAACATGCTGTACCTGGGGCCTTAGACAGTGGCTCCCTTCTGCAGCCAGCAGGAGAGGAGCCGCAGTCTACTTCAAAACCCTGCGTGGGCCACAGGTTGGGGACCACTGGCTTAAGACGTCACTAGCAGGGCCAGAATTAGAAGAGTCCCTCCTGAGTTCCAGTTCTGTGTTTAGTTGTTCAGAGTATGTTGCTTCCCATAGTGGATGGAAGAGAAAAATGTCAGCAGTAGTGGAGAAGGGTTTGGAAATGTACTGTGTGCTTGTTGGCTTAGAATCAGACCACCAAGCTTCATCCCTGTTTCTGTCCTACTTGTGCCTGTTCCCTTCACAAGAATGCCTGGCTATCACCAGATTGGGCTTGTGAAAGCCAACCGGGATTAACACATGCTGCTGCTCTTCTGTTGGTTCTGTACTTTGGCCAAGTGTGAAAAATAGAGAACAGGGGGCAGTGGTGATTGGATGGAGAAGGAAATGATGCCAGTAGGTAGCTAGCTCAGCCACCCTGCTTGTAGGTGAGGAATGAGAGGATTAATCAGGGCTGGAGGAGAAGCCTTTGGTTGACATTTGTTAATTCCTTAGAAGTAAGGAGGGTGGGATATGTCTTGCATCACTGTGTTGGGCGGCCTAGAACTTTTCCTGATGACATCAGCTGGAGGACCTTGGCCTCCCTTTCGTGTTGTAGCGTTGTGCATGGAATTTCAGGTATCATTGGTGCTACCTGGATTTTATTAACGGGGCCAGGAATACAGATAATTTGTGTGGTGACTTTGAAGTGGCCTGACAGCAATTCATACACAGATGTCCATCACTCTCATTCGCACAATTAATTCTTTCCTTTTCCTGCCGTCATTGCACACCTGGGAGAAATAGTCACTTTAGGAGGAGATTTTATAGATAGCTTATTGTAAAACAGTGCCCTTTTCCTAGCTTACCACAAATACCTCCTGTTCTAGGTACATGAGTACCATCCAGTATCTGCAGCAGCCATTAGTTTCTATTTTGGATTGGTTGTTAAGGCCCAGATCTTGGGTGCCCAACTGAAGGCACCGTAAGTTCCGATATTTAGAGATGCTGCAGTTCATCCATTGACTTGAGCTCATGTTACAGGCGCTTGCCACCTCTGACAATCAGACCATGCACATCCCAAGTTAAGCACCCTTTATTAGTGGCCAACTGAAGTTTGACCTAAATGTCTCCATGAGAGTTGGTGGTGTCTCAGAGGCTAGAGCTGAAGACTGGGTGTTAGAACATCTAGATTCCATTCCTGGACCAGTTAGTCACTCCTTGTGAAATCTAGGGCAAGTTTTTCTGTGCCTCAATTTCTGCCTACGTAAAATGGATATCGTGTCCTCCTAATAATTAATGTATTGTTTGGAAAACTCTTAGAATAATAGCTGTGTTTAGCTGGCAAATTTTGACTATTTATTTTCTGCCTTTCGCTGTCCATTGCAGAGACAGAAACTTTGGACCAATGCTGTGCCATACCATGGCTGCTGCTGTCTGAGTTGCAGCCCTCTAAGGCAGAAGTACAGCACAGGCTGTGCACATACTATTTTCTATTATCTTAGTCAGTGGTTAAAGTATAATTTGATGGGTCCCAGAATCTTCCTAATCTCTGGGCCCCCTTCCCATGTTGTCCGGACCCCCTTCACGCATATGCAGGCCCCAGCCCAGGTAAGCATTTGCAACCACTTTTCAGTACCATATGCATCAGTTATTGCTCCATAAAAATTTTTATCATTTTACATGGCATTTATGTCTATATCGGTTATTGTCATAAACTATCAAACACTGCATAACATATAAGTGTGGTGATTAACAATGATAATTAAATAAAATGTGTTTTAATTGAACACAAAGGCATAAGCAGAAACAATCAACAAACACACAAAACTGCATGTATTACAGGTAGTCCTCACTTAGCGACCTACTCGTTTATCGACCCCTCGGAGTTACGACCAGCTCTCTGATGAGTTGGTGTTACAGTACAGTATCTCAGGTTCGTCTCCTTCCCTCAGTTGGGACCAATGTTCCCTCTAAGGGGAGAGGGCAGCTGAGCAACTCCTGTTGCTCGCTGCGCTCCCCCCTTCCCCCACGGGGCCTGCTGTGCAGCCCCACCGCCCCTCCGTTGCTCCCCCCGTGCCCGGCATCACCGCCCCTCTGTCACACTCCCTCCGCGCCCGGCATTGCCGCCACCCCGCTGTCACCCCCCCCCGCGCCCGGCATTGCCGCCGCCCTGCTGTCACTCCCCCCCTGTGCCCGGCATCGCCGCCCCGCTGTCACTCCCCCCCTGTGCCCAGCATTGCTGCCACCTCGCTGTCACTCCCCCTGCCCCAGGCATCGCCCCCCCCCCAACAAACTTACTTTGGGGCTGGACTCCAGCAGCAGGGCCCAGCCCTAACTCCTAGTCCAGAGAAGCTCTAGGGAGCATGCCCAGATTTTCTGGGCATGCTCTGTTAGAGCTTCTCTGGGCGGGAGTTTCCAGAACTCCATGCTCCACAGGAGCTCTGTTGAAGACCTTGCACTGCTGGCAGCCTTCTGTGCGCCAGCGCAGCTTAGGCAGAACATTGGTCAGAACTAGCGTTTTCGTCTATATGTATTTGTACTTTATTGTGAACCCCAAAGTAGAAGATGTCCGCAAAAAGGAAGAGCATGACTTCACCCAGAGAAAGCGCCAAAAAACAAAGGAAGGCTATCGATCTTGAGATGAAAATGAAGATAATAAATGAATATGAAGCTGGTAAGAAAGTTAAAGCAATAGCACGCGACTTGGAGCTGGCACATTCGACCGTCTCGACGATCTTGAAGGATAAAGATCGAGTGAAAGAAGCAGTGAAAGCATCAAAAGGCTATAAAGCCATAATAACTAGGCAGCGGAAAGGCCTCATTCACGAAATGGAAAAATTACTGGCAATATGGTTTGACGACCAGATACAAAAAAGAATGCCAATGAGCCTTTTAATAATTCAAGCAAAGGCACGCAGTATCTTTGAAACATTGAAAGCGCGCGAAAACAAAGAGTCAACGGAAACATTTACAGCAAGTCCATGGATGGTTTCAACGTTTTTGTCGGAGATTCAGCCTTCATAATCGAAGTATCAGTGGTTAGGCTGCAAGCGCGGACGTAGAAGCAGCAGAAAGATTTGTGGATGAATTTGACAAAATGATCGAGAAAGGCGGGTATCGTTCAGAACAGATCTTTAATGCGGATGAAACCGGACTATTTTGGAAAAAAATGCCCGAAAGGTCCTACATACACAAAGAGGCTAAAGCAATGCCCGGTTTCAAGGCTTTTAAGGACAGGGTCACGTTGTTGTTGGGCGGAAATGTCGCTGGATTTAAGTTAAAACCGTTTTTCATCTATCGTTCCGCAAACCCATGTGCACTGAAGCAGGTCAGTAAGCACACGCTGCCCGTTTACTATTGTTCAAATAGCAAAGCATGGATGACGCAATCTTTATTTGAGGACTGGTTCATGAACTGCTTCATACCCTCGGTCAAGCATTATTGTCTGGAAAACAGTGTTCCCTTTAAAATTATCCTCCTACTTGATAATGCCCCAGGCCACCCCCAGCATCTTGATGATCTACACCCTGATGTAAGGGTCGTGTATCTGCCTAAAAACACAACTGCTGTGTTACAACCAATGGACCAGGGGGCTATATCTACGTTTAAAGCGCTATATTTGCGCGCAGCGTTTTCCAAAGCAGTAGCAGCAACAGAAAATGGTGAAGTAACTCTGCGCGATTTTTGGAAATCATTTAATATTTTACACTGCATAAAGAACATTGAATCAGCTTGGGCGGGAGTGACAGAAAAGTGTATGCAAGGCATATGGAAAAAATGCCTGAAACGTTTTGTAAATAATTTCGAAGGGTTTGAGAAAGACGAACATATCGATGTCATAAATAAAAAAAAATGTGGAACTTGCTAATGTGCTTAATTTAGGTGTTGAAGTGGAAGATATTGAAGAATTAGTGGAATATGTTGAGGGAGAGCTAACTAACGAAGATTTAATAGAGTTGGAAGCGCAGCAGCACTTGGAAGAGGAGGAAGAAGAAGAAGAGGAAAGAGTGGAAGAAGTACAAAAGAAGTTCACTGTAAAGGGGTTAGCTGATGTCTTCTCCAAAGTGAATGCAGCGATGTTAGAACTAGAGAGTATGGACCCGAATGTTGAACGGTTCATGAAAGTGGAACGACAAATAAATGAAATTTTACGATGCTATCGTGAAATTTATGAAGAAAAAAAAGAAAATTACAACGCAGACCACACTAACGAGATACTTCTCTAAAGTTCCATCCAGGACCCCTACACCTACCCTTACAAGTCCTTCCATTTCCTTGCCATCATCTCCCTCACCAGGGCCTTCTACAGCTCCTGATAACCCTGCTGATCTCTCCGACGATGAAGTTGATGACCCCCCTGCTACTGAACAACACTTTGAAGGATTTGATGAGTAAAAATGTTAATGTAATCTGAATGTTTATTTTCATATTTCTTTGGTACATCATTTTTATAATTTTTGCTGATTGCATCTTTATGTTCTGTAATACAGTATGTAAGGAGTTATGCCAATAAAACAAAGTTATCATGTTGGAGTTTATTTTAAGCCTTTTCTTTACAGTACTATTCAGAATATTAAAAACGATTACCTGTACATATTTACAGTACACTATGCAAACTAAGTACAGTACAGTACATTAGAGCTTAAAACATTTAAAAATATATTAAAAATGTTATAAACGATGCAAAGGTGACATTAAAACTATGTAAAGATGGTTGAAAAACCCACTACCAGTAAAGTACATTATGCCTGAAATACCGGTAGGGCTGCTCCTCGTTTAGTGACCAATTCGTTTATCAACCGGGTTTCAGGAACGGAACCCGGTCACTAAGTGAGGACTACCGGTACTTGCAGTAGAACACAGATATAAACTCTCATGAATGTCAACATGCATATGTTTTTTTATTGAAGCTAATTTCAACCAACCAGTTTATAAAGTCAATAAATATTTTTCCAGTGTCTGCCACAGTGATTTTATCAGGACCGGAACTAGGTGTTCTAGCACCTGAGGCAAGCAGCCCCAGAGGCACCCTTCCCTGATCTGGCCAGGGGCCCAAGACAGGTCCAGCTGCTGGCGGCAGGCAGTGGAGAGCCCCAGATGCTACCAGGAGGGAGTGGGGAGCCGGCTCTGGCCCCAGCAGTGGGGAGCCCCAGCCACCGCAGGGAGCCAGACTGGGCTGCAGTTGCTGCTGGCAGGCAGTGGGGAACCCCACCTGGTGACGGGGAGTCAGATCCAACCTCCTGCCGCCTTCTAGTGGCAACTGGGGACAGATCCTGCTCCCTGCTGCTTTCCAGCAGCAGCAGGGGCTCCCCGCTGTCTTCCAGCAGTGGCTGGGGATGGATCCAGCTCCTCGCCACCACAGGCACCTTTAGAGGACGGGCATAAAGAAAGGGCCAGGTAGGGGCTGTTGCTGCTGGCCATGCTGCATCCTCTAAGATCTGGTGCCTGGGACTTTGCCCTGGTTGCCCTGCCCTAGGTACGGTCCTGGATTTCATTGCTGCACCTTCATCTTGAAGGCCAGTTTTTCTTTAGAGACCCTGAGTGCTGGTTGCTGTTCTCTGGTTTAAAAGTAACCATGATCTGAAACACTTTAAAATTTCTCACAATGCAAAAGGAGGCCTGTTAGATTTTTGGAGCCTGGGAGTGGTGTTCTTAAGCATTCCCACATATTTTAACCCCTGTTTAGAGTGTCTTGAATGTACAAATAAGAATCAGTTCCTGTACTTAGGGGTATGCAGGAAATGCAAGTGTACCCTGTCGCTCTGTAGAGGCTTCTGCATGTGAGTTCCTTTGCACTCTCTTGCCCTTCCATTTGCACATTGATCTGGCATCTAGGCGCAGCCCGGCATCTACTGTTTTTAAATGTCCAGTGATCTTCTGTGCAGATGCAATACACTCTCACATTTTCACAAGGAGTCTCTTAAATCATAAATGTACTGTAAAAAAAACTGCTAGGCTAACAGTTAACGCTAAGAAATATAGCACAATTAATTAATTATCTTTAGTAACCGTACCACCAAATGCCACTAAACTGGCATTAGAGAGAGGAAAAAAAAAAAGTGCTGAAAATACAGGATGTCATGTTTTTGCTAATCTAACACTAACTCCCTCTTCTGTCTTTGAAGTGGTCCAGTGGCATGCAACATTGCCTGAAGACAAGAAGGTGGAGAAAGCCCTGTGTTACATCTGTACAAAGGCTTCTCTCATCCTATCTGACTCTATTACTGTAGTACTCCAGGAGGGTGAAGCAGTAATGTTAAATGGGATGTTGGAGAAGAGAGGAAAAGGGCAGAGGGTAGAATAGAGGGAACAGGGTTAAAAAAAGGAAAAAGAATAAGTGCAATAAATTGTAATGTGGAGTGAGAGGCAGGAGGTAAACAGGAAACAGACAACAGGAATTAGGGGAAAGAAGACTATAGCAAAGATGGAGACACTGGCTTCTCAGGGGCATAAGGGCTTTGCTCATCACACTTAGGGAGAAGCATTGTAGAAAAAATGGGTTTCCTCCTTTCATCTATATGGCTGAATTGGCCTCTAGCCCAATTTAAAGCAACTGAATGCTACACGTGCTTTTCGAAGTATTTCTGAGGCAAGCTTTTTTTCTTTATCTCTACTAGGATTTACACAAGCTGCAGAAGATTCAGTTCCTTCCATCAAGTTCCAAAGGGGGTGGTCTAGTTCAGCAAAACAAACAGGGGGTTTTGTGGCACTTTTAAAGACTAACAAATTTATTTACCTGTAAGTAAGCAAATAAATTTGTTAGTCTTTAAAAGTGCTACATGTTTTCCTGCCATCAGTATGTCTCCATTTAATTCAGTGCAAATCCTAGGGCGAGGTGTGGCTCTGCCTCATGCACACACAATCACTTTTGTTTTGTTTTTTGTTTTTTGGCGAGCAGGAAACAGCCCCCAGGCACCTTCCCAGACTTGCCCGCTGGCTCCTCAGCCCCTTCCCTGCCTCCACTGCCTGCCAGCTCCCTGACCCCCTTCCCTAACCTGCTTCCCCCCCTCCTGATGCCCCAGGCCTTCCTTGCTGGCTCACTGACCCCCTTGAACTCTTTTCTGCTGCCCGCCAGCTCTCTGACTCTCTTCCCTGACCCTGATTCTGATCCCCTGTCCTTTCCCCACCAGCTCCACGTCCCTGACCCTCATGCCCCTTCCCCTTACTTGACCAGAGCTGCTCGCTGGCCAGGCTGCTCCCTCTCTGAGCATGCAGCTGAGCATGCTCAGTGGGAGATCTGAAAAATCCCCCAGTCTGGCCGCAGCTCCTGGGCTGTACATGGGCGTCTGATGTCCACATGGGTGTGCGACCAGCCACACACCCACACAGCTTAGAGGGAACATGACTGCCAAGAATCCTCGTGGGCATGCCAGGTCCTGGCTCTGGGACCTGCCAGCAGCCAGCGCAGGGTGGAATGTATATTACACCCAATTTTTCTATTTTTTTGGGGTCCGGAAATGTTGGCCTTTCAAATTTGTGGGCCCTGGAATGGGATTCTGGGGCGTTCTGGCTTACTTTAACCCCTGATCTTAGTTCTCCTTCTTTTCATTCTGAACAGTTAATCACTGTCAGATTCCAAATGCTCATTTCTCAAAGTAACTGAAATTAATTACAGACTGGCATGTCTGAGCAAGAGGTTTATCTAGGGCATGCACTGTTGCTACTACTTGTGTAGTTTTAAAGCACAGCATTGCTATGCCTCTTCTCAGGCAGTCTTTGCAGTGCAGCTAGCTTGGTGATCATAACAAGGAGGGGGGGGAAAAGCATCTGCAAAAAGAAACATTGCATCATAAAAGACTAGTTGTTAACAGAGGGATTAATTTACTACTATGCATCTCTGCAATGCATTGTCCTCCGTGGATTCTTTTTCAAAAAAAGTGTTTCCTTTCTATAGGATTTAACCTACTGTTTCCATTAACAGTGAATTTTTTTTTAGGGCATTCAGAGAGGAATTTGTAATGGCAATCTGTAGACATCTACATATTTTTTAAACTAATCCTATTAAATAATGCCCTCTTTAATTTTATGTACATCATGCAGACTATTTAGAGAGGGATTTGAAGAACTGTAATTAAACACAGCTTTTACTGAAGAGCTGCTTGAAGAGAATGGAAAATAATTTCAGGAGAACCAGTCCTATTGGATTTATTTTTATTTTGGTTTTGTTGGGGATTTGTTGTTCTGTGTTTTTCCTTTCCTTTGTGCTTACAAAACTAAGTAGGAACTGGGGCTAGTTAAAAGTATCTGGTTGTCCTTATAACACCGACATTTGTGTATTACACTGTACTCTCAACTTTGTGCTGTCTGTTAGTCAGTGGCCATGTGTACAACATTATAAAGTTTTGTCAATGGTACTGTTTTCAGTGATGAAAAAACTCTATAATAAAAGTGCTTGACCCTGCCAGCAGGTTCGAAGATTTGAGGATCTTGGGGGGCAACCACTGTACCCGTGGGGTACGGGGTGGATCTGGGGTACACTTTATTAAAATGAGTATAGGGTAAGGTGAGCGGTGGTCGGTGTATGTCGTGTTTGTTACAGTGGTTTCTGTAAAGTGTTGGGGGGTACCTAACTTTCGGGAGTGGGGACAGGTTGGGGAACAATGGGGTTCTTCAACTAACCTACTAACACTATAGCCCTACTCACTATAACCTAAAGGCTATGTTAACACACTATAGGAAAAGGGGGGGGTACAATGCAAATTAGTGTGCTGCAGTGGCAGAGAAGATAAGTAGCAGGGAAGCTGGGGCCTGAAGAGGAGTGAAGGCAAGTGGGGGGGGGGGTGTCGAAAGGCAGTGGGGTGAGGAGGTGCTTGGGAGTTGGGGTAAGGGGACAGAGGCAGGAGAGGGGCTGTAGGTGCGTGGGAGTGTGGGCAATGGGGAGAAGCACGAGGGGCTGAAAGGGGATTCAGGGGTTTGTGAGGGAGGCAAAGGAGGGCAAAATGGTAGGGAAGGCAGGAGGGGTTCGGGGGAAGCGGCCGGCCGGGAAGGCAGGAGGGGTTCGGGGGAAGCGGCCGGCCGGGAAGGCAGGAGGGGTTCGGGGGAAGCGGCTGGCGGGGAAGGCAGGAGGGGTTCGGGG